>CM056383.1:9638193-9789159 GCA_029718625.1 Synaphobranchus kaupii | reverse complement strand
CAAGGGGTATGGGTCAAAAGTAAGGGAGGAAGGAGCACCTGTGCACATGCTGGGGTCGTTATGCGAAAACGTTTAGGGGACGAGACGAGGAGGAAGTTTTTCTTGGGTCGTTCTCAAATATTCCCTCATAATGATTTCCTTCCTTCGGCAGCAATGGAGACTCCCTGTCCCGGGGAGAGGAAAATAACGAGAAAAAACCGTAAGATATGAGGAAGAGAGGGATGGATTTCCATAGCTGAAACGAAGAGAGGCCTGCAAATTGGTTCCACGCGGGCGGCGGAAGCTGAAGGGGGGGGGTGAGGGCCTTTGAGAGACGTACCTGCAGGCCCGGTGGGCTTTGGTGGGAAGACCCGAACAGTGGACCCGCCCACAGCACACACACAGCCTGGGAAACGTCCATCTGGCCCCGACATCACACGCAAGTACCACTCCTGTCCTACTGGCAGCAGTGTAGTATAATAAGGCACCCTTTGTACCCTTGAGCAAACTACGCAATCTAAATTACTTCAGTATATATCCAGCTGTATAAATGGCTATGATGTAAAAAATGACAAAAATAAAAAAATAAGATAAGTGTGTCTGCTAAATGCCTATAATGCAATGTAATGTAATGTTCTATTTCAGCAGCACTATACACATAGACATAAGCTCCCACACTGAGATGCAGTCCCTCTGCCATCCACCCTTCACATTGAGCCACGGGCCAGCTGTGTGGAGCTACCTCTCTACACTGGGAAGAGTGCGGGCAGCGTGTGGTACATTGCTTTGCTTCTTACGTAGAGCTCACACGGGGGCCGCACTGGACTTCCTCTCATCTCCTGTGATTTCATACCGCAGAGAGTTCATCTGTCTCAAGGTAACAGCGTATATTCGCTACGTAAATCAACCATGCGGCCCGCAGAAAATCACTCTGCCAGCAACTGAGATAGAAAGAGAGGGAGAGAAAGAGTGAGAGAGAGAGAGAGAGAGAGAGAGAGAGAGAGAGAGAATAGCTGTGTAAAGCGCAGCATGCCGTCTGGGTAAAAAATACTCACAGAACTCAGATTCTGTGACTGTAAAATATTTGTGAGTATTCTCACTTTGAAAGAGTGAGAGGGAGTAAGAGAGATGGGGACAGGAGGAAGAGAGATGGGGACAGGAGGAAGAGAGATGGGGACAGGAGGAAGAGAGCGAGGGACAGGAGGAAGAGAGATGGGGACAGGAGGAAGAGAGATGGGGACAGGAAGAAGAGAGCGAGGGACAGGAGGAAGAGAGATGGGGACAGGAGGAAGAGAGCGAGGGACAGAGGGAACAACGATAAAGCGAATGAAGAGAGAACAGATCATATATTCCTCCATCCTGTGGATATTCCTCCATCCTGTGGTGGAGAGCACCGTGCAAGTGTGTGTTCCTGCACCACCCCCCACCCCCACCACCACCACCACACACACCCGCTCACTCGCTCCAGAGACTTCCACAGTGAGAGGCAGTTAAACGCTTTACTGGTCTGAATCACTTTATCCACTTTAGCCCGGGCGGTATGGGAGGGGTCCCGGGGGGGGGGGGGGGGGGGGGGGGGGCGTCGCGCCGTGGGCCAACCTGACGGGAGAGACACTGCATCTCTGGACATTGATGGGAGACCCGGAGGGGGTGGGGGGCCGGGCTCATGGCGGGGAAGGAGCCGTTCTCGCACCGCCAGGAGCGTTCGGTAATTAGCCTGAAATTGATGAAGCCTTGCTCCAGCAGCTAATCGCTAGCGGCTCAACTTTTTCTCCCCACCTCTGCAGAAAGTCTCCATTCATTAATTGTCCTTGTTTTTTTTTTTTAAGTGCACGTCGTGCGCAAATGAATCTTTGATTTGTGCACTGGCCTCGGTAATGGGAGGGGAATCTTCGGCTCGCCCGGAGACCGCAGATCCCGGCTAAGCATCTTTTACGGGCTATAAGCCCGTCGAGGTCGGGAACAGCCGCGGTTCTCTGGCGAGAGTGAGGAGCGCGAGCTGAATTCTTGAGCGACTGGCGGGCGGTCTGCGTGCGGCCGTGGGTTTGGCAGCCGCTGTTTTGGTCATAATGTGGCAATGTGGCCACGAGCTTGCTTCCAGCTCACAATTTCTAAGGCTCATGTTTGCAATATTGTGTCATTTTCACTGCCGTGGATCAGCTCAAAGCAACATTTCTTCGATCAGTTGTTCATTGAATCTTTATAGGCATCGAATTGAACAAAGACAAAACAATAAACAATTAGCTATTTATATCTTTGTGAAATATACACCAGAAACAATATATAAATCACAGACAGTAAATAATTATTAGACTATTATTACAAATGCTTATTAAAATAAAATATTAGAATAGCAGTAGGCATTCTCCTCATGTTAAGAAGTATTTTGTAGTTTTCAGGTATCTTTGAAAAGCATCATTATGACAGTGCCTTCCTAAACAATCCTTTACAAATAAAATTGGATAAAAAAATTGAATTGAATTGAATCCCAGACATGTTCACACCGAATACCCACACGTACATCCATGCCTACTGCCCCGCGCAGGATTCAAACCCGTATCCCTCAGAAGCCTCAGCAAGTGCAGCCCCCCCCCCCCCCCCATCCTGATCAACCAGTGCAGCAATATCTCAAGCTTTCACACACTTAACACACTGCTCTTGCTCTGCAACACTGAACCTCCATCCCCTTGAACCACAGCCAGCATCTCCCGGCCATAGATACAGTATCTCTGCACTCTAAACAATACGGACCTTGATTATAGAGGCTGTGGTTGGGCGGGGGACACACGGACGGAATGGCGGACAGCAACAGAGTAACACGCAGGGTCCATCTGAAGCCCCGCCTCAAGCCTTTCCCCTCCCTCGAACCAGGCCAGGCACTGGGCCCCAGTGCCTCAGTCTGTCACGCAAGTTTGGGGGGGGGTTAGTTTGCAAATGTGCCACAGGGTGCTGGCCCCAAGCCCAAGCCATTAGTTAGCACATTACGGATGCACACAGCTAGTCCCACACCTCCGTCCCCAAAGCACAGTGACTCTCTAATTGAGCAGAAGCTACCTAAGCAGCGTGACCGCTCTGGGTTTTTTTCCGTTTCAGCGTGCGCCTACCGACCCCCCCCCTCCCGCATTCAAAACCTACCCAGTGCAGGAAATTAGGGAGAATGAATGTTGGAAGTTTAAAGAGAGATTCAGGAGAGGGTGTTCCACACAACCTCCTAGTGGCATCACCTCAAACCTGCTAAACGATAGGGGGGGGAGGGGAGGGGGGGGGGGGGGGATTCAACAACTGTCGAACTGCGATCCAGTTTCCAGAAACCAAGGCCGAACGCATGGCTGTTTTTGTCAATAAAACTCCTCAAAAGGCATATTTATACTCCTCAAAAGGCATACTTGTCTTCAAACTGATTCACCGAATTAAACTTCGTAGCTCTGTATACTAAAGGGAGACATAATAGGGGGACCCCCTTGAAGATACAGCATCTCTTAAAGGGGGACAAATCGCAGTCCCAGTCCTGCACCAGAGCTAATATGGACATGCTTCCATGGAATTGTGATTACAAGCGCTCCTGAAGTATTAGGATGGCTGCAGTGCAGGGCCTTGGACTGGTCTTGTCTCGAGGCCTCGAAAGTGAGGTCAGCCTGCCAGCATACTGGAGATTGGGGCCTGAGGACTGGCTGGCTGGAGAGAGTGCTCTGTGTTGGTCTATGATTTTTGGCCACACTAATTGTTCGTGGACCAGGTATCCCTGTTCTGGAAAGAGCCATGTGAGAACTTATGCTACAAGAGACCATTCACGTATACGCACGCACAAACACGCACGCACGCACCCTGGTATGGTTTCTGTCCTAGATAGCTTTCTGAGTTGTGAAGTCAGGGGGGACGTAATGAGTCTGCTGTACTGGGTCATTTTTCTTCTCCATCGGTCAATAAAGGACAGAGGGATGTTTTAACTGTTTTCTACACTTTCAGAGAGCGAGTGAGAAAGAGAACCAGATGGAAGCAGAGGAGGAAGAGAGTACTCCTTTTTCTAATCACACACACAAGTTTTTTTTCAACAAAAAGCTATTGCTGTGGACATCAGTTGTGTTTTTGAGATTTTGTGAGGTAGTGCTGGGTGTGTACCAGTGTGTGTTTAGCAGTGAGTTACTGATGGGTGTGTATCAGTGTGTGTTTTTACAGAGACACCTGTCTGTGTATACAGTGTGTGTGTGTGTTTTCTCTGAGGGGTGCACTACCTTTGTGTGTTGGTGTGTGTTTGTGGAGAGCTGTTGTTCTCTCCTCCAGGGTAAAGTGCCGCTGGCTCTCCTGTGCCTCTCTGGCTCTCCTGCGCCTCCCTGGCTCTCCTGCGCCTCCCTGGGTTTCATGAACCTCTCTGCACCTCCAATCTCCCTCTGGCTAACTTTTCCAATCAGTGCTCCTACTCCCCAGATAAGGAGCCAATCAGTCCTGGCTTGTGTACATGTCACTACCCCCCTCGAGAGAAAGAGAGAGAGGGAAAGTGAGAGAGAGTGTGAAAGAGAAAAGAGAGAGGGATTGAAATAAAGTGAATGAGAGAGAGAGAGAGAGAGAGAGAGAGAGAGAGAGAGAGAGAGCATGGGGGTGGGTGATTCAGGGCCTTAGAAGATACAGTATGTGGCATGGTCATACTACAGCACACAAAGGCTAGCTGTGTCTGTGTACAGGAGCATGGGAGGCTGTCCGCCCCTTTCTTACTTCCCTCTTCTTCAAGTAAATTCTGCTTTTAATTCCTCGCCTCTTACTGAAGGCTTCTGCTCCCTGCTTGCTTCGTGTTTTCGCCCCTTCGCTGTTTTCCTTAAAAAAAAGGAACGTTACATTCTCTTTCTCAAACCGAAGCTACAAAAGAAATAAATCCTGTCTGGGTTTTGTGAAAAATAACTTAGTCCGCTCGGCAGGGCGGTCGCATATAGGCCACCATCCGTCTTGAGGGTGCAAAGAAAGGGGGATAAAATAAATAAATCCTCACGTCGCGTCAGTGACCACCCCCCGGGGTCTGTAGAAAGGCTAGAGCCATACCTGGCGATCAGAAGAAAAGGTAACCCACAAACACCTGCTCGTTCCTTAACACGCTAGCCCCAAAACCCCTCGGACAGTCGCCGCTCTCCAGAGAAACGGTGTCCGTTCCCTGACGTACCAGTTCGCCGGCAGCAGGCACGCGCAACGATAAGTTAAGAGAAAGGGAGAAACGGACGTTTGCAGCTCAAGGGTCAACGGGTTCCAGGCTCGCGCGTCACGTCTGGCAGCGGATTTCGGCTTCTCGCTCGAATCCACGGCTTTCGTCCTCCGTAAACAGGAACCCGCTTTACTCAATGGGAGGTTTTGTGTCGGGCAAAATTTACACGAGATTCCCAAACGTCCCCCGGCGCACACCCCGGTTTCCTGTCTGAATTCCCAGAATTCTCGCCGATTTCGGGGAGCGGTGAGCAAACTCTGCGCGGTTCTGTAACAGGAAATTGAATCAAGCGAAGTTTGGTGTCAGCGGAGTTTCAAAACACAAAGGGACTGCCTGTGCCGAATATATTAATTAGGATCTCAGTTCTTCATTAGACATCAGCTTTAATTAAATGATGTCAGTTTAATTATGGGATTTACATAAGACTGTTATAATTGCTTCAAATGAACACCTCTCTGAGGCAGCAGTGCGTACGTTTGGACCGCGTTTCTAGACCCTATTGTTTAAGGTCATAAATATCCAAACCACACGGCCCGAGAACTTTCCACACATTAACTTTCCAGTCAATGTGTATTTTTGACTGCAGGCCAGAACACACATGCACACGCGCACGCACACACACACACACACACACACACACACACACACACACACACAGCGCGGTGCAGGGGAGAGCGGCTGTTAGCCTAGGTTCCCCTGTTCCCTTTATTAAAAATGGTTGGGAGAGCTTGGCAGAAAAATCAAAGCTTCAGCTGTGGATCATTACTCACTAGTGTATCTGTCACGCCGCCGCTCCCCAACTTTCAGCCGCGCCCCAACTTTCAGCGCCACACTGAGGCCTTAAATGAATGCTGTGACTTCAGTCGTCTGTTTAGGAAGGAGCCCGCGGTGCTCTCACCTGCCGGGGAATGGAAAAATAACCCTGGGGAAATAAGGAGGGATGTTGATAAGTACAAACAAACAGCGCGCGCACACACACACACACACACACACACACAGATCAGCTCGGGGCTTATCAGACCCGGTCAGGTCTGTTCTTGTGTGACACTGTCTGTACGCTGTATGTGAGGGGTTTTAAATGTGTCCCGGTGAGCGGTCGCTGCTTTTCTGTGCTTGTCACCGAGAACAGCCCCACTTCAGTAAATACAATAGTCCACTGTACACACCGCGACGGAGCGCATGAGCAACGGTCACAAGCAACGGTCACAAAGAGCGTCAACAGCACACAGATCTGTGTCTCATTATCCGCTGTCACCATCCAAATCCACTGGGCCAGCCCAATCCAAGCGGCCTCTATCACTAGATCTGTGCAAAACTCTGCCACCAAGTGGTGACAAGAGCGCACAGTGGATCATGGCCGTCATGAAATCATATTTTGAATGTTTCATTAGCCTTTGTTCGCAAGATAATTATCTCAATGTTTCATTGATAACAAAGCGGTACGTCTCAAAATCACGAGACAAATGAATCAGGATTTCACGGGAACATCTAAAATATTTTGAAAATGCATTGAAAATCAAAGTTAGGGAAGTATCTTGTGATCTTGAGCTATAACGTTTGGTAGTGCTGAGATCCTGAGGTAACTACGCTGTGATCTTGCAAAAGCTAACTCACAAATGTTCTTTTTGAAGGGATCCAATGAGCCACTGCACAGTCCTCTGAACCAAAACTATTAGAGACCAGGAGTTGCAGTGTGGGTAAGAAATGATAACACCGAATAGAGATGGTTGTGTGCACAGTCCAGCAGCACTTTCATAAAACTGAGGGTGCAAACACATTGAATATTATGGTTTTACACACAAGGGGAACGTGAAAAAGTAATTGAGGCTCACACGATACAATTTATCTTCATCTGGTGCACTTTGACCCTCTAGCTGGCTTGGTGCTCTGGCATTTTTTTGCAGATTTATTCAGCGCAAAAAGCTGTGTGACAAATTGTGGTGCCGCTATCGGCGAGGACCTGAGGCAGTAGACTTTGCGCATCTAAAAGGGGCGGGCGGGGGTAGCTCGCGCGGACTGGACTGGCCCTTTAAATTGCCGTCTGTGTGGGACATAACAGACTCCTTAAGGGATGAATCATTTGCAGGCGTGACAGTCGTGTTCAGAGTGAGCCGCTTAACCCTGCACAAGGCGCTAAGGCTATTAGCAAATCACTGTGGAAATGATATCTGGAGTAAGTCCGGAGCTCACTGCAAAGCCTTTAACCGCGCCGACCCTGTGAAGAGGAGTTTTTTTTACAGCGCTTTACAACGCTCTAATAAAGGCTTTCACCAATGTTATTTTAACCACTGCTTTCACCAACATGGCCGGGCCATTCAATAACGCCATTAAGCAAGCCTGGTTATTAAAGGTCCGTCATCAAAATTTACAGCCATTCCGCCAGAATGCTCTCAGAAATAAATGAATGAAGAGGCGATGAGCTGGGAGGTGGGGACGATGCTGAAAAACAGCGGACCCTCATATAGCCCCGTTCCAAACGCATCTTCGTAAAACTGGATGGCACGTGCGGAAGGATGTTTGGTCACCTTTGTCGGGTATGACGGATCCCACACCTCTGCGTTTTCATGACGGCACTTGACAGAAAGATGGTTCCCCATTTTCTTGGCCAAATTCCTGATCTGGTGCAAAAAAATTATAATTCTGTGAATCACCCTGGTGGGTGCTAAACTTACAATTTCAATTATTCATTTAAATTATTGTTACAATTGCAATTTTTTGATTTAATAATTTTGCAGAAGCTTTAAGCCAAATCAACTTTAATAAAAGGTGCATTTCACATGGTAAGCAAACCCCAGTTGACCTAGCCTAGAGATAAGCAAAGTTACAAGGTTATTACTCAGGTACTAGGTCATTACAAAATACAATGCGGATGATGATGATGATGATGACAATGCTTCTTGTCTTGTTTTTCTTCTTATTACTACATGTCATTTGACAACAATGAAATATTGGAAATAGACTTCACATGTACTGTTAGTTAAAGCACAGTGGGTTCATATCTCAATAGAGAATGCTACTGTATTCCTGCAGTAAGCAGTTTATGTGTTCCTGGAGTAAATGAGCGACACATAATGTGCAAGATTTTATTTTAACTGCCTCTGTAAATTGGCTTGAGTGAAGAGTGTTGAATAATAACGCAATTAAACCCCGCACATAAATCCAGGGGTAAATACATTGCAGGGTTCAAAGAGGAATGAAAGCAGACTCCAGGCACACAGCGTTCTCCACCTCCGCCAGGCCACTGTTGTCTGTGAGCCAAAAGCGTGATTAATGCCTCACCTATAACCCACACCCCCACCCCCCTCCCCTCCACTTTAAATTAGAGAGCACGGGTCCAAACTATTTTTCTTTGCGAGCAGGAACGTGCTCTCGGCTAAAAAGGAGGGCACACACAGTCCATCATCCTGCTGAAGATCGCTCTCCTTGGGCAGATTTGCCACACGGCCGTATCGACTGGGCTAAAGGCAGGGTCTCCCGCCCCCTTCCCCGTAATTAATCTCCCCGGATGCCCGTTCCAACTCTATCCCAGGATCCACCTCTGCGCCAAAACCCAGCTCGCCGTTCCTGGCTTCCGTGCGCACGGCAGAAGCGAGAGGCGGCGCTGGAGCCGTCGATGTTTCGCGCGAGACGGAGCGCTGTCGCACAGGAAATGGAGACGTGCCTTTCGAGTAAGCGCACGCGCCTGGTGAAATCGGCCACTCAAACTTGCCGACTGCCGAGCAAAGTACATCGACAACACCCCAGTACTGGCGTGAGTAATGATCTACAACAGATTTGTGTTCGCTGACACTTTTCTGGGAGGAAAATGAATAATGTTGATGAACTGCCTGTTACTTTAGGTAGGCCTCTGAGGCTCTAGAGATTAAACAAGAACCGTGACACAAAGTTAGTTGCATTTCACAAAATAAGAAGTTGTGCAATCAACACTTTATAATAAATATGCAATAGTTCAGGAGAAAACGGTCTAATTTCTTGTGCCATTATAGAGATTTGCCACACATAATAATGTTAAAGGGCAAAAAATGGCAAATCAAAGGACATAGCAAACTATGTCATCATAATTAGCTTCTATACTCTGACGATGGCCCCTCAATACTTCTATACTAATGGCCCCTCAAAGTGCTTTTGTCACCATTTCATTGTGTCATAAGGGACAGAACTAAGGGTATGAGCATGCCAGAACAATGTGTCCAATATATAGGGGTGTGCCAACTAGTCAGAAAATACTATTGCTACATCCTGTACAATTTTTACAGTTTTTGACAATTTTCACACTTATAAGACTTTAGAGAAACCAAAGTTTCTGGAGTTGGAAAAAATCAAAGAAATTAAACAAAGAAATTAACAAAGAAAACAAAAAAATTAAAAATCACTGTCAATAGAAAACCCATTTTTACTGGATATCACCACTACCAGTCAACTCATGAGCACTGTGATTGGACGAGATACCTCTGATCCACATAACAAAATGGCTGTATTGATGGCGGTATAGCTGTTGTAATCACTCCACTCAAATTTATAGCACTACAAGGAGAGTAAGACTATTACCTTTTCCTCAAAAAGAAAATCACTGTGTTTGTAATTGTGGTTTCCTGATTACATCAAAAATGCAGGCATTGCTGGTGCCAGGACAGCAGAAAGCCCAGCAGAAAGCAAGTGCAGGAGGAATTCAATCCGTCATTACTTCTACAAGAAGCATGAGAAATGGTTTAAATAAAAATTCATAATTGCCAACGGCAGGATTCTTTGAGGGTTTCTACATATTACAATTTGTAAGTGTAAGTAAAGTCACGTTTTTCAATATGATGTTTGGAATCTCCACAGAGTTTACAGATAATCTCCATAAAAATTTCTTAGATTGATTTTACTCTGATAAGGCGTGGTAGTCTCATCACACCAGAGTGCTGAGCCAGAGATGGAGTGCCGATCAACAGTGCAGACCGCTCAAAAGACATTTTTCATTTCTGGACTAGATGTGTCACATGAAAGACAATTGATTTTAAGGCAATATTTATTTTAAGTGCTTTGATGTATAATTTCCTCTTAACACAACATAGTCTTTGACTTAGCCGATTCAGAGAATTAAGGGGGGAAGGTCACCTAAACCACACCAATCTATAGCATGCATCTGAGTGATGCATGATAGCCATTTTTCACCAGAACGCTTGCCACACATCAGCTGAGTTGGAGATGGAGAGAATTATTAAGCCAATTAAAATAATATTAGGTGGGCAGGATGAGACAGCCAGGTTTACACTGCAAAAAATGTCTGTCTTAAGTGTTTTAGTCTTGTAATGAGACTTAAAATCTTATTTTTTTACTTTCTTGGTTTGTATCCTATCTCACAGATAGACCCTACCAAGTCTCCTGGAAGGGCTTTGTCTCTGCACCTCATCCACTTTTTACAGAAGTCCCGTAGGGCTCTGTACTGGGTCCTCTGCTGTTCTCCATTTACACTAAGTCTCTTGGTTCGGTTATGAATTCACATGGCTTCTCTTACCATAGTTATGCTGATGACACTGAACTCTTCCTCTCTTTCCCTCCCTCTACCCCACAGGTTAAGGAGAGGATATCTGCTTGCCTGGCTGACATCTCTGAGTGGATGGCTAGCCATCACCTGAAGCTCAACCTCGACAAGACGGAGCTGTTCTTCATGCCATAAAAGACCTCCCCACTACAAGACCTGTCCATCACCTTCGATGAAACCATGGTGACCGCCTCCCGCTTTGCAAGGAACCTGGGGGTTGTCCTGGACGACCAGCTGGACTTCAAAGAACACATCAGGGCAATGGCGCGGTCCTGCAGGTTCCTCCTGTACAACATCAGGAGGATTCGGCCATACCTGACCACCTACTCCACCCAGCTTCTTGTCCAGACCATGGTCACCTCACGTCTGGACTACTGCAACTCCCTTCTCCCAAGCCTACCAGCCTGTGCCATTCTGCCCCTACAACTGGTCGAGAATGTAGCCGCTGGGCTTGTGTTCAACCTCCGAAGTTCTCCCATGTCACGCCACTGCTGAGGTCACTCCACTGGCTGCCGGTCGTGGCCAAGATCAGGTTCAAAGTTCTGACCCTGGCCTACACTGCAGCCAAAGGGTCAGGCCCCTCCTACCTACAGGGCTTAATCCAGCACTACGCTCCTGGTCGACCACTTCACTCTGCTGCTGCAGGGCTACTTGCACTTCCCTCCCGTGTTAAGGGCTCTCGCTCGTCCCGACTGCGGAGCTTTTCCACCGTAGCTCCCCACTCTGCTGCGCTCAGCTCAAACACTGTCTGTTTTCCGTCGTGGTCTGAAGGCGCACCTTGACTAAACTACCTATCTAGGGCCAATTCCATAGCACTTGCTTCCTGTGTTTTGCTTGTTTTCTATTTAACTTGTGTTTTTTTGTTTATTTTATAGTTCAGAATGTATAGCTGACTGTGTGTACTATATTCTATGTTCATTACTAGGGATAGCTCCTATGTTATGAGAAAGTTGTGCTTTGTCGGATCTGCTTTGTAGTCGCTTCAATGACCTTCAGTATGCACTTATTGTACGTCGCTTTGGATAAAAGTGTCTGCCAAATGATTGTAATGTAATGTAATCTTTAATGTTCTCAGTGAGTCAGGGCCAACATGTTATCAGAAATACAACAAATCCTATTGTACAGTGTCCTCCTCCCATCCAGCCTTAGGCCTCATTATTCAACCGTACACCCAAATTTCCTACCTGTTCACAGGCATTTCAGATGACATAGGTCACCACAGGTCGACACAAAGTTCACATTTGACTATGCAACAACACACTGGGAAGTTCAACACAGGAAAAAGACAAACAAAGAAATACAATGAGAAACAATCCCGAGGCACTTACTCAGGGGGAAAGTGACATAAGAACTAGCCATAGCAACGTAAAACAAGCTTTCCAACATGGTCACGTTATGAACAAATGATTTATAAAACACTGCGCTTCGTAAGATGAAGGCTTTTGGACGGCTCTGCTCAAGGGTTTGTGCGATCAAATGCAGCAAGTAGTCATCGCTCGCGAACACAATCAAATTGTAGTCAGTTTCAGCAATTCGGGTGAGATCGAAGACTTCAGCGCAGTAAGCACCACCTGAACGGTGCCTCCTCTTTTTTTGAAATGCCTCATCCAGAAAAAATAAGGCAAACACTTCTCTTCATTAGATGTGCGGGCGCAGAGAGCAAGCAAAGAATAAACGAGAGCGTCCTTCACTGCCTTTCTGTGGCAGCGGAGGGCCCAAAGCTTCACACGTTTGGTTCAGAGAGCAGAAAATTCCCAATGACAAGGCTTCTCTGCTCTATTTAAGGCGTAGGCGATCTGAGAAAAGATCAATACACACTGTTAAAGCCTAACTTTATCTAATTGGAGGTGAACATTATGTTGTCAGAATAAAGACAAGAAGAATCTGAAAGCTAAACCTATAGGGAATGTTTTTATTGGACATACAATGTCAAATACATGACTGTATAGATGGACCCTTATAAGACGAACACACACACACACACACACAGACACACACAAATACACACTTTAATTACTTTTAATTAAGAGCATTGAATTAAGAACATTGAACGTATATATATTTGAATCTGAAGATGTTTTAATGTACTGACTGCTTTGTCTCATATTGTATTTGAATGCAGACACCTTTGCTTATTAAGGGTATTGTGGATCACCTATGGGAAGGCTATCTGTTTGTGAACATATCCTGGGGCACCTGATTTGTTTTGTCTCATTTCTGGCTTATATCTTCAGAAGCTTCTAGGAAGGTGAATCATTTATAATATGCAGGTAAACAAAAAGATTTTCATGAATTTGGCTCAACATTAAAGGGAATACTGATGCACCTATAATACAAAGCGGCATCATTTACACGCCCTTACCAGGAAGTAATCATCCTCATCACTGTTTCTGTAGTCATCTATATCAGGTGCAGGATCTGTCCCCCATTCTGATTCCATGCTACACACTGATACTGTTTCTAACACAGGTCAACCGGTGATGTCACAGTCTGACTGCGCTTTACAGGAACTTTCTGACTGGTTATAAATTACATTATGGCTCTAAATTCCTCTGCAGAACAGTAATTCTCAGTTAACTTGTGTCTCTGAACATTATGACTGCGCAGTGTAAACTATGATATGCACTGTAAGAGCTGAACAGTTTTCACCCAAATTGCTAACCTCCTCCTTCTCTGTTTCTTTTTCCCTGGGGCTTCTGCCCGCCTCACTTCCTGCGTTTTCGGACTGCTCCAGCCACGTCCCTCCCCTGGTTCAAGCCTACACCTTGATGCAACCTGGAGCGCACACCTTGGAGCCCAGATGCATCGCCCCGCCCCTCTGAATCACATATTATACATCTCTTAATTTGGACTTCCTACTCTATCAGCTAGTTTAATACCTCAGACTGTTATCTGCTCAACCCACTTGACTATTTGGTGTGATAAACACCTGCTTATATTTCTGTTACCATCCGTTCTAGCCTTTCTTTACACCGGGCTGGCCAGCAGAGGACGGGTTCTCCCTCTATAGCCGGGCTCCTCCTGAGATTTATTCCCTCTGGGGAGTCTTTTCTCGCCACAGTTTCAGTGTTTCTCTTCTCACTTGGGAGGTTTTATCTCACTTGCTTGGGTTTTGGGGGTTCAGGCCTGGTTTCTGCACAATTTGCCTTCTGTTTCTCTGTAAAGCGTCTTTGTCACAGTTTTCTGAAAAAAACACCATACAAATAAAACTGAAGACGATACTATTTTGTTTAGTTATTACTCATTTGTTTGTGTCCGATGAAATTGTGCTGGTAGGTGGTCGTCCGGTTAAGGCAATGTTCTCGTTATTGTGCGTGGATGGGCCCCACAGTCTGGGGCCTAATCTCGACCGGGAAGGTTCGGTCGCCAGGCATCCGCGCCTCATCATTCTCGAGTGACCCCCCCGCTGGTCGATCGAGTCCCTGAAAGTCTGCTTGTTGAGTTACACGTGAAACGTCTTCCTCCAAATCATCCCAGCGTAAGCCTGATTGGTGAGCCGCGGCGTTATGAGAATCGCCGATCGGCATGTGCGTCTGGGCTCTCCCGGATCGATACCAGAGGATCCAGTAATGAGCGCTGATACATGATCGAGCATTCCAATTTTGGGGTAAAAAGCCAATGTAAACAAGCACCAGCAAGCTACCTCCACAGCCGGGGGGGGGCAAAGGTCCGCAGTGCCTGCAGGGCAGCTCAAGCCAAAGGTTCCCAGAACCCGCAAGTCAGGGTCCCTGAGGTCTACAGCGCCCGAGGGGCTCCTTCGCTCGAGCCTGCAGCCAAGGTTCTGGAGGTCCACAGTAGGCTACACTGTATTTGCCCTCAAAAGCATAAGTGATCATCATCTTAGACTGAGCATTTGCTGTCTTGTTACAGGTTTAGTAGAGTCAGTGGTCTGAAGAGGTAATGGAATGAATGGGTCCACTGCTGCTGCTATTTGGTTTTGATTCAAAAACATATATTTTGTTCTGGAGAAATGCTCTAAACATTAGCCTGTGGGTCTTCTGGGCATGATGTGGCTATGGTGTGTCGATACTTCAAAAAAATAAAATAAAATCTATTAAAAATAGTTTGAAGCCCGGAGCCCAGATGTCAGATCCTCTCCTCTAAAACCCATCCGTTCGATGGGGATCAACAGAAACACACAAACAAGCAGACAAAAGCGGGGGCCAGCAGGTGGTTTCAAATGGACGTTTAATAACGTATTAGCATCGCCCACTGGGGAGCGCGTTGCGTCTTTTTAAAACGACACGTCTACAATTACAGAGCGGAAAAAAACATTACCTCTAATTGATTTTCCCTGCCGATTCGTTTTGATTTCTCATTATTTGCCGCGTATTCCCGCTGCCCCCTCATTTCTAATGAATGGAGTTGTTAGGGTAGGCATGCCTAAGCGAAAGTGATGCCGAGCATCCCACCGCCAGATGCATCGTGGGAGCCGAGCCGGGAGCCGGCGGGACCGACGGATGCGAGCAGGCACCTGTGCATTAGCTGCACTTGTCGGTAATTTCCGAGCGGATCAGTCGAGGTGACGTTCGCGCAAAGCCATCGGCGGAGAGAAACAGCTGCGCGGCGCTGCCAGGCTGGTGGAGGTAATTAATAAAGACAACAAACGCGACCCCGCCGCTGCGCCGCGAGTCACATCCTATTCCATTGGCCAAATTACCAGGAGAGCGACAAACAGGCTGCACGTCTCAAAAGTTTGGTACGGCGAGATAAATAAACACAGGGGTAA
Organism: Synaphobranchus kaupii; assembly: GCA_029718625.1. Taxonomy (NCBI): domain Eukaryota; kingdom Metazoa; phylum Chordata; class Actinopteri; order Anguilliformes; family Synaphobranchidae; genus Synaphobranchus; species Synaphobranchus kaupii. The sequence continues at coordinate 9,773,736 of CM056383.1, read as the reverse complement.
TGCTGTCTGTGCCCTCCCCCCTCCCTCCCTCTCGCGCGTGCCGTTCCCGCTCTTTATCTGTCTCTCGTCGCCGACGAACTCCGCTAAGAACGCGATAGACGGGATCACGGCGCGATGGCGGTTGAATGTCACCTTGGAAACGTTCCCGGCTCCTGGAAAGGCCGCCAGCTAGGTTGCGGGAATGCGGGATGACAGGGCGTTGTGGACCTCTGACCCCCCGCGTCATTGCCGGCGCGGTGGCGGAACTCTCCGGAAAGGGAAAAGCTCAGTCGCCCTGAAGTTTTGATGTGTTGTCAGCGAGCCGCGGAGAATGGAGAAATTCCTCTGAGGCGTTGCTGATAAAGGTGCGGGGCCCCTGCTGGGCGAGGTAATTGCTAAAGCAGATTATTCGCCTCCTCGTCCCACCCGCCATCACGCTGTCTTAGTGGCCTTCTCCCGAAACTAATCAGACCTCTTCTGATACCGTTTGAAAGACAAAAGTGATGCGCGGGACATGAAAAAAGGGGAGAATTGCCTTAATGTCTCTTTCAAGAACAAAAACAACAAAGTCATGATAACGCCGTATCAGACGCAGTTCCTCGGTCAGCGTTGTTTGTTTGTTTGTTTGTTTTTCACCCTCCCAACTCTGTGAATTTCTCAAATGTGTTGAAGTTCTCAGAGTCGTCTTACTGGGACAGCTGATAACACCACACTTGTCACTTCTGTGCACCGCAACGCTGGTGACATTGTACCCTGCGCTGCGGCAGAACGTGGGGTTTCGACGGCCGTAGTCCACACGCCAGGAAACCTGCCCCAAGGTGCCCGTGCCGGGGCCGGGGTAGGGGCATACTGGGATTGGGGGGGGGGGGGGGGTTCTTATTTACCCAGCGTGAGAGTGTCCAGGGGGGGTGCACAGGACACGGTCAAGTCACGGGCGAGAAGAACGTCCCATACTCCCGCCCCTACCTGCACACTGCACACTCCCCGGAGGGGGGGGGGGGGGGCCTCCATATTGCGTCCCGGGCCCCCGAACAGGTGCTGCCTTCATCTGGCGTGATGTTTCGCCTTTCTCGTCATCTCTTCTCTCCCCTCTATCTGTCTGGCCCCGTCCCTTCACCGTTCCCCCCCTTGTTTTGACAGCCGGGGGGGCGGAGGCCTGCTTCCTCAGTCAGCATCTGCTCCTCTTCTAATTGAAAGGAGGAAAAAAAAGGGAGAGGAGTTAAAGACGGGGGCCCCTCCGCCGTAATGAAACAGACAGACTTTATTAGACAAATTGTCAGGGAGGGTGACTAGCGTGGAATCCGTCTTCCTGTTGCACGGGGCTGCCATCTGCATAGCTGCCAAAAGGGTCCAAATGTCCCATGCCCCCTGTTCCTCCCTTCCAGAAGGGCTGCAGTCGAACCCCCACCTCCCCCCCATCACTGCCGGAGTGATTACACGTTCATACTGTTTGTTTTTTTACCTCTCTTCATCCCTCCGGGCCGCAGCGAGTTGACGCCTGCCGGTGTCCCGATGCTTTCCTGGGTTGCGTCGGTGCCGTTATGTCATGCTGGCGGAGGCCATTTTCCCCCAACTGCGATGTTTCAGAGGGACATTGCCCCGTAGGACGCTAACGCATGTACTTCCAGGCCGGGTCCCTTTTCGACGATGCTGCTTTTTTCCTCCAGATGAGCCCTGGTATCTCCGAGAAATGGCAGCGGAGTGAGTACTGCCTTTCAAACAAGCGTTACACGTTGTGTCGTATGTGCGCGGTCCTTATCGTCGCCGTTTGTAGGCCTTATTTTGACGATTCAAAATGCGAAGCGTGCAGGAATGGGTGACCAGAGCGTTTGTGATCTATACGAAGAACAAAGAGTCGTTTTGTCGTTAAGGTGACGCCAAGATAAGGTGGCTCACATCCTGAGGCAGCGTCTATCTTCTGAAACCCACGGCGAGACGGATGTTTGTACCCCAGGTCTGTCTGCATTTTGCTCAAGATCCCCACAGTCAGCCAGTCAACTGTTTATTTGTGTGTGTGTGTGTGGGTAGGTGCGTGCGCGTGTTCTTTGAGCAGTCGATGTGTTTGGGTGAGCCTGTTTTTTAGAGTCTGTCTGTGAAGACCAGTTTTATAGCAAATACAGGTTATGACTAAACGTGTATTTAAATGGGTCTGTGTTCCGTGTACAGCCAGTTCTCAGATTGCGATCAATCCGCCGTGAGGACAATTGTTCACAAACATTGGTCGCTGAAAGGAGAAGATAAATATCCACACATCGTGGTTTTGCCTGCAGTGAAGAACACAAACAAACCAGAAGTAATTTATTCTTCTCTCTGTTTCAGTGAAACATCGCACACCTCTCAACCCCCAGGCTGTTCGACAGGAGACCACACCAGACACGGAGAGGGCAAAACATTAAACACTTCTACCCAGAGCTGCCTCGTCATATCCAACGACCCAGGATATAGACATCCCTGCAACACCCAGGCCAAGTATCTTCAGTTCGTGTGTGGTATGCATTTAACAGTATGGCATTTTGGGTTCATTACTGACTATGTTAATGAGTGTTCAGGCCAGATGTACAGCACATATGTTGCATGTTGCCCATTCATGGAGTAAATATTTACTCAGTGTTTAGAGGTGCGTTGGGGATGATGTGTTAGGGGTAACATTCAGGTGAAAATCTCTAATTAAGAGCGGCAAGCCTCACTTACACGCTACGATCTTGTGCATTACGCTACCATGTGATTCTGAAACGCTCCTCCGTCGATTCGCCTTCAGATTTATCCGAGAGACCGCGGGCCTACCAGGCCTTGTTGCTGAAACATATGAGTATTGGGTTTTGCGGAGCTGAAGTGTCGTTCAATTTCCACACGCTTCCCCCTGCCTACTGGCTTCAGGTACACACTTGGGAGTTTCGGGAGAAATTACAGCTCTGCTGCTTCGCAGAATCATGCTGCTTGCTCGGCATCAGAAGCGGGATGAAATACACAGTCAAGCTCCAGTTACTCATACAGCACAGACGATTCATGCTGAGGTGCACGCAAGCTATGGCTTGTTCGTGACTGACGGACAAAGCTGAACCTACCCTATGAAACAACAAAAAAATAATAATACAAATGCGAACAAATGAAAAACACTTCCAATTTTCCTGTCATTGCCGATTCTCTTTCTTCCTCTACATCACACAGAATCCTGATTACATTGAGGGGCAACCTCAAAAAGTAAAAAAAAAATGTAGTCTGTAATAATAATGCAGAGCAAAACTTTGCTTAATAACCAGAATCAGTCTGAGCGCTGGCACATAATCATTATACTCTGCTTTGAGGATCATAAACATGTCCAGGTTTGTGTAAGAGGGGGTCGGGCCGCTGCGTGTTGTAAAATGGAGCCCTCATTGGCTGCGCCGCTGATGCAATCAGCCCGCCGAGTTAAAGACCGAGCTCCCCAGCTGAGGGAATTAATCGCGCTCCTCTCGCTTTCCCAGGGGTGACCTTAGTACATTCTGCGGCGGACATTAGCGCGCTAACTCGCATCCCGGAACTCCGAATGACACGTTCGAAGACGGTTCCTACCGTTCCTACCCTCGCCGCCGCCGTTTGTCAGGAGAACTCGTTTTTTCCCCGGCGGTCCGCGTCGACCTTGGGCTCCGGCGTCTCTCGGCGCGTGATGAATGCGGCGTGCGTCCGCGATGGAGCGCCTCGGCAGGACGGCGGCCGCTTCGCCACCTCTCCGTCCCACAGAATCCCAAGGACCCCCGCCGCTCATTTAAATAGGTATGTCAAATGCGCCAGGAAACGCTGGCTGTTTGATCTGGGTTAATGCTGGTGAGAGGAGACCCGCGTAGGCCCCGGTGCCCCCCTGGTGAGCTGACATAATGCACAACGCTTCATGGTGCAGATGAGAATTTTCTCTGGGAAGAGGGGAGAAACAATGCGTACGTATATCCACGCTGGCACAAGCACATATACACACACAGACACACACGCACGCGTACACAGGCGCACAGGCGCACACACACACACACACACACACAAGCATGCATGCGAACGCGCACATGCACGCACGCACACATGCACACACACACACACACACACACGCACACGCACACACAGATTCATGAACTAGCACTCTGCATGCCCTGTATCTTTGCACACACGTATATAACCTCTTCAGACAGACACATTTTCATACATCACGGTCTATCTGAACAAATAAACAACACACTTTTACAGGCAAAATCCCCTGCCCACCTCATCACATGTAAAGACATAGATTAACACACAACCACAAACAAACTGCCGAGCTGCAATAATGTGTATCACATCAGTGTTGAATATTTCAGGGAACGACAAAAACTGACGCTCCTTCTCATACACACAAACACGCATACACAAACTCACACACACAGTCACACACACACACACACGCACGCACACACACACACTGTCTAGCTGTCAGAATGGGATGGAGTCAGTCAGATGGAGTACTTGCGGTGTATAGGGGTTGAACGCTCTCATGCTTTCTCTGAATCCTGGCGTCAAAGTGCATGGTAAATTATCCTCCCTTCCTGCCTCACTTCCCCCTTTTATTCACTCTCCTGAATCTAAGGGTGGGGGGTCTGTTGTCAGTCCTGGAGAATGGCAGGGGTGGGGGGGGTTGAGAGGGGGGGTGGGGGCATCAATAAACGCTAGTTTTATTCTGTCCGTATGCTCATATCTTTCAAAAAACACTCGTGAGTACACCCACTTTTGCCCAAACTACAGTTCATACACAGACACATTTATTTATTTATTTATGTTGTCGTTCAGTCAGGGGGTTCTTCAAGGCCATAAAAGTAGAATAAAGCAGACCCAATGCAATGGAATTAATTTCTCCCACCGACAGGCTCTCTCAAATGCATCCAGATACACGTGCTCGTTCTCTCCCATCCATTCTAACAACAACAGTTATTTGAATTTATTCGGTGTCATTGAAGTGTTGCGCTCGGAAACGTGTAACAGGAATTCAGCCGCCTCCTTTCTCTTCTTCTCCCTTTTTTAATTTTCGTATTCTTTCCATTATTTATTTATTTCGCGCGTGATGAAAATTGGTTTTTTGCTTGATGTTTGCTTTTTTTTTTGGCAAGTGGCGGAGGATTAAACGCACTCTATCAAGAAGGAATTAAAGCAAACATCTGTGGAATAATTGACGGGGAGATGAGTTCCCACACCGGCGCCCGACCGGCGGGGACGTGACGAGCATGCCTGCGCCGGCCCGACCGGGCGGAACGCCGCCGCCGCTGCGCGGCGCTTTGACGGGCACGCCGGGCTTGTGGGCCTGATGCCAATTTAGACAAGCATGCCCGCGGACGGCATCTCGCTCTGCATGGCGGGCTCCGCTGCGAGGGGGGAAGATTACAGCCCCCAAGTTCTCGCCCCAATTCAATTTCCCCGCACACAATTAAATACATCCAGGGCTGGAAAGAGAGAGAGAGAGAGAGAGTGAGAGAGATGGAATCTGCTTTTATAAAGTCAGCTCATAGGTACATGTACACAAAGTGGTCCGGGGCAGAATACCCACTTTTCCCCTGTATGCTCTATTTGAGTGAGAAAAAAAGATCATTTGAGAATTCTTTATTAAATTTCATATGTTATCGATAATCGTAGTGTGTTTGAAAGAGTACGATTTTGTTTTATGGAATTGCCAAACCTTATTGGTGTTTGGTGCGATTGAATCATGTATAATCAGCCTTAACTTTTCACAAGACACACAATCGTGTGGGTTCCATGATGGCGCGGGGTACTCTCTCCATTCATTCATATCCATGGGAGGTAAGGTTGGTGTCAAGTCATAATTTATTCTGTTTCCTGCAGAGTGGGGTGTCATTCTACATGACAGTGCCCCCACGCCGATTTTAGGATCGGGATAATGACATGCATGCGTCATTACCTTTGCAGTAACCGGATCTAGACCTAGTCCACCTTTTATGGAATATTCTGGAATGATACATGTGACAACAGTCAATCAATTCACTGTACGTTCATCGACTTTCTTGTGGAAGAGTGCTGTTGTGTTTTTCCTGCATACTTCCAGGTGGTGGCCCACAAAGTCTGTACTGGCCACACGTATTCTAACTTACTTACATTGCCGTTTCCACTTTTGTGTTCACAATCGTTTCACTCACTCACACACACACACACACACACACACACACACACACACACACACACACACACACACACACACACACACACACACACACACACACACACACACACACACACACACACACACACACACACACACACACACACACACACACACACACACACACTGCATATATGGAGAATCTTTGATTTGAAAGCAGGTTAGCCTGAAATAACAGATGAGTCTGCAGTATGCGGAGGAACCTCAGGAGTGTACACTTACCGGTAGTACCGCACTACCTCTAGCTCACACAGCTCGATCACTGTGGGTTGCTTCACTTTATCGGTCTCATACTCCTGTAACAAATATCTCCAGAATCCTCTCTGCTGTGTCTCATTCCTGCATCTGACTCTCTGCACTGCGTTTGACTTCCTGTCTATACTGTCCCTAGTGCCCCGCATTGATGGGACAGATCCTGGATTTTGTCTGACTGTGACTAACTACCCCATTACCTGCCTCCCATATCCAGTTTCTTACTGTGACAGTCACCTCAAGCATGCTCCCGTGCAACGTCTGACGCAGTCTCCCGTAGAGCGGGTCTCCATGACTGTCTACGTCTCAGTCTCCAGTCGCCTAGCTATCTCTCCTGCGCAATATCTTCTCCCAGTATGCCGTCTGATTGTGACTCACTGTCCTTTAGATTCTCTCCGATACTGTCTAACATCTCTCCTATGTGGTCTGAGACTGACTATGATTTCCATCTGTAGCCTGCATTTCCTGTAGTTTTCTGACACTAGTCTCCTCCTGTACAGTGTTCTGCTATGAAGAAGTGAAGCGGTTGTACTATATGTGAAACCAGGATGTAAAAATATTTTAAATATGATTTATTTTCGCTTGTTTTTATGTTTGAAATTTAAATATCTGTGAACTTATTTTAAGTGCCTTAATTTAATAAGAGGGAGTGTGCCTTCTTTAGAGAAAATGGATTGATTGCTTTGTACATCACCAGACAATGCTGTGTAGTTCCCTTTTCAATCACAAGAGGATGTTGTTCACCAGGCATAAACATAAAAGTTTTACTGTAATTTTGCATGTGCTTTGTCGACAATACTGAAATTGTTTTTACACATGTTTATCCAAACTAATGTATCTGAATACACCTATATATTGTTATATTTTATGTTAGTGAATGAATGTGTGTGTGTGTGTGTGTGTGTGTTGGATTAGTTCTTGAATTAATGTTTGCATTTTGTTTGCAGATGGTCATATGCAAGGGAACGTTCATTGCTTGAAATACCGTTATATAGTTGAGTACCTACTGGAGTAATTAATAAATGTATCATTCAAAGGCACAGCAGCAATACCCTTGTAGTCAGGATCTGTATCGGAAAACTATCCTACTGCAGCAAGTAATGCCGCCATATATCCAAACACTGGATAAATTTGTGTTACAACATAGCCATCTGCTGGACAATTGATACATGCTATTTTCATATAATAATCTAACCTCTGATATAATGCAGACACTAGAATACAACCTGGAGTTTTAAGGGTTTTCAGTAGGCTACCATATTATCAGCATAACATATCTGGCTGTGTTGGGCAATATATAGTTACCACAGAACAAAGCACAAATTCACGTCAGAGTCTAAAAATGGAATGAGACGAGATATATACAAAAACGTGCCAGTTTAAACATGTCCAATCGTAATGAGCTCTCTATCTGACTCAACGGCTCGTTTCCTTTCGGTTAAAAGCGGGAAACAGGAGGCGAAGACGGGGTAAAGTTACGGCTCCCGTTACAGCCCGCTGTGACGGCAAAGTAGCCTGACAGTTGCGCGGTTGTTAATGGAACTGCCTGTCAGACTGCGACACTGGGATGCGGAGTCGGCCTCCCGCTCCTCTGCATGCGCGGCGTGCGCCGCGCCGGGTTAAAATAAAACGGCCGAAACTCAGCGTTTTTCACATTTAATTGTGCCGTTTCTTTATTATTTTACGCTTTTTAAAGTTTAATTACACAGGCGAGTGAATTAAGGGACATTCGTTTGTCACGCCACTGCGTGAAGTTGGTAAGCGTTCCCCCGGCCTTATCGGGCTGTTCGAGGAGAGGGCTAATTGGTGCGCTGGGGCACCGTTAAGTGAAGGTGTCTGCTGTTAGTCGGCGATTGGGACGTGGGGTGGAAAACAAACGCGGCCGAGACGTTCTCTCTTCCGTGCTGCCGAGCGAGATAGCGGAAGAGCTCTCTGAGTCAGGGTTTCCCCTTTGTCTAAACATGACAATAGTGGAACTTTTGCGGGAGGTATTTTGGTACTCATCTTAAAATCTCACACGTCGGCTTGTTTTGGTTATGCATCAAGCCGCTCGGCACAATATAATCAGTGCAATAGCCTACAGCGGTAAAGGGAAACAGCACAACGGTTATCACATTTGATTGGTGAAGAGAGGGGTTAAAGGAGAGTCATGGAAGAGATACACTTCTCGGATGGCATTACCAACATAAAGAGGAACTCGTGTGTCTCGTGTACAGTAAATTGATTCTCTGCTTGGGAGAATGAAGGAGACTGTCAAAATGTGGAAGAAAATGTAGTTTATTTGGGGGAAAAAACACTGGTTTCTTTTCAATCCATATTTACCGCCCAAATGTATGACGTTAATAGTACAATAATCTAACACGTGCAGCATAGGCCTAGTGGTATGCGACATGGCCGCATCTCAGGGTGATTGGATAAATATCAAGACAACCATCATGGCAGTGGACAGGACATATGCCACTTCCTTCCGTTTTTGAATAGGGTTCAGAAATGTAAAAAGAAAATAAACAGGTAAAAAAGGTTTAATTGTGTTGAACCCTTTCAGCAGGTTAAAGACTTGCTCACTGTCTTCCAGCCCATCTTTTAACTGGATTTTTGTTGAGTTGACATCACTTTAGCTAACTTCATTGCTTGAAACAGCCTGGTTAGATGCAAGAGTTTCGCAAATTCAAATGAATGGTTGTAAAATATTTACACCAGTAAGCCGGCGAATGAATTAATCCTGCCTCGTGAAATACCCTCTCTGGAGTCCTCAAAAACGTGTGCGACCAGCCACCACTCCTTTCGACTGATCCACCAGCTGAGCTGCGCAGTTTCCGTTCCAGAGGATTTCACAACTGGTGCAGCTGGTGTACGAAGATCATAAGCCCCCAGTTGACCACAATGGTTTTTATTGAGCAATAAAGCCCAGGCGAACCACAACCCTCCCTCACTCTTCAACGTCGGCCAATCATGTAGCCACATGGAATTCCTATGCCCAACACTGAGTGACTAGTGCACATTACTGCACTAAGAACATGTTCCAGGGCAGGTCGTGCCCTTCCGGAGCCAAATCAACAACTGCAACTGCTTATTAACGCTTAAAGGGGTAATAAACACCGGCTTTTGTTCTGTCTCCGCCCACTTCACAATTTCAAAAGACGCGACTTGGGCTTGAGTGATAGCTGCTACGTTATGGGAAGGATGTGCTTTGTCTCATCTGTTCTGTAGTTACTTCGATGACGTTTCTGTATGCGCTTATTGTATGTCGCTTTGGATAAAAGCGTCTGCTAAATGACTGTAATGTAATGAGTGAGAGAACACAGACGGAAGAGGGGAGGAGGGAGGAGTTACAGTTGGGGGGAGGGGCGATAGATCCATTTGGTAACGCGTCATGAAAACTGTGCAAACGGAAACCCGTTTGAAATGAAAGGGCTAACGTAAATTTGCGCAGTTTGAATATCCATCAATCAAGAACAAGGAGAGAGGGGGCATTGACTTGACTGCGTATAAACAAGGTTTTTACCTTTGTTTCACGTCACAGATAGGGGCGTGGCTCAAACAAAACGTTTCAGTTTGGATTCCAGCGAATGCCTCTTTTTTGACACAAAATGCGGTGGCACAGCTTGAGCTACATTTGAGTTTTTTTTTTTTAAACAATGGGATATGTGATTTATGAAATTGAGACAAGATACTCTGCTTTATAACTCAAAATATTTGATTTAGTGTTTATTACCCCTTTAAAAAGGAAACAATGTAATGCCAACGAAGGTGTCATGTGCACCGTATGAAGACTTTGCCACACTACAAACACGCCCTATACTAAAGTCATACATTCAACACAAGTAAGAAATTAGGTTGCGACAAAATAAACGTAGTCAGGTTTATTGAAAATGGACGTCTTTACATTTTGTACATTCCACCTACATTTGTATGGATTTACAAAGCAACACTACGTACTGTATGTCTACCGTATGCATGCATGCATAAATGTACAAATATATGGTGTATATGTACAGATACACATACACACCTACAAATATAAATGTAACTAGTTTAGTGCCACGGGAAGCCGAGGAGCAAGGAGGCATTGACGGTGAGACGCTCTGGGGTCTTTTTCACACAAAATTGGGAGAATCATCCAAACCCATTGGAAAGGGGACGGGGGAATCCCATTGGACTGGAGGAACATTTCTCCTGTGGGGCAGATGTACTTTCAGAGGGGGGCTTTTTTGGGGGGACGGGGGTTGGGGTTGAAATTAAACTGTAGCATGGGGAGTACTACACAGACAAGCTAAGCCAGACAACCTCACACAACATGGGAGGGGGACAGAGTTATATTTTGGTTTTTTTTTGGTAGATTTTCTTTTTGTTGTTTTTTGGATGGAATTGCGACTGGCGCTCTGCTCACCTGGATATTTTAGTTCCTTATTTCAGTAAATGTCCAGTGGTCAGCACAGTCTTACTATCCCTGTTATATCTGCCATTATGACACAGGTACAATCTGCATACAGGATAAGCGAAGCAGAGAGATTGTGTAAAATATGGATTACAAAAAATGTTTTTTTACCAAAACTCACATTTGATGAAAGACAGCATTTCTCTTGCTGAATGCTGTAGACCAAAATGTGCTGGTTGCCAGGATGAGAAGTTCACAGTAGAAATCTGATATTGTAACAGACAGGTCACAACCATTTACACAAGTGACTGTTGAGGAACATCAAGCCTATCAAAAGTAGAGAATCTCAGAATTTCAGATGATTCCACCTATCCAACAGTAAAGGCAGGATGCTGTTGTTGACATCTAATAAGAGGAGTGAGTTTGGCCTCCAGTTCAGTGTGAGGATAAGTGCCACCTCACATTGGCAGTTTGTCTGCCTCTCTGGATATCAACACAGAAGGGACTGACTGCCACTGTGGTCATCACACTCCAGTCTCAACAACCTCAGTAGATCGCAATAAAGCAAGAGCTCGCTTTGATCGCTCTGACACAGCTGTGTCCCACATTGGGGACACCTGCTTGTCCAACACAATGCAATAACCCTTTCCACCTCATTCCCATCCTAGAGCTAAAACCATCTGCGCAATCATTAAATGTACACCTGAGAGAGCCAAGGTGTGTCCTACGCACTGAACCCGAGAGAGACCATCCATAAATGCATTAAATCAGTTTTACTACCACACCTGTGTGAGGTCACATGACTGTGCTTGATGATCTAGGATCAAGTGGACCCCTGGTAGTGCTGCCTGGAAGCAGAGACTATTGTAATGGCAGTGGCTATGATGTCACAAAGCAACGTTGAGAACACTGGGGCATCAGCACTCACTGTATTCTGATATTCTGCCCTCTCAGAGTTTCCTGTGTTAGAAAAGAACTTAACGCACATGATTAAAAAATATAAAATATGTTCATATGTACATATTCAAGTATCTGGGAGCAGTTCTTTCTTACAAAAGAGTTTTAAATGCCAAAGCTTTACACATAGTACATCTCATCTGTATCAAATCACATTACAGTCTGGTTTTAATGATAAAGCCCAAAATTTAAAAACAGGGTCAGCTATAATGATTAAACCCTTGCATGCAGCACAGAACAGCACACCAGAGCGCATGGTCTAGGACAGGGGTCTCCAACCCTGGTCCTGGAGAGCGGCAGGGTGTGCTGGTTTTTGTTGATACTCAGCTCTTAATTAATCTGTCAAAATGGTTGATTACACAGTTAACTCACCTCAATTGGCTTCTTGGGTCTGAACTGGCTGCAGATTTTAAAGTAAAAACAAATCCAGGAGCCCCTGCAACTCGCCAGAACCAGGGTTGCAGATCCCTGGTCTCGGACAAATGGTATGAAAATGAAGAATAGAACACTGAAAAGTCAACGGTCGGCATACACCGTAGTGGGGTAAGGCTTTCACACAATAAAGCTGGGCTTCTTACACTAGCTTGTTTAATCGCATGGCGTCACCAACCACCGAGCCTCCTGAGGCTGAAATACTAGCTACGACTAAAGCAAAAGCTTTACTTCCTGCTCAAGACAGGTACAGTACACGTACGACACGACACAGTGCGAACCTCATGGGAAAATACATTACGCTGGGGTAACCGCCATTCGGGTACCGGACGGGGGTCAACAGCTTACAACCACAGAGAATGGAGGCACAAGTGGAAAATCCAAGAAGAGAAAGGGGCTCTAGGTGTCAATGAATCTTCCCTCATAGGCTTGTGCTCTTCAAGTTTACCCTGGCAAAAACAAGTCTGAGCTAACATATACCACATATCATTTCACACAAATGAAGATTTCATCATTAAGAGGCATGGTTAATTAAATGTTTGCATTGCACATTAAAAAATAAAAATAAGACATTGAAGATATTTGGGAACAGGCTGTGATTTGTTGTATTCCCTGACACTCAGCCACCACTGTCAAGAACTACATTTCCCTTTTCTCCTTCTACTGCAAATACAAAATGGCTGCCAAAATAAATATTTGTATTGTAATGGTGTGAGGTACACAAACTGAGCGCAGACGATTGCAGGTTTGAATCCTGAATGAAACTCTGCTGTAGGTACAGCTAAAATGGAAAGAGTGTATTATGTAAACTATGCAAGGCGCAATGAATAGGCTGCTCGCCAAGAAAATAAATACAGTAAAGTTAATCAGGGTGCCTTTCTCAAGTACAGCAATAATTACTAATTAAATTTCAAAATTGCAGGACTTGTTTTTCACCTCTCCAATGTAAAATTACCCAATTGGGGTAAGCTGTGACAGAGATGTGTTCAAATATATGTAGCTGTCCTAGCCAACCGTTCTGACTCTAGGACCGATAAGGCTAAAAATGAATGAACCATCCCAGGCCAGTTAACAAGGACAGACAGCAGGTGGGGGGAAAGAGTGGAACCCTCTCCTGAATGCTTTAAGAGAACACAGGGGCCTGTAACCACTCAGGTGTAAAACTGTGGGGCTGCGTGAGCCTTCGCCACAGGTGTCTGTACCGACAAGAGAGTTATAGCCGCGCAAGAGGTTCACTCACACACCCCGCCAATCCCAGGCCACGGGCCGGCGGTACAGCCACGGACGAGAGCTATAAAGGGAAAGACTGAAGTGTAGAACTGCCACAGCCCTTTGGGAGTTTAAAAGTTTTATTTTCGGTTTTTTTAAGGTTTATCTTAAAAGTTCATTTTCTTTTTTTTCTTTTTTTTTCTGCCATTGCATTTGATGGAGATGAGTTTTTTATTTTATTTTTTAAAGAACAGTATTCACAGTTTCAGCCTTAATCTTTGCCTGGAGAGATGATCACGGACAAACAGCGCCGCTCCCTCCCACACTCACGCACAGTGGAGTCTGTGTGTAGGAGGGGGAAAGCCAGAGCGGCGTTGTGTTCAACGCTCTACGGCTGCTAGTCTCTGTCGGGCGGGGCCTTCGACGGGCCTGTGCTCATCTTCCTCTCCTTTCACAGCAGCTTGTTCGGCCCTCTCCTGGCGAAACCCCGGAGAGGTGAGGGGGGGGGGGGGGGGGTGTGTGTGGGGGGCTGGGTAGGCGGAGCAGGAAGTGGGCGTGGCTCATGTGTGGTTGCTGGGATTGGTGCTTTGCCTTTTCCTGGGTGAGTCTCTGGCCCTCTGGGCAGCGCAGTGTGTGTGGACGGGCACTCCCCCCGGCAGGCACACGCAGTCCGGCTCGGTGAAAGTGTTATGGCACAGCTGGCATCCCTTCTTCTCCGACACAAAGACCGGCCCACCTCTGTATTTCAGCTGCGGTGACAGAAAGTCACAAGTCTGATATAACTGGCCTATAAACGCTGAAAAGTTGTCTTCGCAAAAACTGTTCTTTGTACAACCCAACAAAAGCATTTAGATTTAAATTGAGATTTAAATGGGAAATTTTAGCACATAAAGGCAACTGCAGAAGGAAAGCATTAACTCGGGTATAAAATGAAGTGCAGTGATAGGAGAAGAAGACTGGACGCTCACCCTGTCGTGTTTCAGCAGCAGGTTCTCGGCCCCGGCCAGCCCCAGGGCCACCTGCGAGGTGCGGCGGGCGTGCATGGCGCCCCTCAGCGCCCCGCTCAGGAAGGGGCGGAGCAGCTGCAGGGACCAGCCCTCGGGGAGCAGGCGGAGCACGTGTGTGGCGTCGAACATGCCGGCGTGGCGGTTGAGCAGGTCCACGGCCGCCATGGTGTGCTCGTCGCCAGGGGCGTCCGAGTCCAGGTACACGCCTAACAGGAGGTGGAAGAGTCGCTGCTGGTAGTCCTGGTCCCGGGAGGCCGACGCCCACATGCAGTAGCCCTCGGCGACGGGGAAGTCTTTCAGCTGGTGCACCAGGATGTGCAGTGCCTTGTCGTGCTCCTCTAACTTCCCGTGTAGTGTGGCGCGCTCAAGCAGCAGCTCTGTGTCCTGGAGCTTATCTGAGCACAGACACAGGGCAGGGTTAATCTCCATCACAACACACAGGGCAGGGTTAATCTTGGTCACAACACACAGGGCAGATATCTTCTCCCTCACAACACACAGGGCAGGGCTCATCTCCATCACAACACACAGGGCAGATATCTTCTCCCTCACAACACACAGGGCAGGGCTCATCTCCATCACAACACACAGGGCAGATATCTTCTCCCTCACAACACACAGGGCAGGGCTCATCTCCATCACAACACACAGGGCAGATATCTTCTCCATCACAACACACAGGGCAGGGCTCATCTCCATCACAACACACAGGGCAGGGTTAATCTCTGTCACAACACACAGGGCAGGGTTATTCTCCATCACAACACACAGGGCAGATATCTTCTCCATCACAACAAACAGGGCAGGATTAATCTCTGTCACAACACACAGGGCAGGGTTAATCTCTGTCACAACACATAGGGCAGGGTTCATCTCTGTCACAGCACACAGGGCAGGGCTCATCTCCATCACAACACACAGGGCAGGGTTAATCTCCATCACAACACACAGGGCAGGGTTAATCTCCATCACAACACACAGGGCAGGGTTAATCTCTATCACAACACACAGGGCAGGGTTAGTCTCCATCACAACACACAGGGCAGGGTTCATGTCCATCAAAACACACAGGGCAGATATCTTCTCCATCACAACAAACAGGGCAGGGTTATTCTCCATCACAACACACAGGGCAGGGTTAATCTCTGTCACAACACACAGGGCAGGGCTCATCTCCATCACAACACACAGGGCAGGGCTCATCTCCATCACAACAAACAGGGCAGGGTTCATGTCCATCAAAACACACAGGGCAGATATCTTCTCCATCACAACACACAGGGCAGGGTTAATCTCTGTCACAACACACAGGGCAGGGCTCATCTCCATCACAACAAACAGGGCAGGGTTAGTCTCCATCACAACACACAGGGCAGGGTCAATCTCTGCCACAACACACAGGGCAGGGTTCATGTCCATCAAAACACACAGGGCAGATATCTTCTCCATCACAACACACAGGGCAGGGTTAATCTCTGTCACAACACACAGGGCAGGGCTCATCTCCATCACAACACACAGGGCAGGGTTCATGTCCATCAAAACACACAGGGCAGATATCTTCTCCATCACAACACACAGGGCAGGGTCAATCTCTGCCACAACACACAGGGCAGGGTTAATCTCCATCACAACACACAGGGCAGGGTTAATCTCCATCACAACACACAGGGCAGGGCTCATCTCCATCACAACACACAGGGCAGGGTTCATGTCCATCAAAACACACAGGGCAGATATCTTCTCCATCACAACACACAGGGCAGGGTTAATCTCTGTCACAACACACAGGGTAGGGCTCATCTCCATCACAACACACAGGGCAGGGTTAATCTCTGTCACAACACACAGGGCAGGGCTCATCTCCATCACAACACACAGGGCAGGGTTCACGTCCATCAAAACACACAGGGCAGATATCTTCTCCATCACAACACACAGGGCAGGGTCAATCTCTGCCACAACACACAGGGCAGGGTTCATGTCCATCAAAACACACAGGGCAGATATCTTCTCCATCACAACACACAGGGCAGGGTTCATGTCCATCAAAACACACAGGGCAGATATCTTCTCCATCACAACAAACAGGGCAGGATTATTCTCCATCACAACACACAGGGCAGGGTTCATGTCCATCAAAACACAAAGGGCAGGGTTCATCTCCAGAGTACTGCTGATCATGTGTATTGCCAATACAGGAGAAACCAGCATCACAACAGAGCAGTGTACTGGGAAAACTGTCACAATATAGCACTGAGTACTTCAAATACAGAAGAAACCGCCATCACAACCCAGGAGAGACAAAAGGGAAAACCACCATTCACAACCCAGGAGAGACTACTGGAAATGGAAGGGACACATGATTAAAATCATACAGAAAGTCTCTGTCATATGCTTCCTAAATACACAACAGCATGCTTCTATGAGCCAATGCACGTTAAATAAAGCTGAGGGATCAAACATCATGAATCTCTTCCGTGTGCAAACCCCTGTGAATATCCTGCTGAAAGGAACTTACAACCAACCACATTAACTTACATTAGTCCATTCACACGCACATGCACACACACACACTTTAATTCCTTATTTGAGACTGTTTTTTTTTTATGTCAGGGATGCCTTAGGTCTAGTAACATGCACACACACACACACACACACACACATGCACGTGCGTACACACAGAAACACATTTTTCCTGTTCCCAATGAAACCATGTTTAATATCATCCTCTGCATTATAATTGCTGGCCAAAAGAGCCTAATCTAAGACTGGTGTGTTGTGCACACAGCGAGAGCTGCTTTTATCTGTGGGCAAATATTTCCCAGGCTGTCTGCCTTTGGGGTCTCGACTGAATGCCTTGTTCCCTGTATCTCTGACAGTAACAGGCAGTGGCTGTTTGCATTTCTGAGTAAAAGATAAAAAGAGTACTGCCCCAATTACCCAAACCGCTGAGTCACAGATAATAAAGACGGGCAGGAATTTGTCCGTAAACATTTGCATTTCCTCATGTGTGAGCTAACGCTCAATCTGTGCAAGTGCACTATGACATTCATTCATATGACACATGATGTTGTCTTCTAATCAAACCAAAACTTGCCACTAAATTAGTGCATGAATGTCACCTCCAGCAAGTTTTGAACCAGGTTCCTTGTCGTTCTAATGATCGGTCACTTTTTGTGCATCCTAAAATTGGCCTTTATTAATTCTGATGACAAAATAGGCATGCAATTGGCTGAGTGGGTCTGTCATTCACCCAGTAACAGCTGAATCCAGCAGATTAACTGGGTGAATGTGACTACCACAATCCTGACTCCAGCAACAGCTTGATTGGCTGGGAGTGGCTGTCACTCATCCAGCAATAGCCGAACCTGGCAGACTGATTGGCTGAACATGGCTATCACTCACCCAGTAGCAGCTGGACTCGGTACAGATTGGACTCCTTCAGCAGGTTCTGGAGCTGTTCCCGAGCCTCAGTTACCTGCTGGGTTGTAGTGGGGCTCTGGGGGAGCAAACCTAGCACTTTATCCAGGTACACAACAGCCAGGTGTGTGTGGAACTTCTCCTTCTGCAGGGGAGACAGGTGTAGCATTGTTCATATGTAATATTCATACACACAACTGCCACTGCTTGTACACATCCATGTGATAAATAGCTGGATGAATAGAGCTCAACCCTGCAGTGTAGTCCATACCTGAACTCTCCTGTCCAGAACAAGGTGCTCCAGATAAAGAACTATGGCCTGCTGGTACTTGAGTAGGTACTCAATTACGGTATCTGGGTTCAAGTGGCCGGCCTGGTCATCGCTCACAGCTCTTCTTGTGAAGATCTGGACACCCACCTGTATGATATGACCAAATAAACCAATTCATTCTGCCATCAACATATATCCCAAATATATTTATAGGACTGACAGAGAGAACACGACTGTTTTGCATTACTTGAATTCAGTGTGATTCTGATTTTTTAACATGTTTTGTTACAATTTTTCCCCCCACAATTCAGTATGTAGCACACCTGCAATTGAAATGTGTGCAACCAAAGCCAGACACTGCTTTACTCGGCAATCCATCAGGTGGGCTACATACCTCTACAAGGTAAAACTGTCTGAGTTAAGAGACTAACCTATCACATGTCATACAATGAGCTGAGTACAGACCTTCTGGTCTTTCTGTAAGGCCCATTCTGCATACTTCCACACCAGGTCCAGGTTGGGACAGAAGCTCAGGAAGTCCACAATGTACTCGTAGAGATCGGACCGGGTCGAGTCCTGAAGGTCTCCATTCACCACCCTCACCCACAGCTGAGTGAGTGAGTGATAGAGAGAGAGAGAGAGAGAGAGAGAGAGAGAGAGAGAGAGAGAGAGAGAGAGACACACACACAGAGACATATTTTACTGTGTCTAGAAGACCACATTAAACGGCAGCAGAAAAAAGAGGCAATAGCGGTCGGCAAAAAGTTATTTTCTGAAGCTGAGAATAACAGTCCACATGCACAGTAAAGGGGTATGGCAGTTCACCTGCAATGCAGCGTCATCCTGGCTGTGATAACGGTAGAGGAGTCCTAGTGCAAAATACCTGACAAGCAAAAACAAGACAAAAATTAGGATTAATATCAAGGAGCAGTGCATCGTTTATGTACGACTAATCAATCAATTTCTCGGGAGCTACAATTTCTACCAATATTATGAATGCTGATAACCAACCCTTAACTAAAAAAAAATAAATAAAAAAAATAAAAAAAATAAGAAGCAATAAAATTTAAGCAAGATAAGCTGTACATTCACTAAAATATCTGATTATTATTATTATATTACTGGTGGGCACATTAGACATTTATATAAAGAGAAGAATAAATTGTAATAGAAAATGGATTAAAAAAACTGAACAGAAATTGAACAGTAACCAAATCTAAAAGAGAGAGAAATGAATGAAAAAAAGAAAAAAGCAGAGTGTGAGCTGGCTGAAAGCTCTCTCCCCCGACCACAGTACCCACTTGTGGTGCTTCTCCAGCCAGGGGGCACTGTCGGCCAACAGGCAGGCGTTTTCGGAGGCCAGCAGGTCTAGCAGGCTCTCGTGGTTGGCCTCAGCGTAGAGCTTGAGCAGGGCCGTGTCCACGTCCTCACGGCAGCCGTTGGCGACCTCCGTGCTGCGGACTTCGCGCAGGTAGCTGATCAGGAAGAGCTTGCAGCGCTGCACCTTCTCCTGGTCGCCCTGTGCCAGGTGGTTGAGGTCGGCGAACTCGTGGAGCGGCGGGTGGCACCGCGTGAACGAGGACGAGGAGGGCAGCAGCAGCGGGTAGAGGGAGATGAGCTCCCGCACGTCCAGCTGTCCCTTCCTGTTAAAGGGGGTAGGTAGATCAGGAAAGTCTGGGGATTTACGGTGAGGTGGAAAAACTAAGGCCGAACTCACACCACCTGATGATCAACTAATCTTGTGGACTTGACACCAGGTTCTAATTAGCTTCTGAACTGATATGGAAGCAGTAAGGTTGCACTTACTTTTTCATAGAAGACTTCTGCATGTTGCCTTATTTCGGTTTGAATAACTAATGAAACATTTTAATCTGTTATGTGCCCTTTGTCACATGAGGTTAGATTTATCTACTGTTAGGATTTAGTGAGTACTAGATGAGGGTTAGCCATGTCCCAATATGTAAAACCATTGAATTGAAAGAGGGTATACTTTCTTTTTCACAACTGAATGAAGCGTATATATATATGGCAATATATTGTTAAATGTTGATAATACACTATGGGCCTGATTTACTAAGACATTTAGCACACGCAAAACCTTTTAGCACATGCAAAACCAATAACATGACCATAAAATGTTTGTTTTTTTGCACCAATCATTGGTTATTTGTTTTGCGTGTGCTAAAAGTTTTTGCATGTACAAAATGTATTAGTAAATCATACATTTATATAAATCATATATATCATTATATTTTACAGAAGTCCACATATTTACAGTATATTGCAGTATATTCCATTCCTTTACATTTGAAGCATCAATCAGTTTTCTCACCTGGGTTCTTGGATCTAAATTTAAATCAGCTACCAATTGTAATTTGTACACACAGCCTTTATCTACCCTTACATAAATGGAATATGCTGAAATAAAATAAACACACTGAAATATATTTAATTTCTGCCATGGTAGATAAAGTCTGTGCATGAATATGTTGGACTGAAATAGCACTAGAACTAAGAGAGGAGAGGACTATGTTTTGCACGTTTTAGTATTAAATGGAGGCGGTGGGTTGAACACAACCACTGCGGGTCAGCTGGGTTCAGAAGCCGTGATTAAGAGAATAATTAAGGCAGACGGCAATTAGGAGCGTTTAAATACACAGATGAGCGCCTCGATAGCAGTGAGCACATTTAATCAAATCAAAAGATAAAGAAAATTGCCTACGCGTAACTCGCTTGTACCTGAAATGTTCTTTTGCTTCTAAAAACTGAAGCTGTCCAAACTGTATGAATCCGGCCTGCTGAAGGATTCTTCTGTGCATGATCTGAGAAACGGAGACAGAAAAAAGAAGAGGGGGTAACTGAAAAGGGAGGAATGAACGTCAATCTGAATTAATTCGCCATCAATGCTGGGATGTATGCCACCTAAATACAATATGGTCAAAAGAAAGAGCACAACAAGCCGAGTAAGTGCGATTTTCACTCAACAAATGTCAAATCCATCTAAAACAGGGGCGGCCAATCACATGCGAGAAGGGGGGCATGGGTGCAGGTTTCTGTTCTAGCCCAGCACTAAAAAAAACCCAATTCAACAGAACAAGACTGAAAGGGTCGACTATGCCCCAATGGACCCCCATTGTAAAGCTGAGCAGAGCCATTTTTTTGGGCGACCAAATCTCTAAAAAGAAAGATGTCACAACATTATTATATTACCAATCAGAACGGTGGAAATAGTTCTTAAAAATAGGTCCAAGTCGAAAAAATTATTAAAGGGAATTACCCTTTGAGTGAAGCTGATTAGTTGAACCAGGTGTTTTGGTGGCAGGCTTGTGCCCATGTGGACGTTTCTCGGATAAGATCAGACCCCCCTGACCTAAAACCATACCAGGGAGGGTTGTATTCGTCCGTAGGGCAGTGGCAGTATGGGTGGAAGAGACAGCGAAAGCAGGACAGCTGATACACTAATGCATTAACCAACAAGTGAACGAATGACTGGAACCGCGCGGTTCAGAAGTGAAGCGCACCTGGAACTTGTCTTTGGGGATGTTTCTCCTCGCACCCTCGGCCAGAGTGAGGGCTTCCTCCACGCGGCGTCCCGCCAGCAGGTCCTGGATCTGTCTCTCCAAGGGCAGGGGCACCAGCACGTACACCGCCTTCGTTGACGCCAGCACCACCTTCCCTATGGGGGGCCCACCACCAAAAACTGCTCAATACACAGCCGGTCGACCTCCACCAGGAGTAAGACTCAACCCAAGGCGACAACTCTCACTTTGCCAACGCAAGACCAAATGAGAGTTGTTCCATTATCATAACTCAGCTGTTCTATATGAAAAGTGAATGAAAATATCTTGAGTATGCATCACCACAAAATAATACATTTTCCAGACAGTGCAAAGGCGTGCTTTAGCACAGTTTAGTCACACAGAGCAATTCAAATACATTATACGTGAGTCTGGATCATGCTTTAAGTGGTTGAAAATGGTTCAAGAGCAGTTGAAATGGCTCCTTGACTCCCGTCTTGGTGGCGACTGAGTTAGTACCAAATCCTTTGGGAGACAGGCATGTGACCTCTCCGAGAACAATTTAGGATTTATTGAACTTCAGCCAGTTAAGTTCAATGAGATAAAGCAATTTCTACTAGAGCACTGTGGGATTGCTTTATCTCATCCCCAGTACTGTGGGGCTTGAGCATGACTACATGTTTGCTACAGCATTGTTTCACACAATAGCACTTTGTTTCTGCTGCTTTACGGAGGGTAACTTTACCCTCACTGCTGTTAATCTTGTGTTTCTGTACGTTCTGTTGGCTCTTAACACGAGCGTCTATGGATAGGAGTGCTAGGGGGTGGGGAAGGGAGGGGAGACAAGATGCAGTCTTCAGTCTGTGTCAGAAGATGGGCAATGACAGCGCTCTCCTGAACACAATGGGAAAGTCATTCCACCTCTGGAGAGCTAGTACAGCCAGGCATTGTGTCTGGGAGAAGCTACCATGCATAGAAGGTCTCAGGGCATGAAATTCACTTTTTAACCCACTGGCCAGAGTGGCTTGTGGATTATACAAATCACCAGCCATTTTCAACATCTTACCAGCCACATTACCTTTTACAATGTAACACAACCAGGGGTGCGTTTCCCAAAAGCATCGTAAGGCTAAGACGTCGTAAAACCCTTCGTACGAAGCTGCATGAACTTTGAGTGTGTTTCCCAAAAAGCATCGTAACTTAAGACGCTCTTAGAAACGCTCATACTCCAGACCAGTCGTCGACAGTTAAGTGCATTTTAGAAGCCCATAAATAACATACTTTATTTGATTTTTCATGTTAGTGTTCTTTTCATTTTACGGTTACCATAACCACTGATTGTTTTTTTTATATAGTGATGTTAGATGCAACAATATTTACGTTTATTTATTTATTTTGAATTTACTTATTTTTATATATTAGCAAATTACCCATGAAAGCCATTCCTTAAATATGCCTATAAATAAATACGTTTGAGACAAGTAAAATCAGTTTTCAAAAGAAACTTTGACGTGCCTAACCGGCCATGTATTGGGCATCACAGTGGGGTTCGCGTCTCCCAATCTATCGCCCCTCCTCCTCCCGTATGAGCAGCACCACAGACAGAAGTACATAGATGTAAAATCCAGGGATCAGAAATGAAAATTCCTGCTATGTGTTTCTTCCACCCATGAACTCAGCCAGCTGATTTCACTAATTAGTTCTACCTCCTGGCTGAAGAATTGTGCAAATTAGCAAATCCAGGTGATTGGAACTAAATACTGGGGAGGACTTTTTACTTTCTGAACCCGGATTTTACACCTCTGGTTAAGTAGCACTTAAGAGCTGACTGCGCGTTCACGCTTTAAGAACTGTTTTGGGAAACGCGTGTTACACATGAAAGAGCCATCGTAGATTTGCTTGTTGAAATCGCACTTAACCCTAAGATGGATCGTTATCGGAAAACGCGGCCCTGGTTGGTTACCTGCTAGAGTAGAAAAATCTCACGAGCAACAATCAAAATTTGTACCGATGTTAATTTTTCACCCTGGCCAGTCGCCCCTAGGTTGTGGAATGGTGAGGGTTGTAAGGTTTTAAGACTGACTGCAGGTACGGTGGAGCTGTTCCATCAACCGCCCTGTAGGTTACCATCAAGCTCTGAAACTTTACAGCAGCACAGGAGACGTACAGTGAGATACCACCCGCAGAACGTGAGTACAGCACCACTGCAAGGCTTTCACTGGTACTGCACACAGATATGTGGACAGGGGAGAGCGACGGCTATCAATCATCCTTCGGCTGCCGTTCTGGAGCCCACCTGCTGCTATAGACAGCCGTTTCCGGACAGTGCCCAAGTACAGTCTAATGGAAATCTGTAGAAACTTCTATTATTGAAATAAAACGCCAAAGTGTTGCAACGAAGCCTTTTTTTCTGGTTCGTTTCTCAAATAAATGCAAAAGAGGGGGAGGGAGTAATGGAATTTTCCCTCATTTATCATGTACCTTGCTGGATTTGTGAGGTCCATAAGCGGCACTGTCCATTTTGATTTGCGCCCACAAAGTCCTGCAGAGCCACCGGGTCCCCTTTCAGAAGTTCAGTAGGACCCATCTCATTATGAACTAATTCATGATGAATTAGATCTGAGCGCGCTTACTTCAGCCCGATCAAGCGCCATCCGCGCTTGGCGGGATCAGTCCGTATCGATTTTCACACTCAGGAAAAAGTTGCCTCAGCACTTTTCGCCGAGGATCAATAGCGCAAGTCAGTCTGGCATTCCCTAGCTGGTCCGGGTCTGTCACCGACTTAACCAACTCACCCAGTAGCCGTGAAGCATATCTGACAGATATACCTTTTCAGCGACTTACCGTCTTAAGTATCTTTTGCGAGCCGTTTCCTTTTCCATTTGATTCTGATTGGCGTTTCATTTTAACACTTCTTTCTATCAAACAAAGAAAAACAGCAGCTACCGGTGTTCAGAAAAAAATATACCCTAAAATACGACGTGCTATGAGGCGAAGAGGCCAGGCAAAACACACCGCCATCCTTGTAAGGAAAGGAAGATTATGAATATAATGCCAAATATAAAAACAGGCTGCTAGGTTTACCTGGACTAGGCGGAACTGTGATAAAACTTCCTGTCAAAATATTAGCCTGAGAAAACAATGCACAGTATAATGGCTACTGGGCCAACCGACACCAGAATGGCTGTGTCCTTATAGTGAGGACTGAACAAGCGCTGGGTACCTTCAAAGTCCTGTAGGATGTTTCCATCTCTGAAGGACAACGTCTGCTTGAGCTGCTGGTCTAGCATGCTGTGGACAGTGACGAAGCCCTCGTCCAGCGCCACGACGTACGGGAAGCACACAGCGGCTCCGATTACGCTCTCCGACCAGTTCACCGGGGCGCGCTGCGAGACCCCCTCCGCCGTCGCAAACATCCCTAAAGGGGTGAGGGACGGGACATTTAGGCAGCGTCATCTCCAAACTGTCCACAGGGAGGTGCTAATTTCATTAGTTTGTTGTGGCGTTGTCATTGCTCATCCATTCATACAAAGATGGTGCAGCCATTGCAATCCACCATTTCCTGATTACATTCTTTTCACAGCTGTGCTAATGGAAGGCAGACTAATGCATGCCAGTGCTTCTGACATCTCAACGAACATAAGAGTTTAATTCTTTAATGTCTAACTCCAATTTCACTGCTTAAAAAGGCTTCTCAATCCTTAAGCAGGATGACAGATTTAATGCCTATTTTAGACCAATGCCTATTTTAGGCTACTGCTATACCTGCTTACGATGGAGACTATCACTTATAACTTGACATGAATGGCAATGTTACATTTTTTTGATGCTGGTAATGTTATGTAATGCACAGATTTGTACTGTATTGCTATGCGTCCATATGCGCAGGAAAAAAATATATATCTTTAAATAAGTAAATAAATAATTTTCGTCTTATATACAACCTATTATCACAAAAACATTGCCAATGTTGTTTTTACCATATTTACTTCAAAACGGAGCAAATTGTTCATTTCGATGGGGACTATTTTCCAGTATTTTGGTGCCTGCCGCACATTTGTATACAAACCAAAAAAAGTCAATAAAAATAAAATGTAAATAAAGCAATGATTTGCAAATCTTTTTTGACCTGTATTTAATTGAAAACAGTACAAATACAAGATATTAATAACTAATCAACTTTATTGTTTTTTTTAAAATATACGCTCATTCAACATTTGCAACACGCCCCAAAAAAGTTGGGACAGGGGCATGTTTACCACTGTGTTACATCACTTTCCTTTTAACAACATCTTTTGGGAACTGAAGACACTAATTGTTGTAGTTTTTAAATTATTATTTTTTATTTTTTATTTTCCCATTCTTGCTTGATATAAGACTTCAGCTGCTCAACAGTCCAGGGTCTCTGTTGTCATATATTGCACTTCATAAAGCGCCACACGTTTTCAATGGGAGACAGGTCTGGACTGCAGGCAGGCCAGTCTAGCACCTGCACTCTCTGACTATGAAGCCACGCTGTTGTAACACGTGCAGAATGTGGCGTGGCATTGTCTTGGTGAAATAAGCAGGGACGTCCCTGAAAAAGACGCCGTCTAGATGGCAGCATATGTTGCTCCAAAATGCATATGTACCCTTCAGCGTTAATGGTGCCTTCACAGATGTGCAAGTTACCCATGCCATGGGCACTAACACAGCCCCATACCATGACAGACGCTTTTGAATCTTGCATTGGTAACAATCTGGATGGTCCTTTTCCTCTATGGCCCGGAGAACACGAAGTCTATTATTTCCAAAAACAATATGAAAGGTGGACTCGTCAGACCACAGCACACGTTTCCACTTTGCGTCGGTCCATTTCAGATGAGCTCGAGCCCAGAGAAGTCGGCCGCGTTTCTGGATGTTGCTGATATATGGCTTATGCTTTGCGTAGTAGTCTTAACTTGCATTTGTAGATGCAGCGACAAACTGTGTTTACTGACAACGGTTTTCCGAAGTATTCCCGAGCCCATGTGGTTATATTCATTACAGAAGGATGTCGGTTTTTAAGGCAGTGCTGTCTGAGGGATCGAAGGTCATGGGCAACCAATATTGGTTTTCGGCATTGCCCTTTACACATGGAGCTTTCTCCAGATTCTCTGAATCTTTTAATAATATTATGAACTGTAGATGGTGAAATCCCTAAATTCCTTGCAATCGTGTGTTGAGAAACGTTGTTCTGAAACTGTTGGGAATATGCACTCACGTAGTTTTCCGCAAGGTGGTAAACCCCAGAGTCTTTTTGGAAGCTCCTTTCATACCCAGTCATGATAGCATCATGTTACCTATTCACCTGTGGAAGGTGTTTTTTTTAACATTCCACAACCTTCCCAGTCTTATGTTGCCCCTGTCCCAACTTTTTTGGAACGTGTTGCAGGCATCAAATTCGGAATTTGCGTATATATACAAAAATCAATGAAGGTGATAAGGTAAAACATTAAATATATTTTCTTTGTACTGTTTTCAATTAAATATATGTAAAAGAGAATTTACAAATCACTGCTTTCTGCATTTATTTGCATTTTACATACTGTCCCAAATTTGTTGTACATGTTGTTTTCCCCCATACAATGTTTTCAATTAATTCTACTGGGGTCTAAATCTCAGGGGTTGTTGGCACTCACCCAGGCCACCAGGGGCAGCTAAGAGGAACTCCTCCCGCCCGATCCTCTTGACGATGGGCTTCTTCTCCTCGCTGTCATAGGGGAAGAGGTCCTGGGAGGCCCCCGTGTTGTAGTTGAGGATCATGTACTGCGTAGAGAGGGCGAGGCACAGGAAATAACCGTCCAGGCAGACGGCGCAAGGCTGCTCGGGCGTGGACACCTCCTTGACCAACTGCACCCTGTCCTCGTACACCATGTAGATCTGCACCGTCCGCCGCTTGGCCGCGATCACCCCCAGCTCCACGCAGAAGGGGTCGCCAGTGACCGGGTTCTCGTTGACGCAGAAGGAGACCACGCCCTTGATCCTGGCCCCGCCCGAAGACACGGCCTCCAGGTTCACCATGTCCACCACGGTGACGGTGTTGTCGCAGAGCACGATGAGGCGCTCCAGAGCCGAAGCTGCCTTCAGCTCGTTCACAGGCTTCTTGAGCCCCAGGTATTTGTGAAGCAGCTTCTGGGCAGAGAAGGCCAACTTGCCCTTCGGCGTAGTGTGTTCCTCCAGCAGGAAGTGATGTATGAAGCAGTCGTTGGTGCCCACGTACAGGTGCTTCCCACAGCACTCGATGCACTCTATGTTGATCCGAGCCTTGTCTCCCATCAGGAGGTCCCGCTCCACGGCGGGGACCAACTCGAAGGCTTTCACACTCATGCTGAACTACGGCATCTACTGCAGGGGACGAGGGACAAAAAGCTAAATATAAACACAATTGGAGCACATGAACATTCCAGCACCATGTGTCAATGGCTTCTGCTTTCCCAGTTGTTATTATTTCTATTTTATTATTTTATAGCATGCAAGGAAAATAATAAAATTCCTTCAGGTCATAAGAACATAGATCAATCAAATTTAAGGAAAAAAAAAAGCCCTTTTCGAGTGCTTTCTTGTTATATCTCACAAATGCATTTATTTTCAGTGGGGGGCACAAAAAGCAATTTCCTTTTCATTCATTCTATAGATGTGCTACCCATTTGACAGCATAATCTTCTCAACACTGAATAGCAGTCAAGCTCATATTGCTTTCTGTATAGGTAGGTGGGTAGTGACAGATGACATGTGTAACATTCGCCGCATCACTTTAACGTTAGAAGACTACACTGCGTGGGTAGGCAGCTAACAAGTAACATTAACGCTAACATTAGTTCACTTACAACATACCCAGGTATAACGTTAACAGACTTAACTTAATGGATCAAAACAGAAATCCATGTGAGTAGCAGATGCTATGCAAAATTGATCCCCTGCCAGAATACTTGACTGACTCAGCGACGTTACTCCGATCCGTTGTCTAAATATGAAATTGTGGCAGCTAGCGAGCTAATGTTAACTGACAACAGTACTATCGCCATAGAGGATAAGCTAGTAAACGTTATCCGAATCTTATCAACAGGCGTAGCTAACTATCTCAGCCAGCCAACTCTGCTAACGTTCAATAGCTAGATGCAAGAAGATAAACAGAAATGTTAGTTAGTTGTACCCCATAAAATGTCAGTGTCCGGGAGATAATAGTAGTAATCGTCTCCTCGATCAGACGTTTGACAGTGGAGCTAGCTGGGTTGCACTGGGCTTGGCTGACTGTATTTATGAAAGAGCCTAGCACACAGCTAGCCTGATGAGTGATAACCCAGAGTCACAACTGAACACTCCTTGCTAATGTTATTCGTTTAATCTACGGACGCAGCTGAAATGTGCTGAAAGTGTTTCATACCCTAGCCGGGTGTCCTGCGATGCGCTTTTCAAATGTGCTTAGTTATGTTTTTTCGGCCTCTTTCCTTCCTCAAATCCACTCCCCTTTTTCCAAGTTGATACCGCCGTACTTCCTGCTCCAGAGTCTGTCTACATCCGGCCATGTGACTGATGCTCCGCTACCATAGATATATGGGGGCAGGTTTGTTTTTACATTTGTGTGATCGTACGTAGAGGATCTGTATATTATTTAAGTTCGATTAATAAGCCATTCCCAAAGATATAGCTCTAGCTTCATACAAAGCAGTGAAAATGCGTACTTTTTTCTGCAGCATTGATACACAACTATGTGTACTCATTGGTGTTTGGTTTAATCAGCGCCCGGGGGGTAAACAAAACAGGATTATCAAGTTATCCAGATAACTGTGAGAACGATACGTCTGTATCATCATATTAGTGAGGTTTCAGTCGGCGGAAGATTTTGAAGGTGAGAGTTCTGGAACTTGGCAAATTCCATTAGGGGAGGCTCCAATCCCTGGAGTGAAGGAGGATCCAACACATGCTGTTGGTACAATCCATGTGCCTGTCTGACTTCAGAGACATGCGTGAACATGTGAACATCCACGAAAATAGGTGGCATCATCCCGTAGAGCTCCAGTAAAAGTGTAATACCTTCCCTTGGCAGGACACTTTTGGTCTTAAGCTCAGCATGTTTTCTGGTTGAGCAGTGCAGCCAACAAGGCTTGTGGTTTGAAACCCACTTTAATACCTAATTCAGTTTGTAAAGCTATAACCAAAAATATTCAAAGTATTGTATTTTCTCAATGGAGCCACTAGGGGGTGCCAGAGACCAAATGGTTTACAAACCAGGAAAAGATAAGCAAATTAAATACATTGCACTGGATTGAAATGCTTTAGGTTAAATAAAGAAATGGAATGTGTTCACTCTTAACATGCAGTAATAACTTTCTTCAACATTTTTTTTCTGTACTGCAATGTTGTAACATCCCGGTCCCTGGAAACCGTCATCCTTGTGTCCACATCTCCGTTTGTCATGAAAAATGCATTAGTCATTAGAAAAAGTTGTGTGTTTGCTGTTTGTTTCAGCTCAAGATATTTTTTTTCAACAGCAAAGAGACTATAAAGCAAAGATAAATATTTGTGAAAAGTTTAAAACTTGGAGGGAATCCATTTCAGCTGGAATCTGAAGAATACATGGTGCATGATGGGAAAGGTCACTTCTGCCAGGTGAGTGATCCAGCCAGGACAGAAAAAAAAACACAGGTGTCATTAAGCTGAATGTTGTAATCTTTCAAATGGGTGTACAATAAATATACGTTAGATCTGGGCTGGGAAAAAGAGGGACGCAGATGGACATTCCATTATTAATATCCCTCAGCAGTAATAAAGTGCCTCACATTGCATTCGAGTGTTTAACAGACAATCATATCCACAGAAACTAGTCAGAGTTTCTATTTTTACATATCCAGTTGCACAGTTGGATATTTCCTGAAGCAGTTCAGGATAAGTACAAGGGTATAAGAACAGAGCCCTAACTGTCTGTATTTGTTGTTGTCAGAGGTGGAAATTTCAGGGGTCAGACAGTAAAAGTCCTGCCATGTTTTCCAACCACAAACTCAGCCAGCTGATTTTACTAATTAGTTCTACCTCTTGGCTGAGGAATAGCAAATCTAGGTGATTGGAACAAAATACTGGGGAGGACTTTTACTTTCTGAACCTGGACTTTCCACCTCTGGTTGTTGTTGTTGTTGTTAAAAAATCTTTCAGAGCTCAGGTGTACAATGGGGATATTTTTGGGATATTGGTGTTGTACCCTTCTGCAAGATACTTCATCCAATTTATCACAAGTAGAAAAATAAATTAAATGACTTGAATTAGACAATAGAAAGGGCATTTGCTATGTGACTAATTTGAAACATGTATAGATCACGCCATCTTTCTAAATTTAACTGAAAAATAAGGATAAAAGGGAACACAGCACTCCGCAGCCTGTTGAGGACTGTTTATTGTAAATGTTGATATTTGAAATATAGATCATTCCATTACCTCTTATGATGTTAGTCACAATGTGAGTTAGTTCACGTAATAAAATGTATAGTAATACTGATATTAAACTGATTAACATGATTAACACCTCAAATTCATCTTAGTCATGCATTCAGACAGCCATCAGCATTGAAGCTTCATAACGTACAAAACCTTGGTTTTAAAAATATATATGGTTCAACGCTATAATATAATTGGTTAGTGAGAGCGGCGTGTTAGTACTGGCTTTGCTCTCTGTAAATCCAGCCATGCTATTTGGTGCTCTCGGTTGTTCCCGGATAGGGATTCTCCTCCTCATATGTCTTTCCCACATTCAGGACACAGGATATCATCCTTGTCAGTCATGAAGCCGCGCCCAATCAGGGACGAGGCGCACTTCTTGCAGTTAAAGCAGTCGTTGTGCCACTGTCGCTCCTCGAACGAGATGTACTTGCACCCGGCCAGCCCTGCAGCGGGTGCAAATGAACAAGAGAAATCAGTGAGGACCCTGACCGGAGGATTTAGTAACGAGAGAGTGAGGTCTAATGAACCCCGTAATGGACGGAACTACAGCAGGCATAGGCCTAGTCTTTCTGCCGCCCTAGGTGAGATTGCGGAATGGGGGGGGGGGTGGTTGGACCCCTGACTTTCATGCGGCCGACTATCGTGGATTTTTATTTTGTTTTCCCCCCTTTGTTTGGCGCCCCCTCAGACGAATGGCACCCTAGGTGACCGTCCTTGTTGCCTATGCCTAGAACCAGCCCTTAGCTACAGTGAGCTCACTGAGCTGTCAGCCATTGATCTTGCTCTCCACAGCAGAAGCACAATGATTGGTTCAACTGCGTGAGTGACTCATGGGATATAGGACAGCTCATTTGCGGTGTGATTAAACCTCACTCAGTCATCATTAGTGTTATGGGCTTAACATAATGAATCATATCAAGTCATAAGTATTGTCATCTGCTTATTGAGTAAGCCACAAGACCCCATGAACTCTCTAGCATGGTTTGAAATCTCAGATAGGGGTCTCAGATTTTGTCGCTGGGCCCGAATTATGAATTCATCCGGAATATAAGAGAACCTGGATAAGGCTTACTGCTTAGCACATAAATACAAATCCCTGGGGTTTTAAGGAGCCCACGCAGACTTACTCCACACAAATCTCACCATAGATACCACAGCTCCTTCCTTTGCTGAATTGCAAAAAGATTTAATTTCTCATATTTTGATTCACCATCCATGGATCAGCTCTACCATATTTCATTAGGGTACTTTATAGCATTCTTTCTTTGCTGAGATATGAGGGAGAATAAAGTTCTTAATTTTTAATATTCCTCTGCTAAACCCAGATTCACAACTAAGTCATGAACCTCGTAGTCCTAAGACAGCAGACGGAGATGAAATCTTTTATATTTTATTGAATAAAGCTTTAATGGACATGACAGGGACTCTGCATGTAATACACTTCTGTTGCTGAAGGTGATCGTAAGGGAGACTGAAAACAGGCTGACAGAAACTGTAGTTTTTTGCAACTCTTCAGAAATTCTCATTGGTTCCACCCCCCAGAGGGACACTACTAGGGAGTGCAAAATTAAAAGTAAAAAAAAATAAAAAATTAGAAGCATATTACATTTCTATAGATAGAAGGGATTATGTAAACATAAACTGCAATGGCACAATGATTTCTTAAAGAGAAAGGGTGAATTCGAAGCTAAGAATCCGTAGCCCAAAAAAAGTGTTTTGAGCACCGAGACTGTGCATGAGTGACCCGATACAGGTGCAGCGAGGGGTAGCAACCTTACCGTTGATGGGGGTGGAGCAGGAGGTGCACTTCTTGGCGTACAGGTTGCAGAAGCAGTTGAGGCAGTAGGCAAAGTCGTCGCGGGAGGTGAAGCGCTGGCCGGACAGCTGCTGCTTGCAGCCGGTGCACACAAAGCACTCCTTGTGCCACGGCTGCTCACGATAGGTCACTCCTCCGGTGGTAATGGCCTACAAGGGAAAGGGAGGGAGGGAGGGAGGGAGGCAAGTCCTTTTCATTATCACTTCATTTATTCACTTAAAACATGTTGTCCAGAAAGACGTTCGCAGGTTAATTTATTTTACGTGTTATTTTATTTATACAGCTGCAAGCACACTTTCTAATGTCCTTCAAACAAACTAGTGTCACATAGCTTTCCTTTAATACTCCCTCAGCAAACTCCATATTACTGTCGGCTGCTGCCTATTGCCTAGCAGACCTTAAAATCCCCCATTGAGACAATGCCGAGAACTGTACAAGCATTCCCATGATTTACTGCTGCCTAGAGCTTCTGTTCCAGTGGTGATCCAAGCCAGAAACTTTATGGTGAAAATCTGTAAGTTGCAAGTATTGAGGGAACCACACGTGAGATGTGATTTTGCGCGAGTCGTCAGAACGGCCCACCTTCTTGCAGTGCACACACTGCATGGCGAACTGCTTCTCATAGCACGGCACGCAGTAGTTGGAATTGTCCTTGGGGATGAAGGTCTTGGTGCCGATTGGCTGCTGGCAGCGTTGGCAGGAGAAGCAGGTCTCGTGCCAGCTGCTTCCCCTGTGCTCCATCTTCCTGGAGCCTTCCGTATTGTACGGCGGGAGGCGGAGGGGGACGTATGAGGGTGGAAAGAAATGTAGTTTTTGGTGGAACGAGAAGAAAGGATGAACAAATGGAAGGAGAGAGAAAAAATCTTAACGATCACTCTCGTCACAAGAACCTCCACCGAACACACAACAAAGGGCTCTGCTAATTCAACAAGTCCAGATGTTTTGTAAGAAGAGGAGGAATGCTCTTTCTGTAAATAACCAGAATATGTTCCAGAGAATTCTGCAGCTGCACATAAAAGCAAAACTGAACGTTGCATTTTGCATGCCGCTACATACAGATGCATGAATCAACGCAACAAAAGCTTCGTAATTCACCCTAGTTATGGGGTGTTTTTCAAACAAATAAACATTGTCACATACTGCCACGTGACATGATGTCAATTTTACTCTAAACAAAGACAACTGTTGAAAACAGATATAATAACACATGCATATCACAGTGTTCTCCACACATTATTGTACCAATAAATAACACACCTCATTGTTTTGGGATAAGTGAGGTAGGTTCAGCTGTAGGACAATAGATACGGTTGTTTCTGTTGTGGCTATTAAGCTTACAAGCATTAACCTTAGTACAGCAGGGGTCATACAGTGAAGAAGGGATATAGTATATAACAGGCATAGTATTTAATATAGTTATAATACAGCAGGTCTTTTAAACCTTGCCTCTGTCTCCCATAAAGCTCTACATAGATCCAGGAAGCTCTGTATAGGGTAGAACAAACAGTACAATACAAAAGGTGAAGGAATGGGTGAATGAACAATGAATTCACTGGTTTCACTGAGTCATACAGTGGGTTTGCAGTGAGTGTAGAGTATAGGGTTGACGAACCCTGGTCCTGGAGAGCCAGGGTCTGCTGGTTTTACACTTAATTTATTAAGTAAAGGAGCTAACACACCTCATGTAGTTTTGCTTTGGTTGGATGGAACCAGGGTTAGCCTCCCTTGGTATAGTTGGTAAGTAAACTTCCAGAAGATTTGAGACTTGCTCCAACACCGACTACTTTTAAATCCAGACTAAAAACATTTATGTTTACCATTGCGTTCTGCTAAACTGCAAACCTTGCACTAAGCATTAAACCTGCACTACATTCTGATTTTAATCTTTTACTCTTTAATTTAAATGCTTGATTTTATTCTTTTATTTTTTCATTTAAATTTCTTTTTAAATCCTGTTTTTATTGTATAACATGTTTTTATGTGAAGCACATTGAGTCTGCCTCGTGTATGAAATGTGCTATATAAATAAACTTGCCTTGCCTTGCCTACTACACTGATGCTGTATGAGACTGTCAGTACAATGGGTATTGGTGAGAATTAATTATTGGCATTAAAAGCTGTGCGCTTGCATCCCAAGTCATACAGGTGTATAACAAGGGCAGATGCTGGATCTCAGCTTAGCGCGAGGACCAAGGTTATCTGAAAGCACTGCGGGGTGAAAGTATGTATTTTTCCTCACTGCGACTCAGCCTGTGCACATATGCAATCTTATGGATTCTCCCAAAAATATGGGAACATATTAATGCAAATCTTAAATAAATTAGAAAAAAATGAGAATGATCAAAACCGCACAAGGTACTGTGTGTTTCTTTTTTTGTTGTTGTTGCTGTTTGTAGGTTTAAACTTTGCTTCAGGCAAAACAGACACAGGAGGAAAGAGTGGAGAAGAGATGGTGATTTAGAACAGGAAGGATTCCTCCTGACTGAATCGTTCTGCTTGAAATGTCAGAAGAGCAGGTTAAATGAACGTGCCGTTTTACCAGCCATGCAATAATCGATTAACTCAGCAAAATGAAGAATGCACTTGTCTGTAGCCTAGTTACTGCTTTATTATATTGCTTTATCTGTTACTGCTGGATATAATACGTTTAGAATTATCCATTACAAAAAGCCATGTTATCATCAGTGACAAATGAATGAATTAAATCTTCATTGCTCTGAAGGAAGGTTTTTATGCAAACCTGAGTATAAAGATAAAAACATGAATCAAGACTGACAATTCAACATTCAAAATTAGGCGAATAAGATTAGATAACATATTTAAGAAAGGATGTATCCTCAACAAAAGGAAATAAATAATCCAAATCCATGTTTTGAATATTCAACAATTTATCAATAATCAATTTTGTTGACAAGTCGGACGAGTATAAAGAGGTAAGCATTTGGATTGTCCTTTGATTGTATTTGATGTCCATGGCCTAATGGTAGGGGTTTCTCCCCAGGAATAATGAATAGGAACTGTGGTCATTACACAGAAATAATGACCGCTCATCCGCCACTCAGAATCAAGTACGATATCCGACAGGGCTGTGGTATAATTCTGTGGTATATTCACAATTTGAGTCCACTTCTTGCTCACTGAGACCCGGATTCACCCACCTGGCATGATGGTCTTCTTGCACTCGTGGCACTTCGAGGAGTACTCATTGGAGTAGCACTCGGTGCACAGCAGCTGCTCGTCCTTGGTGGAGAAGGGCTTGTCCGCCAGGGGGCACTGGCACGTGAAGCAGTGGAAGCACTCCTCGTGCCAGTGGCGGTCTTTATAGGACAGGTCCTGTTAGGGGGAGAGAGAGTCAGCAGGGGCAGTTACGGTCAAGGTCAAGGTGGGGGGGAGAGAGGTTATGGGGGCGAGTATGAGACTCCAAACCCGTTTTCTAGCAAAGGGCCTGAAAGAAGCAGACTGATCTTGCTGCCACGGCGGGATTGGGGAAAAGGTCCGACTCGCGACCGTACAGCCGTCCACTCAATGATGAAACGTGGATATTTTTAAATTACACACTATCTTTTTTCAGCTGCCATTCTGGCTCTGCTTATACATTGCCTTGAGGTGTTAGAGGCGCTGAAGGCACAATATGAATTACTTTTTGCATCATATCCCACTGAATATCAGTCAACGGTGACACCGCACCTTTGGGCGGAGAGCCGATGATTCTCCGCGCCGCTTGGCTCCCGTTGCCTTGAGGTGCCGTTCCAGTCGCAGTACGTTTTACGGCACACGCCGGTTAATTATCTTCCACTTAGGATTAATAAGAGCAAGCTGAGCTCTTATTAAAACCCCTGACCCTGCAGGCACAGGTGACGGTCGTCCTTTATAGGGGACGGCCGTCGGCGGCGTGGGGTTCGGGGGCCCGGCCGAAGACGCGGGACGCAGATGTGACCCCCCCCCCCCCCCCCCCCCCCCCGGGCGTCCCCGCAGGGGCGAGATGCGAACCTCATCACGGGGCCTAATGACTGTGTAATGTGACGCTAACTGCCGTAGCGTCGGAGGGGCCGGTCTAAATGAGAAGCAGCCGACCCGGGGGCTGGCAAGCTGGAGCGCGCTGCGCGGCGGCGGGAAGGAGCTCATTACCGGCGCATTCCGCGGCCTCCGAGGAGTCTTTAGTCAGATGGTCGTGTCGCTCCATCAATATCGAATGTGATTGCTATAAGTCCGTACCCCAAGGACAGTATGTGACGCCGCCCTGCCCCCATACCGCCACTATCTCCTGAAAACCAATTCACTTTCAGTGGCTTTCAGGAAATGGCAACCCGTGCCTTCTAAACCATTTCAGCCGTGTGTCTCATTTCAGTGGGCACCACCGCACACTGCCGCGTATCCAGTACCTGTGATACCTTTGACACAAAAGGGGTTTTTAGAGAATCGTTTAACCGCGCGGCTCTTTATCCTTCCATCGAAGCCGTCGCTCTGTGTTTGGCTCGGATTCAAACGAATCGTTTTTTTTTTCTGCAGCGTGGTAATTCATTAGCGAGTAATTTCATGCACCAGGAGTTACTCCTTTTTTTTCTTTTTTTTTTTACTCCACCCCTCGAAGGAGTCGCTGGGGAAATCTGGCAGCTCCGAGGAGTGTGATAATAACAGCGGAATATGTCTGCCTCAGATCAACTCATCCCCGACCCCCCGAGGGGCAGGACCCCCGCTGGGATCATCGGCGCGGCAGGCAAGAGCAGCCATTCCCACACCAATCACCACGTCTGGAGCTTCTGACACTGTCACACCTCCGCTCATTTCCAGAGCCTGACATGACCGGGGTTCATTTTACCCAACAGTCAGCTACCCCGTGGCACTTATAGCAGCGCTTCCCGAACTTACGGGGACCCACTTAACCCTTTAATGGCCACTCAACCGTTTGGTAGAGCACGTTTTGAGTCTTGATATCTTGTTGAAAAATATGTTGGACTTAACTCCACCTGATTGAGCCATCTCTATCGGTGTACGTGGTAGAGATGGCTCAATCCGTTGGAGTTAAGTCCAACATATTTTTCAACAAGATATCAAGACACAAAAGAGTGCTCCACCAAAAGGTTGAGCGGCCATTAAAGGGTTAAGGTGCAAAACGATGTCCCTCACACCTTATTTATAATGGAGACTAACAAATGTTGAAATAATGAAAGTGTTTTTAACATGTCAAAAAATGCTTCATTTGACTTATGTGACCGTCAATGATGTGTGTTGTTGATATCAATCTAGCGATAGTGATATCAAAGTTTTTCTTTTGTCCATATTTTGGTGGTGCGACCCAGCCTTGTCTTGAACCCTCTCGTGACCTGTCGGTGGATTCTGACCCACAGTTTTTGGAACCGTTGACTTAGAGAGCCCACAACCCTAAACCCTCCATTCCAGAGAGTTGGCTGAAGTAACCTCCCATCCTCTTGTGCAGATGAACACAGTGGAAGAAGTGACAAAGCTGGCTCAAACTTGAAAATAACTGCTGGTTTATGACATTTTAACGGTCAACAAACCATAAAACATAAGCAGAATGATATGTTAAGACTTACTATAAATCGTATTTTATGATTACGCTTCTGCAAGTTTTGACTTGGTTTCAATTAATTAGCAAATACATACCATCCTAAGAATGAAAACTGGACTACATTTTCCTCACAATTGTGGTTTTATAAGTTTATTTTGTGATCTAAACTAGTCAAACTATTTCTGTGAAGAAAAAAAAAAAAAAACTTTTTTTTTTTCACAAAAATTGAGTGAGTGAAAATTTACGATGATATTTGCCTGAATGCTGGCCAGACTGTGTGCAAAACAGGAAGCAGAGAAGACAGAGATGGAAAACCTCTCGTCTGGCAGCAGTGGCTGACGCGAGGCGGGCTCACCCTGCAGTTGCAGGCAATGGGTTTCTTGCATTCCTCACAGGTGCTGGAGTAGAGGCTCTCGTAGCACTTGACGCAGTACGGATTCTCCTCCCGCAGTACGTACTTGCTCCCAAACAGGGACTCCTTGCAGTAGTGGCAGTCGTAGCGCTCTGTCATTCTGGCTCTCGGAAAATGTCTTTCTGCTCACACCTGTGAGAAGAAGAAAGAAAAACTTCAGAGAGCTCACACGGTTTTAATTTCCCCCTCTTCCTTATTAATAACACCACATGCGGAATAATGGCTTCACACACTCATTAACCCGGCGGCTCTGGGGAAATCTTCACACGGCGTTTTATTGCTCGATTCAGTTATTGTCCAATGGGCATGACTTGATGTGTTTACTTTTATTAAATCCCACATTGTGAATGCAAATTTCTCTACCTTGTCAAATAGCA
Organism: Synaphobranchus kaupii; assembly: GCA_029718625.1. NCBI lineage: Eukaryota > Metazoa > Chordata > Actinopteri > Anguilliformes > Synaphobranchidae > Synaphobranchus > Synaphobranchus kaupii. The sequence goes on along the minus strand of CM056383.1, from coordinate 9,734,556 downwards.
CTCTATAACATTGTCATTATCTGTTTAACTATCTGTGCAGTTATTAAATTACTTTTTTAGTTTCTGGTCCAGACACAGCGCAAGATAACAAGATGGCATTTTCTGTGACGTATGGAGATGGTAGACAGTGAGAAACCCATTTAGAGCTAACATCGCAGTTTTGCAAATGAAAGAAAACTGATAAATTAAGAAAAATGTCAGAAGTTATGAAAAACTCATCTTTCCTCCTGTGTCTCTTTTGCCTGAAGCAAAGTTTAAATCCACACAATTATAACAGTATTATAACAGGTTTACTAAAGTCCCCATAACATAATATAACATCAAAAGCACCTCAAATGTGACTCTTTGGGAGTCTTTAGGAATCTTTAACTCGGTCTGACAGTGAAGTGCTCTTATTTAAACCACCTGTTCTTATGGACTGATCAAATTATTATTGTGTCTAATTACATGGGAAACATGTGTGATATGAGTTTTCTGCACCCACCCCCTCCTCCACTCTCTTTCAGCAGTGTAGTTTTGAAAACATCCAATGAAACTATAGGAGCTCTGTGGCATTAACACATTGGTTACGGTGTCATAAAAAATAAGTTCCCCCTTAGACAACGGCATTCCATCGCATCAATCACCAGCATCGGCTGCTACAGTGATTGGACCAAAGGATATATTCACTACACCGAGAGACGAAATGGATCACGTCTATACCAGTGACGTGCTCGCTCAGCGTACGTAACCATAGCTAAAACAGAAGCAGAAGGTGACGGAATATTCTAAAAGAGGGAGAAAGGTGATGACATGCCATTATCAATGCCGTTATCACGGGCTACTCACGCGGTGCAGCCGTCCTGCGTCTCTCCGCCTGCTAAGCTCTGACAGTCGCTCCCGCGAGCCCGACCTGGCGAAGCCAGCCACCGGGGTGACAGGCCCCCCTGCGAGTGTCCCCTCCGCCCCAATCCGTCCCCCTCGGTCCCGAGCGCAGGGACAGCCACTCTGCAGACTGCAGCCGTCTCAATGAGCAGAGCCAGAGCAGCGCGGTGCTCAGTATCCCCTCCATGCTTTTACCATATAAGGAGGCAAAAGAACTAGGAAACTTCTTTTTTCCCTCGTTCCTCTCTCCGTCTCTCACTCTCTCCTCCTCTCTCTCTCTCTCTGTCTGCTGTTTTTGCTGGCTGTAACAGCCACACTCCAGTTTCTCATTCTTGCTTTGTCATTCTCTCAAATCAACAAATGACTTCCTGTGCTGTTTTTTTCACATTTTCCACTCTATTTCTCCCAACCAGTCTCTCCTGCTCTCTTTCTACATTTACCATTATCACCTGCCAAACACCCACCCACACACACACACACACACACACACACACACACACACACACACACACACACACACACACACACACACCCACACACACACAAGCGTCTGAACATTCCAATCAAAATAATGGCTGAAGAGGTCTTTGTCATTCGTAAATTAATGGATTGATGTGCGCTCTATGATGCTTGAACCACAAAGCGCTGAAATCAGAGCAGATTTTCAGAGTGAATTTGCAAACACACCCTAAAATGATAGTCAAAGCAGGTAGGTGTCAATGCAGGGGAAGCTGCATGAAGACTTGTGACAAAATGTTACTCGTTCAATGCCCAACGAAGAGGGAAAAACACACATTGCTACATTGCGCCCACACCCCACTGCAAATATTCAGCAGGTTGGCTACTGAGTGTGCCCATCCGTAGAATTAGTGCCAGGCTTTACCAGTGAGGGAATGGGCTTGGCTCTAATGGTGGTGGTATTTATGGCTGTGATTCTAACAGGGTGAACAATCCCGTGCCAGGCCTTCCACACCCAAGGCATTATATTTACATCTGCCCTCTGGCCCACCACTGCTATCACCACTCCACTCCACTCCCTCCCTGAACAGCAGGCCTCCAGCTTGGTTTTATTCGAGTCGCATCACACATTACTGGAGAGGGCCTTGAGAACTTTCCGCACTGCCCTAGTTAAGTGGCATTGAATGAATCATACAGTAGAACTTCGCTACGTAATTGAATTGCACGTAAAGAATGTTAGCTGTGTAAGTCTCTGGATCATCAGATGTGGAGTCACACAAGTCAGATGATCTGTGGACACACACACACACACACACACACACGTATGTAGGATAACACATATCCCAACCATTCTGAATTAAACCAGAATTTTCCATGTCCAAAAAAAAACAGATAAACAACTTTGAAAAGTGAGGAACAGCTGTTGGCTGGATTGCTGGTTGTGCCCCTGCTTTGAGGTCCCAGCAGCTGAGGGGGTAATGCGATTTAGCAAGAGTATCAGACACCCCCCCAATCTGCCCCCCACCCTCCTTCAACCCTCTCTGACCCCAGCTAGTCTCCTAAGGTGCAGGAGGACCTACACAGTACCCCTCTCTGTCATCCCTACCCACAAAAGATACACCCCACTGATTAAGTCGGAATAACTACAGTGTGTGTGGGACGGTGTGCCAAAACATAAATTCCATTTAAAATTCCAAGAGATAGTAGATGAGGAATTCCGATCAAATGGACTTAGATTATTAGATATATCTGTCCCTCTCATCTGCTAGATTCAGTCAATTATATAATTAAATTATGTTAATTAGATGTGGCAAAAAAAACCTTGCTGATAGAGAGCCCCTTACTGGTTTGTTTGTAGTCTGTAGAGATTTCAATTATATACGAAACTCGTAATGCGCTAAAATATATGGACTGTAAATTACTGTGTGTCTTGTGAAACAATTTGTCTTCTTTTTGTCTCAAGTGTGCACAGCGTTCATTAAAGTGAACTTTACCTGTCATTAGCCACAGTGAACTGCTAGTTTTGTGTTGAGGCAGCGTTCTCAGTAGGCAGACCACCAGTACTGAAAGTTTGTGATTTCCGTGTGACTCTAAACCGTGAATCTCTTTCATGGCTCTGGAGCACCACTGATTGGCAAAAGTGATGGTCGAATATTTGAAATGGAAACTGAACTAAATGTCATCTTCCAATAGATCTGTGAGTACAGCACTTTAACAGGCACAAATGTTTTTATTTAATCCTATACTGGAAGTGTGTTGTGTGGTGAATTTAGTTACATGCATATCAGAGCATAAGTTCAATGATTATGTTGTTAAGCTAACTTGCAGGAAGCTTTAATGTATTATTCCATTTTGCTGATACATGACCCGGCATTATATCTGTACATCTTTGGGTGTTTCAGACAAAGAGATTTGGAAATAAAACACTTCTCATGTCCTTCTCCTCCTGGCAACAATTACCTCTCCAGGAATTTTCACGATTGTCGTGCTCACATTTTTACACCTGGTTTAAAAATATCTTCAACACGATGAGCAGACAAGCCTCAAGTAGGTGGCAGATCTCATCAGGCTGTGCTTTGCATTAATCCACTCACATCTTTATGGCCTCTCAAGGTGAGGAGCAACACACAAAGATATTATTACATGATTAGCAAATACTCCTAAATATTATCGTGCAATCGTTTTTACAATTACAAATACTTCTCAACTAAACTTCACCAGAACTGCCCTCTCTCTCCTGCTGTCATGGTTTGGCAGTTCACCTCCTCTCCTGTGGAGGTTCTGTCTCGGAGCCGCTGGCCGGCGCCCATGCCGTGTTTTTTCGCCGCCCGGCACTTAGTGTTTTCGCCTGTTCAGGTGTATGCTCGGCTACTTAAGCTCTGCGATTTCCTGTTTTGGCGCTTTTGTGTTATTCTTGGCATGCTAAGCCAGGTAACGACGGTATAGGATTTTGGCGACCTCTTGTTCTTTTGCTTTTGCTAAAAGTACACATGGGGTCTGCCTTAGTGAGATAGGAGTTATCTTTCTTTTTAGAGATTTTGTTTTCCTTTCTCACTCATTTCCTTCCTTGGTTTTCTTTCCCCTATCTCTGTTGAGAAAGTACCTCAGTTTCGCCTCGTTTTCGTTTGTCTTTTATTTTAGCTCTTTGATAGCTATTGAGCTAGAGGCATTTATTTTATTTTCGTTGCTATTCTCTAGCAAGTCTACGAGCTTTGCCCTGTTTTTTGGGTTGATATTTGTTTGGCTTATGCCGGGATTCTTTTCCCTTATTGTTTATGTTCTCTCCTCGAAATCTACGAGTTTTCGCCCACTTTTCTGGGTTGCTATATTTTGGCTGTACGCCAGGAGTTATTTTCCCTTTCTGTTTATTTCTCTCAGCTCCATTCACGGACTCCCTTCGCCCTTTTAGTGGTTGTTCTCACGCTTCGTAGGACAACTTTCAGATCCACTTTCAGTGGTGTCTGGTCCTCCGAACCCGACCCCTTACACCTGCGCACTTATCCTTAACCCCAAGGTCCTCTATGTAGCCTACCTACACGCAGTTCTTACAATATCTCATACTATATAGGCTACTTGCTATTCAGTGCGATAGGTATAGTACTTCAGTAATTCATTTTACAGTGCGTTGGAGTGGAATAGCCAATGAGAGCCGAACACAATTGTGATGTTTGCCAGTCCTGTTGCACAGCTCTCTGGCGTTGGGTAGTGCATTACATTCCACTTGTTGGCTGTAGAGTGAAGTGACACAGGTTGCTGTCAAACCAAAAACCCAGCACTGTCCCTTCCCTTTGCCCCACCCCCTCACCAAGCTTTCACTCCCTGCACCATAGCCTTGTAAAAGCACCCTACCCCCAAATCCTGAACTCCCCTCAAATACCTACATTAACATTGTGTGTTGTGCTTTTGTATCTAACTCACCCCTGCTAGACACTGATAAAAAATAAGACATACTGTATATAAACTTCAAGTAAAGCCCCCCCCCACACACTTTGCTCTACTCTCCTTTCATCTGGCAGACACAAAATTGTGGTTTGTCGATGTGTTAATTGGTGTTCTTGGCGAGGTAAATGCCTCTGTTTGCTTTGTCCATCAAAGAACATGCACACGCACACACAAGGTTTTAAATAGGAAGCAGAGGGTGTGAGCAGAGCTGATTAAATTTAACGGAGAAAGAATCACTGTTCAATCAGATATTTGACCCATTGCAGTCGCTCTGCCGAATGGTTAAAATAAATCCTCGCCCTATTAAAAACAGCCCCCTGAGAGAGAGTTGTATTCAGGCATTCATTCCTGCCTGAACTACTGCAAGCACTAGCTATATTCTATGGAATTATGTATGAGGAATGAAAAATATGCAGGATAAGGGGTCAAACCGTTTCTTACAGAAGCATTTCCTTCCTCACTATTCTCATAGCTGGGATATCAAATTATTAATTCATAAAGACACTGAATAGCCTTATGGAATATGGAATAATTTTTTATCTGAACTTTCCGTTCAGTATACGGCCAATAATGTCCGTAAAATGGTTTAAAATAATTTGGAAGCCAATATTAACAGTTTTCAATGTTTTCAGAAAATAGTTTTTTTCATGACAAGGCAATATTCCATTGAATTTTATTGAAGAGTAAAGCTCAATGAAACTGTAGGAGAACAAAAACACACATTTTTTTGTAATGTAAGACATTATTCATCAGTTCTGATCCAGCATAATTGTTTTTCATTACTTCCAAACTCACAAAAGCAAAGACAAATGGACATTCATAATATCACTGTATCAATATCATTGAATAGGCTGACTATAATCAATTAATTGTGCATTACTAATGACAAATGGCATGGTGCATTCTAAAGTCCCACTGAACGTTTTTGTGTTGAAAAGTCAGTGAAACGCCGTTTAGGCGTTCAGGTGAAAAACCGGCTACATTTGTTTTAAAAGTCTAAGTTTTGTAGCCGACTAGGATGGAGCAAGTCTATATCTGGGTAAAACCTGAGCTAAATTGTGGTTAACCTAGTCTGTTTATGTCTCAAAACATCTCTCAACCTAGATTTACACCCCTCTGGACATCTAGGTTCTGGCTTTTGCTCACTGGGGTTTAGCTGATGAAAATGATCATCACCAGTTAAGCAAAAGCAAGCAGGCTGAAGAGCACAAACCCTGGTTCGTAGAGGCCGAGGCTCAGCCGGGCAGCTGGGTGTGGAGAGGAGAGATAGAGAGGCAGAGTTTACAGTCAAAGTGATGAAGGAGAGAGGAGAGAAAGATGGAGAGGGTGGAATCGGGCTAAAGGCAAGCGCCACTTACCTTGCTATCGAGCTCCTGTGTCACCAGACTGACAGCGGTGGGAAAGGGCGAGCTCCCTCCTTTATTGGGTTACTCCGCCTATGGCCCGGCTAATTAGTGCGTCCGAGGTGGGACGGTCACTCATTATCTAAAGGAACTACAAATACGGCACTGGCAGAAAGCTGTCAGAGATAAAGCTGACTTTCAGCACCAGAAGGTATCCTTTCAAGGCATGATATTTTGTTGTGGCGGATAGGCACGTATACGCACACACAGGCGTGTGGATGCACGAGCAGTACATACACACGCATACACAGACCTCCTGTGAACCCCAGCCAGTGTTCAATGTCCTCACCAAAAAAACACCTTGCCTTTGACGAGGACAGATAAAGGGAAAGAATAAGTTCAAAGAAATAAGTTGAAGAAAGTTGGTGACGACGCCATTTGCTCGTGAAATGAATAGCTTTGTTCATGAGATGTTGGTTCAAAAGAAAACAGAGTGTGTTATAAGGACAGAGAGAGAGAGAGAGAGAGAGAGAGAGAGCGAAAGCGAAAGGGGGGACAGAGGGAGTTTCCCTGCTCTGTCTGTGTGCACGTATGTGTGTGTGTGTGTGTGTCTGTGTGTGTGTGTGTGTGTGTGTGTGCATGTATGCGTGTGCTTAGGCTACGTGTGTGCATGTGTGTGTGTGCACGCATGTGTCTGTGTGTGTGCATGCTTGCGCGTGTTTCTATCCGTGCTGATTAAAGCCCCATTATCTTCTGCCCTTGGAAAGGGGATTACACTGAAGCCAGATAGCAGGTTGCCCCTGTTTCTCACACTTAACCCAGAGGATTGGGAGTAATGGGACTGGGCCTGCCTCCCAGAGGGGCCAGAATGTGTGCCACTGCTAGTATTCTCCCAGTGTCTGTGTAGAAGACCTGCTTCTTTTGGTGTCGGTTTCAGAGATAGACCAAGCTCAACACCACTATGGTATGCCAAACCAAACTCATTCCATGGGAAAACTGGATAATTCTACAGATTGCCAACAACTAACAACTGACACAGTGGGGCGTGGAGCATGTTACATTTACTTATTGTCATGCAAAAACTTTTTTTTATATATATATATAATCTCAAATCCGTCAAATGAACTGTTTCATAAGTGAAACCCTAATAAAGTTAATTCAAAGCCCCATGTGACTGAGCCATAACGTCGTGTTCGTAAATTCTCCTGAGAATTCAACTCATGGGAGATAATGGTTGTTTGCCTGACTCTGACAATATAATATTTACAATGGTGATGACCACCACCTTTGTGACAAGCTTATACCATAAAGATGACAATTATGTGCTGCCTCCTGTCTCCACTAGTCCACAGCAGGATTTATGTTAATAAAAAGCCTGCCACATCTGCTGCCTACACTCACCAGAAGTGACCAGACGGGGGCGCTCTCTTCACTACGGTTCATCAGTCCTCCATTCCCGATCAGTTTCGCAGCTGTAGGCAGAGCATTGCCATCAGCGTTTGAGCTGTGGTATTGAGTCTTCACATCTGTTATCAATCTCTTAAACCCACATCATTTCCCCATACTGCTTCACCATCAAGAAGGTTCGTTCCAGAAGATTTTCTGATCAGGGAACCAAATTCATAACCACAAGGACATAGGTTCAAATCCAGGGGTAGACATTGCTGCTATACCCTAGAGCTGGGAACTCCAGCTAAATTGTTTCCAGTAAATATATCCAGCTGAGTAAATGGATAAAATGTAAAAGCCATGCAATTCCCCTTAAATACAGGCATTTGTTAAGCAAATAACCCATGTAAAGTAATAACACTGTGTTTATATATAACATAATACTAGAAAACCCAAGGCATATCCAGAATCCTTGTAACATATGGCTACAGGATTTCATTTTAAAAAGGGGAGCCCTCCTGCCCATACAATAAATAAATAAATCTTAAAAAGCTAAAGTACTTTCAGTGTTTTGATTATGAGTTCTTTCTCGGGTGGTGGGGAGAGAAAATAGACTGCTATGTGTGAAAGCGGCACTGAAACAGCACGGCATTCACTGACGTAGCATCTGCTAACTGTTTAACACAGAGGAGACGCATCAGATTCTGACCCACGTTTCTCGTCTGCATAGCTTTGTCCAGTCCCTGGACCGGACTGAAGTCTCGGACAAAGAGACCTCTGTGTTTTTTGCTGTTGTTGTTGTTTTGAGGTATTTCTTTCATGGTGTTTGGATGCTTTTGAAACATCAAAACACCACAAAACGACTGTATCCTTTTAGCCCCCAAACACCCCCAAACACGATTCTCAGCTCTTCTTCCTTCCTGGGACAGGCGTGGAATGCTGTCAAAGACAGCTTTTAAAGACTTCCCATGGCATCGTTCCATACATTTGTTTGCTTACAGAACATGCTTACAGAAGGCTGGATTCAATCAACGTCTGTCCTGAACTTTCAAATAAATGCAAGTCTTACCTTTTTTTTCTCCACAAATACCGTTTGGCAAGTTTTCTTAGGTGATTTATGAATTCACCAAATGGTGTCTTTGAAGAAAAACATTAACACTTTGTTCATTTTTTGAGTCAAAGAGAAACATTGATTGAATCCAGGCCAGAGTGTTTTATTACCATGACCTCTGACCCAGGAATGAACATGAGCCATAAATATGACGATAGTGTAATAATAAAAGGTTTATACGTTATTCATGATTTCCGGCAAAGCCACCTTGGTTATGCTTTTTTTTCTGCAGAATTCTATGTGCGTGAGAGAGTGACCTCTGTGAATAATCCCATGTAGAAACAACACACTGTTTGTGTTTCTGAATGAAGGCCTTGCTCTATCATGAAAGATGGTGCATCCCTCTGGCTGCTTCGTCCCCCACAGAGCCCATTGGATGCAAATACCACCCCAGACATTCCTATCCTGCCTGATAGTTGAGGCTACATAGGGCTGGATTCGGTGAACACCTGGATGGGAGACCGCTGGGAAGGCCAATTTGTTCCTGGAAGTGTTGGTGATGATGGAACACTATCATCTCTGGACTACGCCCCAATCCATGGCCTTGGTGCAGTTGGTGCTGCAGTCCATCAAATTAAATGTAAAGCAGAGGTTATGGAAGGTCACATGATCACTCCGCCCACTCTGACGGCATTTGCATTAACATACAGTATGAATTTGCAGTAGATGAATGTTGCATTGTAGTGCAGGGAATTTCCTACTCCTGAATTGTGCGGTCAGATATCATGTTGCTTTAATCAACAAATATTTGAGCCCATCTCTCAAACTCTTGCCTGAATTAAATGGCTAAATCGCAAAAAAAAAAAAAGGGCACATGGTACCACTGACGGTAATTGAATTCAGACGAGATTAAAATATTTGCTTTCTGAAAACATGGCACCATGGCACGCTGCTCAAAACTAGAGAAATTCCTGGGCCTATTAATCTAATCTGAGTCTCCTCTCTCCTGTACTCTCACCAACCTTTTACACAGCTCCCTCTACCACTATCCCCTTGACTTCCTACCACTGAAGTCCAACAGGCTCTCAAATGTGGTTATTTTTCATAAAACCAAATAGATTGGTGTCATGCTTTCTCTGCCTGCTCTCCGCTCTGCTACCACTCTGTCTTTGAGCGCTCTTTTAGCACTCTCTGTTTTGCTTTTCTCCGCTCGTTACGTGTTTTCGCTTCGTTCCGCTACTCAGTGTTAGCACCTGCGCCGCATTTCCGCCGGCTAAACCTCGCGTCTTCCTGTTTCGGCGCTTCCATATTGTCTCGCGTTTGACAAAGAAAGCCGGTACGGTATAGGTGTTAGGTACTGACGGAGACCACTTTGTTCCATCGCTTTGCTTTGGGATAACACGGGACTTGCCTGAAGTACATTAGAGTTTCTCAGGATTCTTTCTTTCTCTTTTGTACTTTCTGTCCCTCGTTTTGGTTTTCTTTTTTCAGTTCTGCTGAGACTATTTGTCTTTGCCTCTTTCTTTTCTTTTTATCTCTCCACCATCTGCTTTCTGGAATAGAGAGCAAGAGGTCTTTTCTTTGCTTTCTGCTTTTATGAGCTCAAACCTACGAGCCTTTTCGCCCGATCCGGGTTGTCATTGGTTATCCTTATTTCTGTTTCCCTCTCCTTTATTTTCCCCCTCTCTTATTGAGAGCATGAGGTTTCTCTCTCGTATCTACGAGTCCCTCGCCCGCCATATTGTGGGTTGTTTTTCTTTTTCCTGGTTTCCCAGTCTCCCTTTAATTATTCTCTCTGCGTGAGAGAGGGAGTCTGTTTCTGTTCTTTTTCATTCCTTCTTTCTATGGAGTTCTCTCCGTTCTTGTGGTGTTCTTGTTTGAACACTTTCTGAATTGTTACTGTCGCGTCTGGTCCTCCACACCATCCCCTTACAATTGGTGAACAATTGGTGGGGTGGTATAGGTGTTTGGCCAAGGATGTATGGGGTTTACAAAAAAAACCTATACTCAAAAGTATGATACTACCATGTTTGCAGGGACTAACAATGATCAGATGAAATACACATAGAAAACATACTGCTCTGCAGTTCACTCAGTAAAAGCACATGAGTGAGCACCAGGGACTTGGATCGAATCCAACCCGTGCCAGTGCCGACTGCCACAATTGGCTTCGCATCACCCTTGAGTGATGCGAGGGATTCAGTTGGGAGGGGTAGCAGTGTTCATTGCTCGAGCGACTCCTGTTGGCTGCCCGTGGCTTGCTCTCTGTGCACACGTATGATTGGGTCTCCTCCGTCCCCACTCTGCACATGTGTGGGTTGTGGCTGTGGTGTGAAGAAGCAGCTGGCTGACAGCATGTGTTTCGGAGAACCGCGAGTTGTCTTCACTCTCCCAAGCTGGCAGGAGGGGGTGTATATGACATTCTAAATTCGGGTGGGATTGCCAAATTAATATCAAATATAGCTGCAAGCAGCGATTTCCGGGGACCGTGCGGCATTAGCGGCATTTGTCAAACGCAGAAACCGCAAAATGGTAGACAACTCTAGACAGGGTTGACCCAAAATACAAATATTTGTTTCTAATCAGGGCTTTTGCCATTGCTGATGGTATCTTTACCCGATCCGGTAAGGGCTTGCGTATTAAGTCTTTTAAGAACAAGTGAAACAGTGAACAGTTAATACTGTTACATTTCTTAACTTTTGCAATAAAAAGGTGTTTCTTAATGTGAAAACAACATTAAAAGAAGCATAGCATTTGCACAATAGTTTTGCCAAACATTAACCAAGCCATTGGTACCAAGCCGGAATTGACCACATACACATGGAAAGCCAATACTGTATCCACTAGGCCTAAGCAGGTTAACAGAAATGAGGAGGCCAAATAAGACGTGTGTTGCGGTATCAGATTGTTTTGGCTTACTGACTTCATAATTCAAACAGATAACTGGTAATATTGTGAAATTTCCTAGCCTTTGCAATAAAAAGAACATTCTTACAATGACGTGCACATTGTGTGCCTCAAAAAAAACTCGGGAACAGGTGGGGATCGAACCACCAACCTACTACACGGCAGTCAAATGCCTTAACCACTAACCTACAGAAACTTTCACAGTTGGTATAGTAGGTAGACGGCCTGTTAAGCAGAGATAGTGTACTTGGCGGATGGCATACCTGCCATCCCAACATTTGTATTTCTTTAGTGCCACCACGCAGATTGATTGGGTTAAAACTGCAGGGCTCGAGTCTTGATCTAACTCTCAATCAACCCACCAAGTTTCAGAACTTTATATCAAACGGTTTTAGAAGTACTAGCATTTGTGCGATAAGCCACGCCCAATGCAAAATCCATTGGCTTCTCATTCGGCCAAATTTTGACATACGCCTTAGTAAAGTAATGCGTGTATGTAGGGAAGCGGTTTCAGTACCTTGAACAGGTTTGGTGCAAATTGGTCAAATTCTGTAGGAGGAGTAGCATTTTAAGTGTTTTACAAAAAATGCTAATTAGCGGAAAATTGAAGATGGCAGACTTCATGGTTTCTTGAGGCAAATTTGTTGGGCAGGAGTAGCGGGATGTATCCACCAACTTATGTGACTGTAGATCAAACGGGGCGTCGGCAGTGGGCGTGTCAATGATTTTTAGTGAATTTTAAAATATTTTCTTATATTTGGATCTCTATAGCGCCACCACATGGCTCGATTGGGTTGAAACTGGAGAGGTCAGGTCCAGATGTCCAGACTCTTAAAAGACTTTCCAAGTTTCATAACTTTCTGTGAAATGGTTTTGGAATTATTAGCATTTTTGTGATAAGCCACGCCCACTGGATATTTATTGGCTCGTCATTCGGCCATCTTTTAAAATATCAAAATTCTGTATATAAGTTTTATGCTGCATGGTGTATTTTTTGTAGGAGGAGTAGCATTTTAAGTGTTTTACGAAAAATGCTAATTAGCGGAAAATCCAATATGGCTGACTTCATGGATCCTTGAGGTAAATTTGTTCAACATGAGCAGAGGGACCTGTACACCACATTTTGTGACTTTAGGTCAAATGGGGCGTTGGCAGTGGGCGTGTCAATGTCACAATATTTACACATGCACTACAGCGCCACCAACTGGCCTATCGCCACGAAATTCGGTGTGAGCTTGTATGATGACAACTTCTAACTACTTGCCAAGTTTCATGCTAATCAGCCAAGCGGTTAAGGAAAAACTCAAAGAAGTAATAAATGAGTACATTTAAGCCAAAATGTCGGCAAATTCAAGATGGCGCCCACCAAATTAGTAAAGTTCTATGATCCCAATCCGGCTCTTTGTCACTGTAGCAAGTTATACATCTCTGCAAAGGAACTGTGATTTTTAGTGAATTTTTTTATATTTCTTTATATTTGGAACTCTATAGCGCCACCACATGGATAGATTGGGATAAAACTGTACATGTCTAGTCCTAATGGCACTCTTAACAGACCTACCAAGTTTCATAGCTTTCTGTTAAATCGTTTTGGAATTATTAGCATTTCTGTGATAAGCCACGCCCAGTGAAATTTCATTGGCTCATCATTCGGCCATCTTTGAAAATATCAAAATTCTGAATATAGCTTTTATGAGACATGGTCTAACGAGTGTGTATACCAAGTTACATCTGAATTGGTCAAATTTTGTAGGAGGAGTAGCATTTTAAGCGTTTTACAAAAAATGCTAATTAGCAAAAAATCCAATATGGCGGACTTTATGGGTCCTTGAGGCAAATTTGTTCAGAATTAGCAAATGCGCATGTCTACCAAATTTTGTGACTAGGTGAAACGGGGCGTCGGCAGTGGGCGTGTCAATGTCAAAATTTTGTCACGTGCACTACAGCGCCACCAGGTGTTCAATCTGCGTCATAATATAGAGGATTCAAGAGTTTGGGGATCCCAACAAGCGTGCCAAGTCTGGTGATTCTAGGATAAACCAGCTCAAATAAAAATAAATAAAAATAGAATCAGAACAAAAACAATAGGGTACCGGCAGCTTCGCTGCACGGTCCCCTAAATATAAAAAAATTTAAAATTAAAAATTCAACTAATTTGACCAACACTGATATATTTTATATTGTAGCCTATTGTATTTTATATGTACTGTAAGCCAGCAGGATATGGCACACAGGAAGGAGTGTAGACACAAACACAAGAAATGCATGTAAAAGGTCAGCAATAGAGCTGATTTAACGCCCGTTTCCCAGGCCAAACTGAACTGACAAGAACAAGAAAACAGAGAACATTCAACTTTGTCTTTTCAGTCAGTACCACAGTTCCACAGACTTTGCACGCTCTCAAATACTGCTGAATAAGCTGATGACCTTCAGCTCTTGGTGGGTGATTGCAGCCAGCCAAATTGAAGGAGTCATTTTGTCCTTGGATGTGAATTTTGAGTGCGTTTGGGTTTTGAGTCGTGGAATCTCCAGCCGCACATCCCCTGGAACTGTGTGTGTGTGTGTGTGTGTGTGCTCTTGTCTGTGTGCGTGTGTCTGTAAGGAATAAACCAGGACAAGCCATGTGGTTCTCTTGATATATACACACGCCTGGGGTGGTAATGTGGTATAGTGCATATAGGTCAATGCATCACACCAGAACTGTAATTTCATGCATTGGTTCCCTTACGTACATATCATCACCCTTTTCCTCATCTACCTTTTCCGCACTGAGTATCCCGCTCAAAGGCCAAGACTGGTCTGAGGTCAGCGCTGTGGTCCACGGCTAGGGGTTTCATCTCATCAGAGCGATGGAGAGAGCGGCACGAACAGACAAAGGCCGAGATGGCTCTCTGAGCCAGCTGATAAGGTCCCTGGATATGGAGAGCCGCTGTCAAGAGCAGGATAAAGCAAGCCTCTGCTTAAGCCTCGTTCCTGCCAACACGGTCACGGGGAAAGGTCAGACCAGTCCCCACCACCACATACTTTTTCTTGTTATTTGTCCTGGTGGGGCCTTTGGGCCAAGCTGGAGCACACAGGGACGCCCCGGTTCAAAATAATTCCAGTGATAAAGGTGCCAGACAGGGATAAAAGCAGGGCGAGGGGCACGTACACAGTGAAAGGTCACTGACAGCAGATTGGTACCCGGTATGCACCCAAGCAGTAACACAGGGACCCACACGGGCTGAGAGCCTGAGACTCTATGAAAGCCCTGAACCCTGAACCCCCACCCCATCAATCTAACCAAACCAAAGTGCCTTCCAAAATTTTCCCACCTCACAGCCCGTTTATTTATTATTATTTTTTGGTCAAAATACATTTATTCTCTGACCTACTCATTCTTAAATTATAGTCTGTTACATGGTCAAATATATTATTAAATATTTTAAAATTTAATATCATGTCAATACAACTGCATGCAGACTGTAAGTTGTGTAATGCATACAATGGCTCCAGTTGTCCTTCAAGGATATGAATGTCAGCCTGCTGAACAGGGAGGGGCTGTGGTCTACACTCCACAGCCTAAGTGCTCCAGTCACACCCGTGGGGCCACCCTGCTACTCTTTTCACTTCCAAATCTAGACTAGAGCCGGGAAGCGTTACGGTACTGTCATGGTTTCTAGCAGCCTTTGCTGTTTCTGCGTTCGGTTTTCCTTTTGGCGTCGTCGGGACGCTCTATCTGATTTTTTCTGCTTCCATTCTGGTATTCGTGTTTTGCCCGACAATTATTCTCTGCACCTGTTTTGCGTTTCCTGTCGGCTATAAATACCGCAGGACTTCACACTTCCGCACTTCGATATTGTCTTTGCTATGTTGACAACAAATTTGGTAAGGTAAAAGGTTCTGTCGCTGCATTTCTGGTTCGTATGAATAGGAAACACAGCAAGTCCAGTTTAGAGTTAGGAGAAAGATTTATTTTAGTCTTTTTCTTTCCTTTCTCTCCTTATCCTTTGTACTCTTCTGCCAGTTACCTTTTTGTTCAGCTCGTTTGCACCTAGAGCTGTAGGTAACAGGTTCTAGTTTAATTTTCTTTCTCTCGCCCGTTTTTACAGGGCGTTTCTTTTGTTTTGTTTCACTACCTCTTGTTACGCCTAATTATTTAGTGCCTGAGGTTTGTTTTGTTATTCTCGCTGTTTATCGAGATCGCCTCAGTTTGGGAGGTTGCTTTACTTTGCCTTGTGCTATGGAAGTTTTGCTCCCGATCCTGTGTTATCCCGGTCCTGGTGTGGCTAATTCCGCGTTTTGTGACGTATCTTTCTAAATACGCTTTTAGAAATCCTTATCAGTCGCGTTTTTGTTCTCCGAACCTTACACTCCCCATTACAGGTAGCCTACACCCAGCAAAGTGCTCTCACAATGTCCCAGCTGAGGACCGAACCCTTGACATTAACGAAGTTATGCTGCCAAAACATGCCCCCTCGTACATGAATGAACTGCATTTAGGAGTTACGGGTCATACTGATGCAATTGTAGATTTTGTTTATTAGAGTTAAATTCACTAATTTGGTTTAATGCAAATGGGGAACCTTTAACTACAGGAATCAATTAAAGAATTGGGATGGTGAGAGGGGGAGTGGATAGCATAATAACATGCCTCAACACCATGACGTAAACACATAACCATGAACCATATGCAACCCCACGAGATCTGAACGCTAATGTAATCCAGATCAGAAGTCACTGTACATTGTCACCCCCAATTTAAAAACAAGCATGTCTTTATTGCAGAGGATAAAATTAAATGCTGGTCTGTCATAGGTATAATTCCAATTATGTGATTACAGAGCTAAGAGCTGCAGTACACAGGGGACGGTTCCCCCTACATAGCCAGTCAGCAACCAGCACTCCCATCTCAACTTTGTTTTAACACAGTACAGATATGTGTTTACTTAAAAAAAAAACGGTTGTTTCAGGATAAAAGATACAAATGTAGTTGATTGTTTTCCTCCTGGTACCTACCGTACCTCAAGTATGCAGAGTCAAGCAAATTAATGCACAGTAGGCGACTATTGAAGAGCCAGAGGTTTGGATAATATCGAGCTGCATAACTGGATTGTATGAATAAATAAATAATTACATTACAATACAGGCATTTAGCAGACTTACACAACTTCTTATTACATTTATCCATTCTTTCGGTTACAAGTCCAGTTCCTTAACTATTATACTGCACTGCCATTCTATGCATAAGATGTGCCTTAAATGCTGAAATGTAAATGTACATATATCACCATAGGTTTTTCACAATGGTCCTCAAACATTACAGGCAACACCTACCCTTAGTCTGTGTTGTCCAGTGGTGAGAATGAGCAACCGTATAACTGGAAGATCACAGCATTAATGTGATGATGAGGAATAACTATATGGCATTTTTCAGCTGTCCAAGTGACATGGTTGAATTCTGGCCGGTTAGGTTTAATTGTTCCAATCAAGGCCAATTTCCCCAAGAATGTCTGTGTTAACGAGTCTTTTGAAATCCAAACGAAGCATTGCTGTCCGATATAATAAATTTTACTGACACTATACTTGAGGCTATTTACACAGCTCACGTTATTAACTTATCACCCATGTAGTGTCTTGCAACAGACCCTTGGATGGTTTTGACATTTTTTCTAGATTTCAAATGGTACATTCACATTATTCATTTAATAATTGCATTCAAACCTCAAATGCTTAAACAAAATTAGTTATATTAAAGCACATATATTTTCCCCATATGTAACTAATACAATTCTACCATGCTTGCTTGATGCTCCACTATACAAATCAATCTTCTTTCTGTATAGTTCAGTATTTGCGAATAGTTAATTATCTCAACTTATCAGTCACACTTAAGTCTATTGGAAGAAGTCGAAGCTGAGGAACCAACTTGAGCGTGCCAGTGTGGAAAGCCCGTTAGTTTCTCCTAATGCCTCTGACGCTTGTTTCCGAGAATCTATCTACACAGATGAATCCAAATAACCATGTCCGTAGATGTCTTGTCATCTACTTACAGCATCATGAATTCCAGGAACAAGCTGGCTTTCCCCCAGAATCCCAGGAATGAATTATTTGATGCATGAAAAAAAACAAAAAAACATTTTCGATTGTGTAAATTTGGGGGAAGGCTTTTTGTGGGCTGGGATGACAGCCAAGCCTGTGCATTGTACACTTTCCACACTTAGCAGTTGTCACATTTATAAATCTGCATGCTGCCTTGTTTTTACTTTATTGGAGTAATTTTCCTCTTGACCAGCCCCAGTAAGTGCACATACCCTACTGTTGTTGGTGTTTTTTTAACTGGACATTACTATATATTAAAAAATAAAATAAAATAAAAACACAATGAGGGGTTACCAGTTGGTAAAGGATCCTGACGTGAGAACAAGCTCGACCTTATAGCTTAAATATCACATGATCAAGCTTGGGCTCTGCCATGATCCAAGGCAGGAATGGATTGGTTTAAACTGGCCAATAGCTGTATCAGCCTGATACAGCATGCATCCACAACCTACTCACTGTTGTCAGTAAGAAATGTGTCCCTCCTCTGAACTGTGATGGCTCTCCTGCAGTACTCTGTGTCCAGCCGTCACAGTAGTCACTGGCTCAGAATTCAGGGGATGTCCATACACATCAGCCACTGAGCTAGCGAGAACACAAGAACATCACATCAAATCAACATTTATTTATATAGCGCATTTCACAAACAATCATCACAATACGCTTCACTGAAAACCCTGCCTTAAACCCCCGCAAGAGCAAGCCGAAGGCGACAGTGGCAAGGAAAAACTCCCTGGGTGTCAGATATGAAGAAACCTTGGGAGGAACCAGACTCAAGGGGGGAGCCCATCCTCCTCTGGTCGGCTCAGGGTGTAGGTTTTAATGACCAACGTGGTCAATCAGTCAGTGATCACATTAATAGAATTAGCAGCAGCTAAATGACGGTCCAGCTGGAGGCAGTCCAGAGGTGGCAGCTGGGATTGTGGGTGACGCCGGGCAGCAATGGTAGTGGGAGCCCCGCCAGCGGTACTCCATGCAGAGCTTTAAAAGTTAGAAGCAAAACCTATACTTAATCGGTAGCCAATGAAGCGATGGTAGCACTGGGGTAATATGCTCATACTTCTTACATCTAGTCAAAATGCGAGCGGCTGCAATCTGCACAAGCTGGAGATTCTTTACCGTGGAATTAGAGGAGCCAAATAGCAGGGAATTACAGTAATCTAGCCTAGACATGACAAAAGCATGGATCAATTTCTCTGCATCCCCTACTGATAGGAAGTGCCTAATTTTAGCTATGTTCCGTAACTGAAAGAAAGCTACTCTGGATATGTTTTTTTATGTGCGTGTCAAAGGTTAGATCTTGGTCAATATACAACCAACTAAATAACCATCAAAATTTAGAGTAAGTGTTCACAGTCTCCCTTAGTGTTTTTGGACCTACATCCAACATTTCCATCTTATCTGAGTTCAAGAGCAGAAAATAAGAAAGCATCCAAACCTTTATATCTGCAATACAAGCCTCTAACCGAGAAAGCAGTGATGCTTCACTGGCTTAATTGAAATATATATCTGCTTATCGTCCGCATAGCAGTGAAACTCTACCCCATGTGTCCGAATAATATCACCAAGGGGTGGCATATACGTATAATGAGAAAAGTACTGGTCTTAGCAGTGATTCTTGTGGAATACCATATTTCATCACTGAGTAGCTGGACACTTCTTTTAATTTAACAAACTGCTTCCTGTCACATAAGTATGATTTGAACCATGCAAATACAATACAACATAGGACTACATGAAGAGGAGAACAATCTATTCAGCCCATCTTGAACATAAGCACATGCAAATGCATAATCATGAGATCAGTACATTCAGCCCATCTAAAACATAGGGATATAAGAACACATCATGAGAATGCAAAACAAGCTAGGAGAACAGGCCATTCATCCCATATAGAACATTAGAAAAACAAAATATATAATTATGAGAACAGGCCATTCAGCCCCCCTAGAAGATAAGAAGGCATAACACGGAGAACAGGCCATTCAACCCATACATTAGAAAATAAGAATACATAATGATGAGAACAGGCCATTCAGCCCATCTAGAACCTAGGAAGGCATAAGGAGGAGAACAAGGCCATTCAGCCCATCTAGAACCTAAGAATGCATAACTAAGAGAACAGGCCATCTAGTCCATCTAGAACATTAGAAAATAAGAATACAGCCCATCTAGACTGTTAAAATGCATATCTAGGAGAACAGGCTATTCAGCAAATCTAGGCTCGGCCATTACCCAAAGACTCCTTGCATAGGTGCTGCAGACTCAGGGTCGATGGTTTAAACAGTCTCAAACTGGACCTTCAGAGCTAGCTACCCTCCCTAGAAGATCTATCTCTCAATGTCCTGCCTAAACTGCTTGGGCATTCTAGGCCCTCATAAGGGCTGGGAGATCCAGGAACTGGACATTGGGGAACCTGTGTGATAGTTGGGCCTTGGGTTGATTGTAAGGCAATGTCTGAGTTGAAATATTGAGCATAGAATTTAACTAATGAAACAGTCTGGTTAATATTTGGTTTTCAGCCAGACTTAGCCTACATATTTGGGTAAGACCTTGATCCCAACACAAACATTTTAATCAGTAAAAAGGTTACATTTACAAACGGCATGTTTTTACAAATATCCTTTTCTGTAACCTAACTGTTGATATACATATTGCCAAGGCTACTGGAAGTCTTCATTTGAGATTTGAGGAGGAACCTTCTGCTTTTCTTACAAAGGAGAGCCTGAAATGGAGGAGGAGACTGCCTCCCAAACCATGGAGGAGAAAGCAGATGAGTCCAGAGGGGCAGAAACAAAAAGCCCCACTGTAGCTCCAAACATGACCAGAAAGAAGAGAAAACAGAAGAAAAAGATACAGGAAGGATCCAAAAGAAAGGGGGAAAGACAGGACACGATGACAAACCGTCAACGATCTCACTCTGTTGGAAGTACAAAAGAAGTGGATACATCATCTATCCGATCCTATTTCCAACCAGCAAAGGCCTTACAGGCAAAGAGGTCTAGGGAAAATAGATCACTGAGCTCAGAATCTGGAACAAGCTCACCAGCAAAAAAGAGGGTGGATACAGAAGATCAGGATGATACTCAACATTCATCCAACCCACAACTAAGCCTCCAAGTCTCCACCAAACCAGCTGCCGTGCAAGGGATGGCCGGCAGCTCACCAGGTGAAGAGGGTATGACAGGAAAAGGCACTCAGCATGAGAAGTCTCAGAAAACATCAGAGAAACCGAGTGCCCACCCAGTCAACTCTGGGGGCCCCTGCCCCTGAAGAGGGCAGACTGCTATTGAAAGTACATTCAGATTAACAACTCACATTACCATTCACAGTATGATGTCATTTGGTTGTGATGATGGCTAAATTACCAACTAAAGGCCTTATAATGGCTCATCTGAATATTTGTAGCCTCAGATATAAAACTCATGAGGTGGAGCGCTTAGCTCATCTACACAATATTCATATTTTCACAATATCTGAAAGCAAACTAGATCCCTCATTTGGTAATGCTGAGGTCTCGATTCAGGGTTATAATATATTCAGGAAAGACAGAAACAGATTTGGTGGTGGTGTGGTAATCTATGTTCAAAGTCATATTCCTGTTGAAACTAGAGACGATCTTGCTGTTGATGGTATCGAAGCTCTGTGGGTCTCAATTCACCTTCCTCATACCAAACCCATCCTTGTAGGATGTTGCTATAGGCCCCCAACTGCTGATGCCAATTATCTAACAAAAATGTGTAACATGACAGATAAGGTGTCTGATGGTAGTAGAGAAATATATCTACTTGGAGATATGAACATAGATTGGCTCTCTAGTAAGTGTCATATGAAACGTAAGCTACTAACCATGGCCCAGACGTGTAATCTGACACAATTGGTCTCCAAACCGTCACGGATCTTTACAAATAAGCATGGTAAAACAACATCAACATGTATTGATCTTGTTTTTACTAATTCTCCTGAGCATTGCTCCAATGCGTTTTCCCTAGAAGTAGGATTTAGTGACCACAACTTAGTTCTCCTCTCAAGAAAGACCAAAATCCCTAAAGGTGGCAACACAATCATCTACAAAAGGTCATATAAACATTTCAATGAAGATGCATTTGTAAACGAGGTGGAACAGGTTGATTGGTTGGCACTATGCGAGGAGAGTAGTCCTGAAAGAGCCCTCAGCTCTTTCATGAACCAGCTCTCAGAAATTGCCAATAGACATGCACCACTTAAAAAGTTTACTGTTAGGTCAGAAGGTGCTCCATGGCTGGATAAGGAACTAAGGGACCTTATGACTTCAAGGGACATCGCCAAGAAAACAGCAAACGAATCAGGTCTAACATCAGATAAACAAGTCTATCGTCAATTGAGGAATTTGGTGACTAAATTAAATAAACAGAAAAAGAGAGACTACTATAAACAGAGAATTAGAGATGTAAAGAACGATGGGAAGAAACTATGGTCAACCCTAAATGAAATTATGGGTAGGAAGTCCAAGACATCCACTTCATTCATACAGTCAGAAGATGGGGCACATTTAACAAAGCCACTCGATATTGCCAACCACTTCAACACATTTTTTAAAGGCAAAGTGGACAAACTAAGAAATGGCTTTTTAAATAATGACAATTCTTTATCACGTAAACTGATTAGAAACCAGATCATGAGGGACAAGAATTGCGTTTTTCAGTTCAGTCCAATCGATAGGAAAACAGTTAGCGATGTACTCATGGCACAAGCTGACTCTGCCTCTCCTGGCATGGATAATTTAGACAGTAAACTGATCAAGTTGGTGGTTGAGTCTGTCACTACTCCGATATGCCATATTTTCAATCAATGTCTGAACTATGGGGTCCACCCAAGCATATGGAAGGAAGCCAAAATTATTCCTCTTCCAAAAGATAGAAATGAAGCTTTTAACGGTCCCAATAGTAGACCAATTAGCATTTTACCACTATTAAGTAAGGTCATTGAAAAAATTGTATTTAAGCAAGTGATGGACTACCTCTCCTCAAACAACCTATTGACAAGCTGTCAGCACGCATATAGAGAAGGTCATTCGACAAGCACTGCACTTGCTCAAATGACTGATGACTGGCTGACAAGCATGGATGGAAAGAAATTGGTGGGAGCTGTCATGCTAGATTTCAGTGCAGCATTTGATATTATTGATCATAGCTTGCTCATTGATAAGTTGCAGTGTTATGGTTTCTCTCCCATTACAACCTCATGGTTCAGACATTATCTCACTGACAGGAAGCAATGTGTTTTCTTTAATGGTAGTCATTCAAACTGGATCGCGACAGACTGTGGGGTCCCACAGGGAAGCTGCCTCGGGCCGCTACTCTATTCAATCTTCACCAACGACCTGCCCTTGTGTGTTAAAAATGTGGAAACAGTTATGTATGCGGATGATACCACCTTGTATTGTGCTGCCAAGTCTGAGCAATCTGTAGCTAAAACCTTAAGGCGTGCATTAAAAGATATAAACAATTGGGTTGAAAGCAATCAGTTGGTCCTAAATATCTCTAAGACAAAATCAATTGTGCTTGGAACTCAATATAAATTGGCTAATAATCCTCAACTAAATATGTCTATGAAAAAGATAAACATTGAACAAGTAAATGAGATCAAACTACTGGGTCTAACCATTGACAGTTCACTATCCTGGTCCAGTCACATAAATAATATGATTACTAAAATAGGAAAAGGAATCTGCATGACCAGAAAGTGCTCAAGATTTGTCACGCCATCAATTATCAAATCTGTCACTCATTCGCTGGTTTTGACACATTTAGAATATTGTTCTGTTATATGGTCTTCAGCATCAAAATCAAACAAGAAAAAGCTACAGGTTGCTCAGAACAAAGCAGCTCGCCTGGTGCTTGGCTGTTCTTACAGAACAAACATCAAATACATGCACGAGCGCCTCAACTGGCTAACAGTAAAACAAAAAGTGTCATTACATCTTGCAATGTTTTTAAGAGGTATTCTGAGCACCAGTCTGCCATACAGTTTGGCTCAGAAGTTACAACTGACTGCTGAGCATGGTTACAATACAAGAGGGGCCACAGCTGGGCATTTAATGCTTCCGGCCCACAATACAAATCTTAGAGAACGTACTGTCATGTATAGATCAAATGCTTTATGGAATTCCTTTCCTGTAAATGTATCATCTGCTGTTAACAACAAAACAATGTTTAAAGGACTGGTCAAGAAGCATATTTTGCGCCCCACTCCTACTTAACTGTCATTAATTGTAACTGTTACTTGGATAATTTTTTACCTGTAACATTATCAAACCCTGACTTTGTTTTATCATGTTGATCTTTGTGTTGTTGTGTTTGTATTTTAAGTGTTTGGACCCCAGGAAGACTAGAAGCTCACTTGTGTGCTTTTAATGGGGATCCTTAATAAACTATAAACTATAAACCTCCATGTCCGACAGCTTTGAAACACCCACATAGTAATCAGTCAGATGACCTTTGGGGCAGCTGCAGTGAGTTGCCTTTCCTGACCCCTGACTTTTCTCAGATTTGTTCCTGTGCATGTTAAAATAGGCTATAAAATAAGTGTTCTTACGGCAATGAATAACAAACGGAAGTTATTATATGAAAAGCAGAAGACTTTATGGAGAAGAACCTTCAGGAACATGAAGGGGGAACTTTGTCTCACTCTTAAAAAATAATAACTTAGGAAAACAACATGAATATTCAGCCCAAACCCTTATTTATACCCTTGCTTTGCTAAGGTATCATCTAATGTTTAATAGTTTCATTGCATCCTCTGCTGTATGGGACTGTAACAAGCGGTCACGATATCAAGGAAACACATCACCTGGATCACAAAATGTATTAGTATAACAGCGCCCTCTGGTATTAAGTGTTGTAAGTTTCCCTGCTATTGGTAATGTGTAGCCTAATTGGTTCGACCGTCATTATCGCTGAAGTGATTCAAAGCTTGCGGAATTATACAGTCACTTCTGTATTCAAAAGATCGAGAAACAATTACCACGCGCTTGAGATACGACTATGGAGAAGAAAACGACGCCCAAACTTTATAGACCTCTTTTGATAGCATTTATTAATTTAAATGCTGAAAATGACATCGCCCTTGTAAATAAGGTACGTACATGCAGCGCACAAACATTAGAGGGAGGCAGAGTTCCAGGAAAAAGTGAGCACTGGGTCGCCACCAGTATTGCCAACATTGCTTTTCCCGTCAAATTGGCTAATCGCCACATCACTGACGAGTTGATTTAAAAGCCAAGTGATAGATTTATTATGTTCGTTGTTCTAAAATATTTCTACTGAAAAATATCACTATAGGCTATCGTTGATTCAGTTCAAATAGTAAAATGTTGTATTTTCTTGATCACACGTTAGCCTATTTCCTCCGTTAGCTACTCGTTTGTTAGCCTACAAGAAACCAGTTAGGCGTTCTTTACCCGTACAACGTCCGTTTTGGCTAATTTTTCCAAGGCAGATTACGCTGTGTAGGCTAGTTTTAGTTTTGAAGTCAGCCAGGCAATCCTGGTTGCTACGGACTTGTGCGCTCTATAGACTAATGCAGTATAGCCTAATTATTATCTCGTGGGGAAAGCTTCTGACACTGTTATTCACGTAGGGTAGCCTATAAAGCACATTCATATTTAATCACGTTTAGATATTTCATATAGTCACTATTTGCACGCTTTCTTGTACAAATACATACATCCAGAATTAACACTCAAAGAGGAAGTGTAACAAACAAATAACTTTGTTCAACAAATGGAGCGCACTTCAATAAATTACATGTCATTTGTGACATAAAAAACTCCAGATAGCAAGGTAATTGTATTATTTTACGGCTTGAGGGTTTCTCTGTAACAACCTTCTTGGGTGACTGCGCTCCAATCTTGGCTATTGGATGTTTTTCAAAGTGGTCTCCGTGCTTTTATTCATTAGTTCACACAACGGGATAAATTAGAAAATATTAACACCACAAATGAAGTCACACGGGAGCATAGCCTACACTGCCTACGCATCTCTCTGCAGCCCATGTTTCGGTCTCAGTCAAGAAGTTTGACTTTCATGCGCCACTTGAATAGGTTTTTGGTAAATTCTTGCTAGATATCTAGGTCAACACACCATGGTGATTGTTGGGGTGCAATTGTCTTGGGCAATATTCACTGCCCAAGACAGCTTAGTTTGCTGAATGTTCTCAAGCAGTGACCTCTAAAGA
Source organism: Synaphobranchus kaupii (assembly GCA_029718625.1). Taxonomy (NCBI): domain Eukaryota; kingdom Metazoa; phylum Chordata; class Actinopteri; order Anguilliformes; family Synaphobranchidae; genus Synaphobranchus; species Synaphobranchus kaupii. The sequence goes on along the minus strand of CM056383.1, from coordinate 9,708,807 downwards.
TGCATATTTGCAACTAAGCATGAATGAACTTTCTTGTGGAGGAGTGATGTCATTCTCCTCCTACAGAATCCCTGACGTGGTACGCTATGTCACAGTAGGTACAGCCCATACTGGCGACCAGGTGGCACAGCCTAGAACCATATGTAATTTCACATAGGCTAGATGATGTTGCTGTATTTTATCGAAGTGAGTAGTACCACTGCAATCTCCACAGCCCCTAGACCCCATAGCTTACTCTAGAATGGAGATATCAAAGATTTGTGGCTGACCAAGCTACAAAACAAATGGTTTTCCAGATAGCAAGTGTACAGCTGATTAATTAGGCTATTTTTAATGATGAACCCATTAGGCCCAGCATAATTCAGAAAAATGGACCCTGTTCAGTTCGCCTAATGGTCCCTTAAATCAATTACCTTAGGCACTAGTAGGTTATTAAGCCTCTGCATAAATCATAAAGAATATTAATTTTTTGTTGAATATGTGTAGCTCTTCATCACAATCTATTTTTATTCTACTCTGGTGGTGTTAAGGTGGTTTTCATTATTGACATTGTTGTATAATATTAAGTATTTGCTTTGTTTGTGTCAACATTCTATGCAAATTACTAGCCAAGAACACAATCCCCGTTCAAAATACCTTTATTTTGGGAATAGAAGCAGTGAATTAATATTGTTGTGACTAGGACACCAGTGGGTGGACTGGCACTGTGGTAAACCTGCATGGATTTTATAGCAATGTATATGATAGTACATAAATACAAATCGTAGCTCAGGTGAAGCTCCTCTCAGAGCAGGGGTCTTCGCTGCGTGTGCTCTCTGAACAGCAAAAAACTTGTGTTTATGTTTTTTTTTCTGACATTGCAAATAAGTTCTGATAGGAGTGAGATATTCTGGCACCAGTGCAGGCATTGGTGTGTGTGTGTGTGTGTTACCCAGCATGCATGTACCACTCTGTGTCCTCTGGGTGCCAGCCAGAGAATGCAGGATTATATCTGCCAACTTGTACAGTATGTTTGCGCCATTGGTTTAATGTATGTTATGTCAAAACGTTAAAAAAAAAGAAGTAGTTACCAGCAACAAAAAAGAGATAGACAGTGGGGCAGACCCACAACACACAAACAAACATGCCAAACAAAGCCATTCAATATGATCATTGAGTTCATTCAAATAATTAAGTGAATTAAAGTGAAGGTATGAGTGGAGTGGAATACAGCCAAGCGTTATGATGAAAAATTGAGCATCAAAAGCAATTAGTTCCTCATCTCCCCCCGCTGTCTTGAGATGTCCAGTGTCACCAAGCAGTCCAACAGCTGTAGGGACAAAGCTGCTTCGAGTTGACCAAATTGACACGGTATATATTTGGGTCTAAAAGACAAGGCGAGCAACTGAGCAATGCGTCTCTCGGATCACAGCTGTTTTACTCTAAGCTTTGTTGACATGCACACAAACTCTGCCTCCGCTACTTTTTTTTCCATACACGTACAGCCTCTGTCTAGTCGGAATGGAGCACTGAACCCACTCAGCCTCTTCAGGCGTTGCCTCACTCCTCCCCTGCCTCCTCTTTTCCTTCTTTTCCCTGGTAGCCTTTTGAGGATTGCCTGCAGTCCTGGATCAGTCTTGATATCAAGCCACTCTAACTCCGGTGAAGAGCGATGGTAACTTTGTAGCTGCAGATCTAACGGACATTCCCGAGTACATGAATGCGTCTCCACGGTGACGACCATAAACAAAATTAGCCCGACTGGATAATTTGATAGTATTAAAAAGAGCAGCAGGAGCGCCCTGAAAAATGGAAAAATTGAAAAATTTGCTTCCCTGTCCTATAACACAGTGGTTCCCAACGTCGGTCCTCGGGGACCACTGTGTATGCTGGTTTTCGTTCCAACCACAATTGCAATCCCGGAATTTTAACAAGCTGTCAATTGTTCTTAATTAGGTGTTTGTCATATTTAGAGGGATTATTTACCTTCTTAAGCCACATTATGTTAGCAATAGCTATGCATGTCATGAATAATAAAAGTCCAATATTCTCATTGTTTATTGTGCTATATTGCAAATAATTACAAAAAAGGGGCAAAAAAACCCATTTTTTAACTGATTAAAATTAAAGACTGAGGTGAATCAATATGCTCCTAATTGGTGAAATTGTGGACACATGGCCACTAAAACGAACCATTTGATAAATAATGAAGAAAAGACAAAGAGAATGATAATGAGCCAAACCTGCATTGTGTTAATACATTTAAGAAACAAATGATGAGGGAACTTAAACACACACGTGTTCAACTACCTAATTAGGAGCCAATTGATTCACCCCACTCTTTAATTTGATCATTTAAAAAAATATTACCTATTTGCAATATAGCCCAATAAGCACATTAGGAACACAGGAATTTTATTCTTCATGGTATGCTTAGCTATTTCTGACATGATGTGGCTTAAGAGGGTAAATAGGCTAATCCCTCTAAACATGAAAAGCAACTAATTAAGAAAAATGAACAGCTTGTTAGAATTTTGGGATTGCAATTGTGGTTGGAACGAAAACCAGCATACACAGTGGTCCCCGAGGACCGACGTTGGGAACCACTGCTATAACAGACATACCAGCGCGTGAAAAAACAAAAGATAAAAGCTTGATACAACAAACATTCAAATGAGCAAACATGAAAACGAATATATGAAATATATAATCAGTTTTCTCATACAGCCCCCCCCCCCAAAAAAAAAAACTGAAGGAGGATGTTACAGTGATGGGATGCACCAATCCAAAACCATGACTCCTCCCATCGGCTTGTCAGTTGACTGCCTAATTAGCTAGCCGTTCATTGGACATGGGCGGGCTACAAAGTGATGGTTGTGCTGAAGATCACAGGCCAGAAGGCCCCCTTAATAGTGAGCTGCTGAGCGTCGGAACTCAGCCCTCCAGTGCTGCACCCAGTCTATTTCACAAGTGCGTGGTCCCTCGTGCCACGCCGCTCCTGTCTCTTCTGCTCATTCCTTCCGCTCCGGCCCTCCTGGCATCACTGCCACGCCCATGCTGGTCTGAGGACATCTGGGGAGAGACAGGGCAGTCACTCACATGTACGTACATACCTATGTATGGGACAGCAAAATGGAGCCTTAGCATGTAGATAGCAGTGTGTGCATGTAAGTGAGACGGTAGCAAATCTTACTGATGTTTTTTTTATTTTAAACTGTGTCTATGGAGACTCAATCTCAATGACTAAATCCTAGCTCGTTTGCCATTGCTGTAGCAGTACTATGCTAGCAGTGTAGTGAAGAAACCTGTAGATAGCACTAGCCCACATCAATTGACTTTTCAAATGAGAAATTTCAACAAAAAGCTTGGAAGTTTATGGAAATTAATTAATCTGATTAATATTAATTTATGTTGGACATTGCATAACTACAATGTTCTGCTGAGCATGCTTAGGCTACAGAGCTAGCATCTCAAAAATAATGTTGTGGCTCAGAAAACAAAATATTAGCACTCTATTAACCCTATATTAGCTAGCAATCTGTAGTAACACTATAATAGGTAGGGATGTGCATAAGCCCAATTTGCCTGCGGCAAATATTTGGGGTTTGCCATCAACGAATAGTCAATTGGTTAATAGTTAATCAGCGCTTGCAGGAGTGAATGTTATTATTATTATTATTATTACAGCCATCAGAAAAAAAGTACCATTATACGTAGGCTAATCAGGTCAAAATAATAGTTTTAAATTAATTATTTACCTTATTTTAGCCTAAACATGAGAATCAGTTGCATAACAAGCCATTAATGTCAGTCTGACAATCTGCAACGAGCTGCGCCTTGACCCTGGTGATTTGTATTTTATGAAAGAGGAAAAATACAGTGAAAACTCACATTAACAGACTGACTTGTTTTTAAAGTGTGGCCAGGCAGCATTCTTGTGGAACTGACTTCGACAAATATCTTGGCAATTCTGTTAAGCTATGTGTCATGTCTAGTAGAAGGTAGCCTATAGGCTAAAAGATATTTCAGTAAGAGAAATCGCATGATTTATTTTTATACACAAGATTACATCTGTTCAGATGGGTTAACTTAGACAACAATTACACTTACTTACATCATTACATAAAAAGTAAGGTGTCATCCAACTATGGAAAAATAACTGAAAAATGTTCAATGCAATGTTATGGCTTATCGCTACCATCGTTTAATCTTACAACCCGCAGCTACAGAAGACGGGGTTGCCAAACTAGTGGATTAAGCATAATCGTGGAGCATTAAAAAAAAATCAGTCCCACAGCATGAATTTTACATGAAAAATGTATGGGAGTCAATGACAGATGTGGGATTTTAAAATGAGGTATGGGGAACAATTTGTGAGAAACTTGTATGGGAGTACATTGAAAATGGAAGTTTTGAGGTTTTTTTCAGGGGGGAATAATTCAGGCATCTGGCAACATTGAGCCAGAGCTGAAGCTCTCGCTCATTCCATAAATTGTCTATAAACTAACGTTACTTAAAGGAGTTATATGTAACAAGGTTACTGTACTAAATCATAAAATGACCATGATATGTCATCAGAGATTAAGGAAACATGCTAAGTCGAAATACTGGCTTCTCCGACAACAATGCTATAGCCAGTATGTTCTCCATTCCGGGTCGGAACGTCTGCCAAAAATAAAAGTGGTAAATTGGTATATTGGTATATACTGGGATGGAATTAAAAGCTTCTAGACGGCAGCTCCACTGAACTGGGATCAGCTGTCCATGTACATGAGCTTTTCACCTTCAAGCCAATGCTTTAGCCTGCTTGTGCTATGTTAGCAGACCACTAGTTACATTATATGTGCCTACTAGGTCTAGAATTGCCCTTTTTTGTACTCTTGTGACTCATTGTAAACAACATTTCCCCAAAAATTGATAGGGGTGCAGAATGACTGCCAGGTTCTGTAATAGTTTAACTTTTAATTTTTTTCAGGGGTTGAGACCTCTATACCCTGGTTTATTCCATGTTAATTCCAGCACATGTCCCGGAACAATATGTTTGCTTCTCTTCCCTCTCCCCATTGTAGTGAATCAGCAGGCACTGACTACTTGCCCTCAAGTATCCAGCATGCTTTGAATAGCAAAACATTTACATATTACATGTTACATATGCATTTACATAGCTAAGCCCAGAGTGTTGTTCATATTAACATGAGATTTATAAGTGGGTTGAGTTTTAAGATGCAGCCAGCCTGGAAGGACACATCGGTCACACACACACATCCTGCTTGGATGCGTTCCTGGTCTGTACGGGACACCCTGCACTGTTCTCAAATTTAACAGGACATGACACAAAACTACTGTAAGCGGTTATAAAAGTGACACTCGGGCATCTCTACTGATATCGTAACATTAAGATAATCAATGTGTTATAACGCTCCCATTCGACCCCAAAAATATGTGTGCATTTTGGGTATGGCTACCAAACGGGGTGTATCTAATGAATATGCATATTGTATGGACAATGTCATTACATGAATAGAAACCAAGTCATGGGCCCGGCAGCTTCCACAGTCCAAACAGGGAATAGCAGCAGTCCAAACAGGGAACAGCCGTACTGTACATTTACTAAATCATATAGGCTGCCACTTGATTCTTTCTTACAGTAATTAAATCTGAAGCTTTAATTAGCCCATTAAGGTAAAAGTTAAGATACATTTTAATGGAGATAAAATTCATGGGAAAAAATAGCCTTCATCCATACCATGTTTCTTCATCTTGCCGACACCAGCACCTCTCTGATGGAGACACGTTTAGAAAAAAAGTGCACAAGGCTTTTCCCTTTTTTTCTTACATACTTATATTATATTTATAATTTTGTTATGCAGGTATTCTGCTGCAGAAGTAAACATCTCTCCAATTTGACATGCTGGGCTTAGCCCAGAAGAACCCAGTACACCCCTGAACGCTCAAATTAAGTAAAACACGGTCTGTTCAAGGGCCCAACAACCTACCTGGGAATCAGAACCTACAACCTTCTGGTTACAAGCCAGTAACTGCACTAGATACAAATGTGAACAGAGAGCTTGGACTATAGTCTTAACCCCTGATGATCTCTAGAGAATCTGGAAATGGAAGCTAGTTTGTGAGATTGTAGGATTTTTGCACAAAGCAATCCGATTGGTTCTAGCAAGCTTAGGCCAGAGTGACTGGCCGGAATCATAGCTCAGTATCATTACACTACGTATCTTTAGCAAATGCTCTTATCCAGAGCGACTTACACAACAAGCATTATAGCATCCATTCATACAACAGGATATTTACGGAAGCAATTCATGTTAAATACCTTGCTCAAGGGTACAACAACTGTGCCCAACCCAGGAATCAAACCTGTAACCATTAGATTACAAGCCTAGTTCCTTAGCTGTTGTACTGCACTGCCATAGTAAGATGTGAAGGCCCCCAATGATCCTGCGTTGATTTATTATGTAAGCAGAAAGAGAGAAAGGGGTCTGAATAATGTACACTTGTGGCCTCAGGTGACCAGCGTCGGCACACACAGGCACATCCATTTAGACAGCAGTGAGGGTGAGGAGAAAGAGATGGACGAGGCACAGAGGTAGAGACCCCCCCCCCCCCCATCCCCCCAGCAATCTTAATATCTCAGAGGGACGATGAAATATACCCGGTCAAACATCAGAACAAATCCCCTTTGCTGTGGGCTGAATGCCATGGCGCAGAGATGGACTGTGACTCACGTCAGTCCTTGGCATCTCGGCCTAGTGCATGCCGGTGCCCTTCGGCTGATATTGAGGATCTGAATTGCTTACTGGTTTGCTTTCATTTGGTTTCAGCCTAAACATGCTGAGTGCAGTCAATACCTTTCACAGCACCCCACCAAACACACACACACACAAGCACACATAGAGCAGAGCATCGCACACGCATCAGCTAGTGCACCCCCACACTGAGTGGAACCCCATAGAGCAGGCCACTGAGTGGGGAGAATACTTAACATATCCTGCAAGCATGTGGTTGTTAAGTTCACGCTACAGTGATATTATACGTATCATGAAAGTAGGGCATTTAAGTACAAGCATGCAATGGTGATTTCCTCATCTCAAACAATTTATTGAAACAAAAGCCAACAACAGTGGTGGGTATACCACAACAAAAATGTCAATGTCTCAATAACTTGTCATGTGCCCTTGAGCATCAATTACAGCTTGACAACGACGTCTCATGCTGTTCACAAGTCGACTTATTGTCTGCTGAGGCATGGCATCCCACTCTTCTTGAAGGGCGGCCCTCAGGTCATTGAGGTTCTGGGGTACAGAGTTACGAGCCTCTACACGGTGAGTCAGCTGATCCCATAGGTTTTCTATGGGATTCAGGTCTGGAGAAAGTGCAGGCCACTCCATTTGAGGTACCCCAGTCTCCAGCAGCCTTTCCCTAATGATGCGACCTCGATGAGCTGGAGCATTGTCGTCCATGAAGATGAAATTAGGCCTGTGTTGTTCATGCAGGGGCACAATGACTGGATTAATGATGTTATTCAGGTAGTATGGGCTTGTCACTGTACCATTCACAAAGTGTAGGGCAGTTCTGTATTGACTAGACACACCTGCCCACACTAACACCGCCCCCACCAAAGGGTCGTCTGGTGACAACAGTGGCTGATGCATAGCGCTCTCCTTGACGTCTCCAACATCGTTGGCGGCCATCATTTCTGCTCAACGTGAATCGACTCATCAGAGAACAGCACTGAGGCCCACTGGTCCCTCGTCCAGCGTAAATGCTCCCTGGCCCATGCAAGACGATGACGCCTGTGCCTGGTGGTGTGGTCAGGTACCCTTGCAGGTCGTCTAGCACGCAGACCACGCTGATGTAAACGGTTTCGAATGGTCTGACGTGACACTTGGGTGCCTCTCACCTCCCTTAAATGTGCCTGGAGTTGAGTGGCATTCATCATCCGGTTCCGCAGGGCACTGTTCACAATGAAGCGGTCATCAGTGTGGGATGTGGCCAAAGGACGTCCACTTCTATACCTTTCTGTGACTCTTCCAGTCTCTCTGTATCTCTGTTGCAACCTGCTGATGACACTCTGTGACACTCTAAGCTCAGTGGCCACTTCCCTCTGAGAACATCCTGTTTGAAGCCTCGCAATGGCGAGGTACTGTTTATCAATTGTTAGGTGTCGTCTTGGTCTCATGATGTCAAAATGTGAACAGCATAATGAAGAGGACTGTTTAAATACCAATTCTAATTGAACCAGGAAATTTATCGGTCGATTCATGGATCAAACACCTGTTGTGAATTTTGCCGTTCAGCTCCTTGTTAGAGAACAGCAAGTTGTGCAAAAAGTACTGAAACATTGAATAGTTGGACATGTGCATTCAAAAGTTTAGAGAAGGTCAAATTAATTTCACCTGTAAAGGTTATAGTGCATTTTAGGTTCATCCTGAAATTTCACCCGAAAGCCGAATATCCCTAACTTTTTGTGAGTAGTGTATATATATATATATACAGTCAAGCCGGAAAGTCTCCCCACCCCTTTCACCTTCTCCACGTTTTATTACGTTACAGACTTATACTACAATAGATTGAGTTCATTTTTTGCCTCAAACATCTACACACAATAGTCAATAATGACGAAGTGAAAACAGGTTTTTAGAAAATATGCAATTTTATTTTACTGACAAAAATAGGTTATTTAGGGGTTACATATCTGTACACACCCTTAGCCTAATACTTGGTTGCTGCACCTTTGGCAGCGATTACAGCTTCAAGCCATCTTGGGAAAGAAGCTACGAGCTTGGCACACTTGTTTCTGGACATTTTTGCCAATTCCTCTTGGCATATCCTTGCAAGCTCCGTCAGGTTGGATGGGGAGCGTCGGTACACAGCCATTTTCAGTTCTTTCCACAGATGTTCAATTGGATTCAGGTCTGGGCTCTGGCTGGGCCACTCAAGGACATGCACAGACTTTGTCCGAAGCCACTCCTTTGTTCTCTTGGCTGTGTGCTTCGGGTCGTTGTCAGTTCTTTCCACAGATGTTCAATTGGATTCAGGTCTGGGCTCTGGCTGGGCCACTCAAGGACATGCACAGACTTTGTCCGAAGCCACTCCTTTGTTCTCTTGGCTGTGTGCTTCGGGTCGTTGTCATGTTGGAAGGTAAACCTTCGCCCCAGTCTGAGGTCCAGAGCACTCTGGAGCAGGTTTTCTTCAAGGATCTCGGTGTACTTAGCGGCATTCATCTTTCCCTCTATCAGGACTAGTCGCCCCGTTCCCGCTGCTGAAAAACATCCCCACATCTTGATGCTGCCACTGCCATGCTTCACTGTAGGGATGGTATTAGCCAGGTGATGAGCGGTGCCTGGTTTCCTCCAGACGTGACGCTTGGTATTCAGGCCAAAAAGTTCCATTTTGGTTTCATCAGACCAGAGAATCTTGATTCTCATGGTTTGAGAGTCTTCTAGGTGCCTTTTGGCAAACTCCAAGCGGGCTGTGATGTGCCTTTTACTAAGGAGGGGCTTCCGTCTGGCCACTACCATAAAGGCCTGATTGGTGGAGTGCTGCCTGGATGGTTGATCTTCTGAAAGGTTCTCCCATCTCCACAAGGATACGCTGGAGCTCTGTCAGAGTGACCCTCGGGTTCCTGCTCACCTCCCTGGCCAAGGCCCGTCTTCCCCGATTGCTCAGTTTGGCCGGGCGGCCAGGTCTAGGAAGATTCTTGGTGGTTCCAAACTTCTTCCATTTACGAATGATGGTGGCCACTGTGCTCTTTGGGACCTGTAAAGCTGCAGAGATTTTTCCGTACCCTTCTCCAGATCTATGCCTTGACACAATCCTGTTTCTGAGGTCTGCAGATAATTCCTTTGACCCCATGGCTTGGAGTTTGCTCTGACATGCACTGTCAGCTGTGGGACCTTATATAGGCAGGTGTTGGCAATCCCCAATCATGTCCAATCAATTGAATTTATCACAGGTGGACTCCAATTAAGTTGTAGAAACATCTCAAGCAGTATCAGTGGAAACAAAATGCACCTCAGCTCACTTTTGGGTGTCATATCAAAAGGGTGTGCACACTTGTGTACATATGATATTTTACATTTAGATTTTTTATAAATTAGCACAAATGTCTAAAAATCTGTTTTCACTATGTCATTATGGGCTATTTTGTGTAGAATTTTGAGACAATAAATTAACTCAATCTATTGTAGAATATGTCTGTAACGTAATAAAACGTGGAGAAGGTGAAAGGGGTGGGGAGACTTTCCGGCTTGACTGTATATATATATATATATATATATATATATATGCAGTATATATACTGTATATATATATATATATATATATATATATACATATGTGTATATACTATACAGTGCCCTCCACTATTATTGGCACCCCTAGTAAAGATGAGTAAAAAGGGTTATAGAAAATTCACCGTTTGGTGAATTAACTTAATCTCACACTGAAAAAATGAGAAAAATTCAACCTTTAATTGACGTTCATTTATTATGAGAAAAAAAAATCCCTCATCAAGAAATTATAATTTTTTTAAAAACCACATTGGCCACAATTATTGGTAGGTACCCCTGCATTTATATATTGAATAAAGTAATAATTTTTAATATTTCATCACATATCTTTGCATGCCATGACTTCCTGATGTCTGTGACCCAACAACATCAAAAGACTCTTGATATCTTATTTTCTGGTACTCTTACAAGCGATACTATAACGTCTCTGCATTTGAATGGATCTCTATGGGAATTCAGGGGTGGGACTAGATTTAGCTGTAAATTATGCTGGAACAGTATGGAATACATGGTTGGTAAAATGGCTCTAAGTCATCAAGGGTCTGAGGTATCAAACAAGCCTAAACCATCACTCTGCTGCCAGATATGCAGTAGATATGGATGAATCACTTTAAGGGTTGTTTGTCCTATTGAACTCTATGGAAAAATAAGTCAGGAGAAGAAACCATTCAAGTTATCCATCCATATCTACTGTATTTCTGGCAGCAAAGTGATGGTTTAAGGCTTGTTTGATACGTCAGACCCTTGATTACTTAGAGCCATTTAGCCAACCATGTGTTCCATACTGTTCAAGTGTAATTTACAGCTAAATCTAGTCCCACCCCCAAATTCCCATAGAGATCCATTCAAATGCAGAGACATTTAGTATCGCTTGTAAGAGTACCAGAAAATAAGATATCAAGAGTCTTTTGATGTTGTTGGGTCACAGACATCAGGAAGTCATATATGAAAAATGATTACTTTATTCAATATATAAATGCAGGGGGTACCAATAATTGTGGCCAACGTGGTTTTGTTAAAAATAATTATTTCTTGATGAGGGATTTTTTTTTCTCATAATAAATTAACGTCAATTAAAGGTTGGATTTTTCTCATTTTTTCAGTGTGAGATTAAGCTATAAGATTTTTTATAACCCTTTTTACCCATCTTTACCAGGGGTACCAACAAATTTTAGCACGTCTGTATATATATATATAGAGAGAGAGGGGGGGGAGCATTTGTGTTGGTATGGGTAAAGGTGTACCATACAGCTTTTTTTTATTGGCCCAGTTGAATCGTAGTGATTTTCAAAGACTGTATGTTTTTCTCTCTCCCTGTATTAGCAATGCCATGTTTAGCAGCTTTGCATGATGAGGATTCAGTCAATCAACCAACCAACAATCTTATTGGTTCATCAGATCTGATATTTCTCAGTAATACTTTTCCCAGTGTGTTGTTGTGTTTGCCTGTGACTAGTTTCTATGTCTACTGTTTTGTTTATTTAAACAGGCTCAAGTTCCTCATTAGCTGATAAAGTCTGATGGCTGATGGAAATACATTTCCAAGTGTCTTTTCAGCATATTGCATTTCTTGCTGAATAATTACTTTACTTTGCTGGGGCGTAAAACATTTTTAAGATATATTATTAAAGGATTAATACTGCATTCAACTTGGTTCACACAAGATGAGTTCTATCAAAAAATAATGCACAATGTAATACAATACAATACAAATACATTTCTACTGTAAAGTAGTCACACTGTTCCAATTCCAGGCAGACAGGATTATATTCATAACTTAAAGGGAAAGTGACTGAATTTTGCATAAACAGATAATACAGTGCCCTTGAAACAACTCGATAGTGATGGCAGTCCTAGATTGACCAAAAATGTATTCAAAGGCTGATGCTCTTGATTAAATTGCAAAAAAAAACAAACAAAAAAACTAGTTTAGAGCAGTGCACATTTCATGCAAAATTGTTATTTCGCTATATTTTGAGGCGACCAGGTAAAGCACACTGCTGCTGCATCATAGTTTGTATTTAAATCCACATATCCCAGTGATCATACAGTAAATCCTTTACCCTAACCATCAATCTACAATTCCACCCATCTATTTGCATTTCATTCATTTCCCAGCTTAGACAACATTCACGTGCGTTTAACATGTACCTCTATTTATTGTTTTATTGGAGTTACTTTTTCATGTGGAAGACGTTATACTTGATGTGATATAATTATAAGCAGAGCATTGCTGGAAATAAACATTCTTGTCTATGAACTGAAATAACAGGACGGGCATCTTCACAACATCTGTTCAGGAAAACATATTTATTAAACACATTTTATTCAAATATTTTTTGCCCCCTACAGAAATTAAATACCCAAGAAAAAAGCAACTAATAAATAGATACACATGCAGCCCCATGTTAAATATTCAACAACAACCCTCTATAGAATAAAACAGTGGAGAGACGAGTGCTGTATGTGTACTCAATAAACAACTTTTGGTGCAAACAATGGCTGGGAGGTGCTCTTTGGTGGGGATAAAGAAGCATAAATAAAAAGCAAAGCAGGGACCAAGGCACTCTACCAGTATAAGGTTAAAATGCCTTTATTACATTGGCAAGTTCATAAAAAGAACAATAAAAAACTCCAACACATTTCGGCTACTTGGCGTTTGTCAGGGAGTGAATCCCCTATTTGTTAATGAATATGAGGTCCTATTTAAGCATGAGTTTGAATATTCCCTGTGCATGTCTAGCATGTCACTATTTTGGTACCTCCCACGGCAAATACTCTTTAGCAAGGCCAGGAACAGTGTACACACCTATGGTACACACCCAGAAATTACACTCCACTGTCCACAGTACTGCATAACAGGGGAAAAGAGAACCGCCATGTTAACAGGTATTCATTTAGATCTGTTGCACAGATCCTCCACTTAGGTTTATACTTACTGCAAGCATACATCAGTTATTTCTATCCACTATAGACTGTACAGATTCAGAGGATCTACTGATTAATACAGTAATGCATACTGTAGTAACCCCGACCCCCCGACACACACACACACACACACACACACACACACACACACACACACACACACACACGCCGCGTCTCCGGGTCCTGCTTTGGCAGCGATGACGTCACCGAGCAAGCCAGTGGGTTGAGTTGAGGGTAGGGAGACTGAGAGAGAGAGAAGCTTGAGTTGAAGGGCCTGCGGAGACAAGGAGCAGAAAGGGAAAAAATCCGAAACGGATTTCTGAGTGTCAAATGTTTTAATCACAACGCGACTGATCTGAAGACATTCATTTTGCGTAACCCACCCCCCCTCCCCGACTCGACTGGAGTTACACCAAGGTAAGAAACGGAGAGAAAAATGGAACAGATTTGACCGTAAAGTTGGTGCGATCGCGGACGGGGAAATGCACGCGATGCCCTAGCTTTACCTTGTGTTGGGGTTCATTCAGAAATCGTCTTTTAGCGGATGAAGGATTTTTAAGAAGGGAAATATAGGCTATATTCTACGGAAGCAGCTGGGCCCCGAAAAGGCTTTGGGGTCGGACCACTGTGCTGTTGTGTAGGCTAGCTACCCATGCGGTTGGACGGTTTCTGTTGCTGGTCGTTCGTGGACTCCGAGCTGTGCTTTGTGTGGCTACGGTAGCCTACTACAATAGATGGGTTTTGATATAATCGCGACGATGGCGTTTCTCTTTTTTTTACAAGGGAATAGCTCGGACATTTCTGCATTTCATCAGTTTTTTTGTTAATGTTTTTATTTTATTTGTTTTTCTAATTTGAGAGATTAGGCTATCCTCCAAATTAAAACGCATCAGTTGGCTGTATGTCACGACGTGCTTGCCAACTACGGCTTGCATACAATGAAAGCTCAAATAACGTTAGGCTAAATGAAATGGCACGTTTCTATCTGTGACCATCACCATACTGATGCCGTTGTCATTTTTGATTGACCTGTGATGTATTATTTGGCAATATTATTAGCGCGGATTTAAATAATAATAGTAATAAAACTTGATATTCTTGACAACTTGAAGTAGCATATTTTTGTGGTGGAGGCTAGGCTATGTCCTACTTTGTATTCTCGTTCATTTGAGAACATTTCTATTACGACTATTATTAGTTTATGTTCTTCATAATTCAAAGCGAATGTCTAACCTGAAACCCCACTTTCTTGCTGCGACTTAGGCTGGCATAGCCTACTCTAAAAACATTAGATACCTTCATAATATAGCCTACATGTATGATCAATTGTGACTCATTGCCACAGCGCCTATAGCTGCCAGACCCCTTATTATTAATTCAACGAATTATTTAACTATATTTTGACACAACACCAAGACCTGCATTAGGCTATTTGTGCGAAACTATGGCGAGTTGCATGTCTATATCTGTAACTTACAGGTGACATACTTAATCAACGAATACCTAAGGTATTTCAACAAAGTGAACACCAGTCCCGCTGGTTGCGAGGACATCGATTTACAGTTAGATTTGGTATATCTGAGAGCAATAGTTTAGAAAGAAATACAAGGTCTCAGGTCGTGAAGACATATCCCCAAGTGCTTGAAACTAGGCTATGTCCTTCAATGGGGATTGTTTTTTCCTGGCAGGTTTAAGGATAGCTATGCTGTGACTTCAGGGGAAAACTGAACTAGAACGTGGAACAGCGCATTGAGATCATGGCTCGTGCAGCTTTTTGATTGATCTTTGTGCCTCGCGCTGAGCGAAACTTGATAAAAGCAATATTAAGTTCAGATAACAGCATGAATTCCCCATGTTACCTTGACTTATACTTGTCACTGGTAATTAAGAACCTCTCTGAAAATTACAAGGTAGATTTGCCACAGAAGAGTAAAAAAAGCAAAGCTACCAAAGGCCTTATTTTTGGTAGATCAGTGTTCAGTCGGAATGTCATTAAGCCTATTGTTGTTGTTGAATTATTATTGTTTTCGTTGGTTTATAATGAGTAACATTTCAGTAAATACATGTAGGCTATTTACCCTTATACCTTCACTGAGGATTTTTTCAATTTTATTTTTTGCTATACAGCTTAAGGTTTAACATGATAGATAGCTCTAATATTTGTTGAGTCGAGGGGTATAGCCGCTGTATGTTTGATTGCTGCTAGGGATTCTGCGACTGTGTGAGCATTTGGAAAATGTCAGGCACAATGTTTGTTTTGTTTGCAGAACTACACAAGAAACACTATTGACTATGAACCCTTTAAAAGCTCTGGCCTTATCTAATTTTATTAAACATGTGAGTAAAGGTGAACTAAGGGACTAGGCTATATAGGGACTGGCTCACCAGGTGAGTTCAGCAAGCAGTTGCTGCTTATCAGATGCACAGCAGTAGGGTCACGCCCATTGCTAACATCTCCATGGGAACGCAGAGCATAGTGCAAGATTTGGCTTGCAATGACACGTGAAATGTGTGGGTTGACGTTTTCTCCACTGTGTTTCTTTCATGTACAGTACTGTCTCCCAGGGCTGTTAAGGACGCTATTTTTTATTTTGACAAATGGTAGTAGATATTCCTGCACCTCCCTGCTCCTGTGATTTGAGATTGCCCCAAATGGTGATGCAGGTCACCACTTCCCCTCTGGGTGTTTTTGTGTTCCTGTTGGTTTGCTGAGGATGCTGCCCTCGCCACCAATGGTGATTACGTTCATTCTGCTTAAGTGTGCAATTCCGAAGAGCTAGAATGGGGAGAAAGTAGTTCCTGCAGGTTACCAAGGCCTTAATAAAGACCAAAAGTGTTTAAATGTGTTGTCGTGAGTCACCAAATGCAGTTACAGAATGGCACCATTTCCCAACGGAGTCAAACTGAGCAGGTGGACGAAAGCTTCCCGGCACCTGTGGATTCACCGCTTGAGCCTTAGTTGGTTTCTCTTATCTGCAATTGTATGATGGGGGGAGCACTCTGTTCAGCGTATGAAGAAGTCTCTGCGTTTGTCCAGCGCAGCGAAGCTTTTCCGGCTCTGAGCCAAGTTCCATGTTGATTTGGTCATTCTGCCTGTGTGTCACAACAGATAATAGAAATCCAATAAGTCATGCATAAAAGAGAACCCGCGTACGGTGGGTCGAAACAAGGCTGCTTAACAAGTGGGTCGTTCCACATTGGCTGCATTTTTGGACTCCAGCATTCTCCACCTTCCCACGAGGGCCTCCACACTTCTGCTTTTATGAAAAGGGAGAGTAAATTGAATGGACCAAAGATTACGAAGCTAACAGAAAAGTTTTACGGGCCTCTTAATCCCCAGCGCGCTGCCCGCTTCTAAAGACTACGCCTCGTAACGTCAACTTGCAGTGCTGCACGGTGATGGAACAGAACGCCATATGGCGCAGCTGTTGAAATGCATCATGGGAGCCCGTCTCACCTCCGCAGATGCAAACAGCTGTGTTTTCTGTTCAGTCTCCGTGACCCAGAATAACATTCTGACTCCAGGGTTGTGATTCCTCCCAGCGGAGCTTTTGATTGCTTGTAAAACTGTTTGCAGAACTTGGCTTTGATGATTGTAAGCCGTGGGCCTCTGGTTCTGCTTATCAGGCTCCACTCCGGGGTGTTGTTCCAGAATTTTGTGTCAGCTTATAGCAGCAGCCACCTGTTTTGGACAAAGGTCTGTAGCGTTGTTTTACCTGCAGTATGTTTTGTTATGGAGGTCCATGTACCCCACAAAAAGATTGGTGTTCTGACTCTCTCAACTGACCACCCTGAGAGGTTCTATGTCATTGTAGACATTGCAGGAGTGCCCCCCCCCCCCCCCCCCCTTTCTGCCTGCATTGAGGTGGAGCTTGCCACAGCTCCTAGCCTATCAGAGATGATGACAAACTACTCTTCAGGGAGGGATAAAAGTGCTTTGTTGTCAATTTCAGTCTTTCATCATCCTAGATCATAGAATAGGGTGCTACAGTCCCACATGACTCAGGATCCAACACGCAAGGGTCACAGAGAGAGTGGAATGAAGATTTTGAAATCAGGATGGGTTACGTTAAAATACAGTCACATTTATTGTAGTCAGTGCGGCTTTTACTAGAAACAAGCTAGTTTGCCGAGTGGAAGCTTCTCGTTGGTGGTATGCTAACTTGCGTATGGTAAGACTTGGTCCAGCTCAAACCGATATGCATTAGGAGTGTTATTTAACATCTCGCAAATACATTTTTTGTAGATGCAATTATCTATGTGTTAACATAATTGACACTCAAACACGCATACATTTACATGCAGTGTCGGCCCGCACACGTACATTTATATATTTTGTGGGTGAGTTTATTCTGGAGATGTAGATTGATCAAGGGTAAAGCAGCAATGCTCTACCTCAAAATCAATTTCAGAAATTCCTCCGCCCAGGGGTGAGGCTGACTCCCTATGGACCTCTTGTACTCATCAGTACTAGATATATTTCTGGCCCTGATGACACAGGCAGGCCCTTAGGGGGAAAGCGGAAAAATCAAGCTCGTAGCCAACTGCAGCGAGTGTGCGCTGACGCAGTGAACTACACCATGAATGGTACCACTATTACTCTCTGGATTCTGGAACGTGTGTATGTGTGAACGCCTGACCGTGGCTTTGTGAGGAAAGAGACTTCAGTTGGAAAGGTGGCTTCTGTAATTTCAGATTCCATGTTCGAAACACTTATGCCTGTCTCTTTGACTTGAGCAAGACCCTACTTGTCTGTTCGCAAACATGAGTTTCGAGGAGGTGTTGCACAGATATTTCTAATATTTGTACATACTCTATGTATCTAATTATCTATATTATTTGAAATTATAAGCTTGAACGTGGCCTAAAAAAGACATGTTGACATTTTTGTAGGATTAATGACCACAACCATGGTGGCAGTTTCATGGAGATTCCTCATGCTTACTTCTGCATGTAGGTTGGATGAAGACAGCTGAGGATTTCTCTGTTAACACAACTAACATTTTGGGACCACGGCATCCTCAAACACGAGCACAGTAATGCTGATGTTAATCACCACTACGTTAACCCTTAGCTGATCCTCAGAGCTGAAAAAGTAGGACTGCATGGCCCATTATGCATACATCTTTATTCACCTTCTCAACAGGACGATGAGACGGGAGAGCGATGGCGAAAGGATCTAGGAAGAAGATTGTTTATTAATGGTGTAGGAAACGGCAGCCGCTTAATTTTTCATTAGACTCCATGCTGCTTGGAGAAGGGCAGAAAGGTCTAAAAATACGCCATGTTAACAGTGAAAGATCTGCACATCAGACAAATTCACAATCACTTTTCCTCGGAGGCTTTCCCCCCAGGCTCTCCATAACCCAAAGCATTGTAGAAACAAAAGATATGGCCTGTTTGATATGCAGAACTCCAAGTCAGTGTACACACGCCTTGAAAATAAAGGCAAATGTTTAAAGATAATGACAATCAGCCAAAATTCCCTCCGCCCTCCAAAATCAACACCCAGCTTCAAAAAAAACAAAAAAAAACATACCCTTGCAGTGGCCTGGTGTGCTAGATGGATGACGTTCATCTGACTGTATAGGTGTCAGCCACATCACCCACATAAAAATGCAATATAAACATAATTTAAATGCTCAGAAAAGGTGGCTTGCATTAAGACCTCGCATTGGTGGCGCATACAGGGGTGTGAAGCCTGAAAGACCGACGAATGAGAGTGAAACCATTAGCCAATGATGAGGCATGACTCCACCCACAGTCCTAGAACCAAACTAGTGGCCAACCAGAGCCTGGGGAAATAATGTGCTTCATTGGCCCAGAGGTGTGGCACAATATCCATACATGCTACCGCTTTACATGGTTCGGCTCAAAGCTGAAACTACAAATCTCTTGGAGTTGTTTCAGTCCCTCTGGTCCTTACTTGGCTGTTTCAGTGCAGACCTAGACATATTTTAAGGCCTCAACAAAATGGTATAATTATAGTATTTAAAGACTTGGCTGGGTCTTTCATGCACTCAACATGTCTGTGGTTTACATTACTTGTTGGGTATTTCTTTTCCCCCATAAATGGTTAAGGCTGCCTGTTTTGATCAACCACATTGGTGGTTACAGGAAGTGTGTTACATGGAACAAATACAACAATGAACCCCAAACAACACTAGTAGGAAATACCTGCTGCTCATCACTCGCAAATGTGGAGGTTTTCCAATTTGAGTGCCTTAAATTATAGTGCTGGCATTGGAATGGTAAACATCTCTATCATTATTTTCACCATTTACCAGAGCAAGAATGGGATAATCTGCATTTAAATGTAGAGGTACACTTTTCTGGGTCAACCAGAATCATAGTAGGGTGTTGATATCAAATCTTGTCGGTAAAGGTCACCTTTGAGTTGTTTGAAATGATTCCACTATAGCCTACATGTAGTGTATCATCTTCTCTGCATCTTTCAGTCTTATTTTCTCAATTGTTTTGTTAGTCACTATGAACTTGCTATGAACCATTTGAAATCCTTGTGGGCCATTTGTTGTTTCTGTGCATATATGGAAAAAACCCTCAATATTCAAAGAAAACGGGAAGTGTTGCTTCAAAGACGTTTTTAGTTTGGAGCTGGAATTACTTTTGTGAACTCTCACCCCTAAAGAAATGGAAATCTTTCAGAAAGCAAAAAAAGACCCAGATCTTTGAAATTTGGGCCCCATCCATTACTTTATATAGGCATAAAGAACCTCCTAAGATAAGTTAGAAAGGCAGATTTATCTTGGTATTACTGTTTACCTGTGAGTGAGAGAACATGGCCTTCCGTGGAGACGGGACTGCACTGCAATTGCTTGTTTCCGCTGGAGATTAAAAGGCTCCTGTGTTTAAACTGAACTTTCTCAGGACTCAGTGTGGGAGAATTATGTCCTTAGATTTCACACCCGAATAGGGAATGGTTTGCCTGTGTTGCATCCATTGACAGACACATTATTATGTAATGCATCCTTACTCAAGGCAATCTGTAGCTTATACTTAAGTTTTGTGGATGGATGTTCAGTGGAGAACTTTGGTTAAAACAGTTTGTTTTTGTTAACTATTTTTCACATGATCTTTATGCATGGAGCAGAGGAGAGGGCGAAGAAAGGGGGGGAAAAAATAACTGACATCTTCACAAGTTGCTACATATTACGATTATGAATAAGATTGATTACGGCGCACAGCATCCAAACAGTTATTCAGAGTTGCACGGCTTACCCTGTGCAACGCTGTCCCTGACCTTTCTAAAACCAAAATATCAAGAGAATGGGACAACCAAACTGAATTAAAGTCAATAGCGGGCTCCAACCAACCTTTTAAGAAGAGGTCAAGCCTGCCAATAAAATAAGAAAACCTTTTTGTAAATTCAATTCAGTTTGGTTGTCATTCTTGAAGAGTACTAACTCCAGGCATGCGGGCACGTCTACACAAAATAACAGGGAGAGCAAACATCTTGTGTATAAAACCTCAGAGCTCAGCTTATAGGGCTTACCTCTACCTACCACTCCCCTGTAGAAATTGAGGTGCCAACCGTGGTGATAGGTGTGTCTTAAACGGAGGCTGATTTGCACTGGTACAGGTGCATAAGATGGACACCTGTCTCCCACAGGTGAATCACGCAGAGACCGGCAGCCCTCTCATGGGTTAACCAGGCAACCCCTATGGAAAAAGAATATGCTGCAGTATATTGTAAATATATCAAAATTATCTTCACAATATATTTAAAATATACTGCAGTATATTACATTTCCATATGGGAATGAAGAACAGGTCATTGAGTAAAATGCTTTTAGCTAATTTACAGGTGAATTGAGGCTGATACCTGTAGCTCATCGCAGGTGGATGAGATCAAGTCCTTTGGCTACTTTACAGGATGAATAAGAAAAAATGTGGCCCTTTACAGGTGAATGTGGCAGAGACCTGTAGCTGTTCTGTGGGCAGATGAAGTAGGCCTGTCGGTGTTTTTCAGGAGAATAATTGAGATGCTTCAGGGTGCCCACAGGTGAAACAGGCTGAGTTTTGTATGCTGGGGGGGGGGGGGGGGGCTGCGGCTGTTTCCACGGGAGAATCGCCTTCCCTAACACCGCGTCAGCAATCCCGCGATTCCCATGGTGTCATCCCTTGGCGCGACTCCTATTGTTCTTTAGGAGAGAAAGAGCAGATTGCTGGTCTCTGGTCTGGCACGTTCCAGCATGCCTGGCTTACATCTTCTCTTGCCGGATAGTGACAAGGACTGGTGACACAACTTTCAATAACCAGCTTTAACGCACTGGCAAGGGAGCCCATTCAGACGTGTGCAACCTGGGCCGCCTTGCATGGTTACAGTACCTTCTTCGGTTGGTGGGCCGCAGTTACGGAAAACCGCCGCTGCTTTTGAGGTGACCAATGAGTGTGTCTCTTCGGAAAAGGTAGCGCTGAACGCGGATAAAGTGTGATAACTGATAACTGAAGTGAGCTGCGCTCCGCAGCACGCCATGTTCTACGAACCAAGCGGGCTGTGTTGCGTCATCCTGTAAGTGCTGACGCTGATGTTACTCCAGGGAAACTGAGCCATGTCCCGTCCTGCTAAGTGAATTGTCTGAACACACAGCCGGCTCCTGCGCCCTCCCACTGTCTCAGTAATCATTACTAAGTTACAACGGTGGCTCGTTTTTCATACTCCTCCCCTTCCCTCCTAGCGCTGAGCTCTCCTTCTCTCAGGGATATCGCATGCCTTTTATCGCATGCCTTTTAGGCCTCGGCGTAAATTTTTGCTGCACTAAAAAGGAAAGGGAAAAAAAAATGTGACTTGCCGCGTGCTATGCGATTGCCCACCTTGGGTGGACTTCTATCACGTAACAAGAACTAGGGCCCCATGTACGTAAACGCTTACCTAATGCCACTTAACCGCAGTCCCGGTCCGGATGCCTAGCGCATCAGTTGCCCCTGCCGTTGGCGCATGGCTGCAGGTGCAGCCTGCGATGGCTGATGCTGCAGGTGCTGTTGCATAAGGGGGCGTGGCACCTACTGCTGCCTTCCAGAGGTGCGGGGACTGGCAGATCAAAGAGGCCCGGAGTGCTGATAGATCTCTGATTCTCAGGATGCTGTATATGGGGACTCACACTATCTTCCGTATGTTCCCTCAGGCCGTGTGCATTTTAGGGAGTCAGTGACACAGCAGCTGCTGAAGGATGGCAGTTTTTTCTTTCACAGTGAACAGTTTACAAAGTTACTGGTTGTGAGTCAAGAGGGAAAGAAAGACGAGTGCTGGGAGGGGGGGGGGGGGGGGGGGGGTTTCTTGGCTCACTGTTAGGAGTGGAAATCCTTCTCTGGTGTGTGGGTGGACCGCAGCGCTTTCCAGGAGAGGCTTTTTCTTTTTCTATGGGTAACAAATACAGAAGGGACCATTTCAGATTCAGCTGAATTGCCGCTCTGCTTGAGTTGAGAGTACCTTGCGTGCGTGCGTGCGTGCGTGTGTGTGTGTGTGTGACAGAGAGAGAGTAGGTGTGTGTGTGTTTGTTTGTTTGTTTGTGAGAGAGATGAGAGAGAGAGAGAGAGAGATATTCAGGACTATAGGGCATTGCTGCAGCAGGCCAATTGAAAGCTCTGTGATTTCGTTCCTCTGCACCAGGAGTGGTAAAGTCGTTATGGAGCAGCAGTAATTTACAGTGCTGCTGATTACTGTGATGACTCCTCCTGTTTTTCTGCAGTGGGCTTGGCTGCTAAATGCATTCTGGGAAAACACTTTGGCAATCTTACCATTTTGACTGCTCAGTGGCGTTGATAAACAATTAAAAAAAACAAAAAAAAACACGTGAACATCTGTATTGATTATTTTCACTTCTCTGAAATGAGAAAATCAGAAGCGAGTGTTAGTCATCTGGGATTGAAGATTTTGTCTTTTCAGCTATAAAGTAATCTAATTAGGTCTTTCACATGTTTTGCAGCCTCCCTGTGAAATTATTTAATGTAATTGCTTTTATTAGAAGCGTTTTGGGTCTTTTCCAGACAAGTAAAAGCCATTTTTGCTCTTGTTTCTTTCCGTGATTGTATCACAGAACAGAGAGTGAGAGTTTTTTGGTGACAGCAGGATTTCGACAGACTCGGGCCCACGAGTGGCAGACTTCGCAAGGAGTCACATAGCAGCAGCAGATTTATGCTGGATTGAATAACGCGGGAAGGGCAAGGCCGTCACCTTGGGCTGCTCAAAATCACCGCTCACCGTGAGCCTACGCAAATCACGCCTACGCTCCGCAGATGCCCAGGTTGCCACGGAACCACCTGTTTTCTAGGAGAATGCCGTTCGAATTGGCGCCTCTCGCTCTCGGCACTGCAAACCAGGACGGAGAGGGTGAGGTGCAACTCCCCGCGTACAAATGTTCCGTCAAACAAAATGACGAAACTTTGTTGTGTTCGCTTGTATTATCGTAGCGTGTGTTCAAAGTGCTGGCAGGCTGTTCTTATTTTTAATTTGATTTGTCTAATTAACAGAGCTGACCTCTGCTCTAATCAGGCCATGACAGCATTGAGTGCGACGCAGACTTCCTGCTCTGCGTGGAAAAGGCACCGTTATCTCCAAGAGAACACAAGTCCAGCTCTTATCTCATTACCGCAGTATGCATTCATCTGAAAGCGCTCATTCATTTGCACTGTCACCCTCTTATAAAGATGCTGGCATGAGATTTCATTCAGCCTTATCATCTGGACTTTTCTGGGGTTTGCGCTCACTTGTGAAATGTGCAGCTTCAGATGTGGTCACCGTGACGTGATGTGATGGCTGATGTGGTTTCCTTATGGTAGTGATTTGCATTGGGCTAAACGTGAAGCCAGAGCCGGATATAATGTCTGCTGACATTTATGATTTGTGTTCAAAAAGCCTGGTTCCTGCTCCATTCATTTTTGACAGCAAATTAAAAATACATCCACATTGAGAATGTCCACTCCTTTATATACTGTATATATTTTTTTTAAATCACTGAGTTCAAATATTTTTTTCTTACCACACAGACAAAGATATGCATCTTATTATTATTATTATTATTATTATTATTATTATTATAATTTATTCTGGCCTACATCTTATTTTTGCGCTAGTGCAGTGTTTCCTGCAGGGAAAGCTGCTAGTGAAAGTGCTTGCGATCGGGACATAACAGGGGGGTCGGAGGAGCGACACTTCCGGTACACTACAAGAATTGCTTTGAACCATTGTTGTTAATCATTGTTAATAGCTGGCAGAAGTGTGGCTACGTTACTATTTGTAAACTACCAGGTTGGCGGCGGGCCTTTACCCAATCTGACCTGACATCACAGAGCTACAAATAGGCCCAATACCCGGCCCGATCACAGCACACCTTCGGTCCCGTTGAGCTTGGGTCAGGATGCAGACATCAACTGTATGGTATGAAGTCGGGATGCACCAATACCATTCTCTTTTTTTTTAGTATATGAGTACCGAGTACTCAGGTTTTGGTGCTTGCTAAAACCGAGTACCGATACGAGAACTTTTTAATAATATTGTATTTTCTGTTACCATAAAAGTGAGACCACTGGTTTAAAGAATAAAAGAGTGTTTATTATTTTTCATAGATTTTTTTCTTTCAGTCCTTTATCTAAAAAAACACAAAACTCCCAATAAAAAAAAGACTTCAAATAAAACATAACATGGAACTGCCACTGAGTTCCAATAAACAAACATGGAACTGTCACTCATTTCCAATAAAACATAACATGGACTCATAACCACGTTTCTGTAAAACAGAAATCTATGAAGCTGTGACTGAGTTTCTCCAGAATAGATTGAATAGATGTACTTTTTCAATAAAATGTTGCCTAGGCCTATAGTAAACTTGGAATTTAATTTGTTTTCCCCTGGTTTTATTCCATCACGAAAGGCCTCTCTCACACATACACACACACACCACACACACACACGCACACCAGTTTGGTGACATTGGTAGCATTTTAGGTGAGCTAAACAATGTTTGTCAATGTTAATACACTTAGGTAACTACATTTCAAAAATAGCTTAAGCTTCAGAACTCACTTTGTGAATTCTCTTCATAAATATAAATTACAGTAGGATGTAATCTACTAACTCTTCTACCTTCTCCTCATTGCATTTGTCGTCGACTCGAGACATTGACAGACTATCAGTCTCACAAACCAAACACTCGCACTTCAGGAAAAGATGCATTTATGACACAGGCAGAGTGGGGCGTGACGCTAGTCCTGTCCATCAAGTGCAGCGATATGCATAAGTCAATGTCCGGGACGTTAACCAGTGGGTTTTTAAGCAGGGATATCCAAAAAGCTCGCATCATCGGGTAGGCTGTGGAGTGAGGCGAATAATGATGATTGCTTGAAGTCTGCCATCGTTTTATTGTCTTTATCTTAAAATACTTCCAAACCGGTGACATTTTTTCGCTGTTCTTTTCTCTCGCCAGCAACTCGACGCATGTTGTTGTCGGTATCGGGTCTGGGTATCGGATTTTTATGAGTACGAGTAGAGTACATGAGCACAATATCGTACCCAATACCTGATACCAGTATCAGTGCATACTTTGTCTGAAGTGCAGGCTGCTGATCGTGTCCATGTAAATATTTGCAATATTGCTTAAAATTGTATATTATCGTCAGCAGTAAAACGTTGCTTGGGAATTACTTCTCTTGTTCAGCTTCAGTTATATACAACAAGGACTCACATGCCAGACAGTCCCTTCCCCACAGTGCCTTTATACACTGCCTGGCCAAAAAAAAAGTCGCACACTCTAATATTTTGTTGGACCGCCTTTAGCTTTGATTACGGCGCGCATTCGTCATGGCATTGTTTTCGACAACCATATGCAACGTCACAACATTTATTTCCGTCCAGAGTTGCATTAATTTTTGGCCGAGATCTTGTATTGACGACGGGAGAGTCGAACCACTCCGTGAAGTCTTCTCCAGCACATCCCAAAGACTTCCAATGGGGTTAAGGTCAGGACTCTGGTGGCCAATTCATGTGTGAAAATGATTCCTCATGCTCCCTGAACCACTCTTTCACAATTTGAGCCAGATGAATCTTGGCATTGTCGTCCTGAAATATGCCCATTGATGGAATAACCTGGTCATTCAGTACATTCAGGTACTCAGCTGACTTCATTTTATTGCTGCATAACGTTGCTGAGCCTAGACCTGACCAATTGAAGCAACCCCAGATCATAACACTGCCTCCAGAGGCTTATACAGTGGGCACTATGCATGACGGGTGCAACGGAAACTTTTTTTTTGGCCAGGCAGTGTAAAAGGCTCAGATTTTCACAGATAATGTAGGTTCATTACTCTCAGCATAAACTAATCATTATGGTCCAAATCTTCCTGTTAAGACACTGTTCCAGTGTGTGGGTGGGCCCAGCTATCCACTATGGTATCATGATCATGCCAGTGCTTGGTGAGGGTGGCAGCTCCTCGAGACGGTGCATAATTGGCAGTCTTGTTGCCATGTTGGGGTCTAATCAGTAGGAAGTCTGTGTCTCGTCACGTGCAGTGATCCCCTCTAGTCAATGTGGTGCTGATCTGCCTGCACCAGCTACACTTGAAGTGCACTCCTTTTACGCAATGTGCAAGCTCAACGATTGGACTAGACTGACGAGAAGCTGTGGCTACATATTAGACGAGCGGCTGTCTGCATATTTCCCAGAGTTACCAGAGAATAGAGTCTAATCTTGCCTAATGTGTTCAATTCAAATGTCTATTTGCACTCACTCTAATGGGGCTTAATTTTCTTGCCTAATTAGTCAAGTAGATTAGGTAGAGTCATCATTATTGAGCATGTCTAATAAAAGACATGCCATACCTGACATGAAAGAGTGTTGAAGACAGGGTACAAGAGTTCATCCCTAATAAAACTGGTTTTGGTGGCTCCTGTATTTTTATAATCGGGTAAAACAAATCACACTTGCATAACCTTTGTACTAACAAGATGTGACACGCCTGCCGTGGATGCACTCTTTGCAAGAGTGACTACTGTATCTTTTTAACACACACACACACACACACACGCCCCTCTTTCGTGAATGGGCATTTTTTAACCTGTAGGATCGGTTTTTAAGAATGTTTCGTCAACAATCTGAATTACCACATTCCAGATGTCTGTAGAGCTGTCACTGGTCACATTATTCATCGCAGAAGTAACTCAGTCACTTGCCCCAGTTGAAGTTTACTCAAATACGTTTGTTTTTGACAAAGAGGGCAGCGGGGTACCGTTCTCTGAATGTGACCTTGTGCTGCCATCGAGGCCGCTGCTAATACTCTCGCCGTGACTACACGTGCTCCTCTTTCTCCAGTCCGTTCGATGTCCTCGCTCTGTTATGTTACTTCCTGTTCTGCCCTATTCTGTCTCAACCAGCTGGGATTCACATTTGTTTTCTCAGGGCACTGTGGTTACATGCTGAATAAAAGTATCTCTGTGAATATGTTTTTGTGTTATGTAGCTAACTCTTCAGGGACCTCTGTCACAGAGGTTGACAACAGTTGGATTTTCACCAGAATCGTTATCAATAAGGGAATTTCCCTTTCACCAAGCAAATTTTTAGTCAAGGCTTGAGGAATTTAACCAGAATTGTTCCCTGATTTTTATTTAATTCCTGCCATGAAGATCGGGTACAGGCCCGCTGCCAACCCGGTAGTTTACAAATAGTAGTGTAGCAACACTTCTGCCAGCTGTTAACAATGATTGACAATTTCTGCAAAATGATGAGGAAATTGAATGGTTAGTTGTCATTATGCCGGCAAGTACCCTGTAGAGTACACTTTTTTCATGGTTTACGTCCATTAGGGCCGGCACATGGCACAATGCTACCTTCATGTTTTAATCAGGTGTGGCTCGTTCTAAATGTTGGGAACTGTAACATGGTTTAAAAGTACATATGGCACAATGCTACCTTCATGTTTTAATCAGGTGTGGCTCGTTCTAAATGTTGGGAACTGTAACATGGTTTAAAAGTACACATGGCACAATGCTACCTTCATGATTTAATCAGGTGTGGCTCGTTCTAAATGTTGGGAACTGTAACTTGGTTACATTAAGCCCACAGGCTTATGTGTCCCTAGTGGTCCAGGGGAAGGACAGGAAATGGCCCAGAGAGTCTCGTTAACCTCTGTACAGTTCCACATTCCAGATGGGCCTTGGCTAAGACCAGTCTTTTTTTTAAAATGCTTTCCCCTGTGTTATTCCCCTATTTGGAAAGTCCAAACACGCTCACGCTACAGAGCTTGTCACAACCGTCGTCGATTCAGGAGAGCGCGGACAAGCATGTGCTCTCTTCCGAAGCCGCTTCTTATCACGCAGCAGTTTGCGAGTCGGGCTCGCACAGACACGAGTCGGAGGAAGACGCCGCATGTGCAGCTCGACAGGTGAGCCTTGCTTGCGCCTGATCGACCAGCCACTCACTAGTGCGTGATATCATCTCAGTGGACTGAAGGCTGAAATCCCTGGCCTACTCTAGAGCCAATTGAAGAGTGTTTTTCCACTTTTACCAATTTTGCAAAAAAATCACAATTTTTGTTTTTTGCATGAAAAATAACATTTTCATACTTAAATCCCGAATAATAATAGTGTAAAATAAAACTGCAAATATCTAACCATTTTTCTGAAAAATTATACCCAACTCGAAAAATATGGTTTATCAAAACTGGACTTGAGGTTTGGAAAAACACTCTTCAATTGTTCATGGCCTTTGCAGGGCTCCCGGCATTGGCATGATCCGGATTCAATATCAGCAGGGACCAGTCTTGTCCGCTCTGAGAGAGGCCTCCATAATAACTGCCACAAAACTCAATACCACCACATCCAGTGCACAGGTTGTCAAGTCAGTAAAGACGGGACCACAGGTCACTGTCATTTTACAAAACCATTTAACACCCATACAGCCTTAAAGCAAAGAGGTGAAAAGGTTGGGAGCTATTCATTTGAGCATTCTTACCATTATTTTCCACAGGAAATTCACTCAATAAATAATCTTGTTCGTTTAAAAAAAACAAAACATCCAAATCCGTACTCCTTTTTATTTTTTTCTGTAAGGGAATATCAGACCTTTGAGTATTTCTCCGACTCCAGCAGCGCAGTAGGAATCTGTTGGTAATTTGAAAGGAGTTGATGGAGATGAGCCTTCTGTCTGTACAGCCCAGTTCTCCCCCAGTTTACTCCTCTGAATATCCATCCTTTCATTCAGGGCAAGGCACGTATCCATATATCCGCCATTAGCACGATTGCCTTCCTCCTTTGCTCCTCCTCAGAGCTTACTGCCTTTTCCTTTCCGCATGCTGTGTCTGTTCATTGGGCCTACAATGCTTGCTCAGTACGATCGATTCACCCATTCAAACGCTCCCTGTGTCCTTTTGCCAAACGGAATGAAAGGCAGTTTATTTGCTTTAACTAAGTTTTTTTTTTTTTTGGAAGACAGAATTTATTTCAGCCATACAAGTGAATTCCGATTTTCACATGCTGAATTTTTTGTACTTAAATAGTTATCGAATTGCACTGCGTCAGGTGGGATCATATTCGTACCCAGTGGACAGGTATTGACCCCCGTGCTGTAACCTTGTCCGTGTATCGATGTGCTTTTCCAGATTAAGCCAAAGGTTCACATTTGTACCGTTTAGGAACCAGTTGAAGATGCCATTCATTTTAAAAGGGATTACTGTGTGGCTGGTGAGTGGCTGCTGTTGAAGTTGACTTTAAGATACTTAAATTGCACAATCTTGTTGGCTCAGAAACTATTTTCAATTTTTTCTAAATATTTATTATTCGAAAACCCCTTTTTAAAAAATAACTATAAAGCAGAGGTTTAACCTGCTTAGCTGGCGACAAGGTAAAATAAACATGATAAAGAAAAAGAGATCGGTCTGTTTTCACTCGGTCAGCAGTTTCTTGGCCTGTAGGAAGGAGGCAGGGGTCCACTGCCATGCTGAATATTCATCGGGCTCTTGCGAGTCCGCCTCCTGCCCATATGTATAGTGCTGGTAGACCCTGCACGTCCACTGCTGATGCCGCAGTCTGGCTCTCGTTTGATGTATAAATAAAAATGAAAAATACCAAAAAAATCAGCTTGGGTTATGAGGCAGTAGGGGTTAAGGATTGAAGGAATCGTAACCTGCTGTACCACAGGGAGGGAGAGAGAGAGAGAGAGAGAGAACCGACGGCATTTCTGAAAAATCTCTCTGGATCTTTCTAGACGGCTGCCCCGCGGCATTCCAAGTAGCTTCTCCTTCAGAAACATGCGGCCTGCCTATTTTTACCGCCTGAAACGAAGCCGCGGTCAGACCAGGGACGCAATTGACCGTTCTTGTCTTCTTTCGGCTCATGGCTGGCGAGTGCAACTCAACTATCAGAAAGTGGCTGTAAATTTGGGTTTCACAGCATCCCAGCGGTTTCGTCTTGGCAGAATCAGCACGCATTATGTTTGTGTTTTTCAGAAGCGTGTGTGCTTAATGCTCTCAAATTGTTGTGTAGACAGTTGCTGTTCCTAAAAGGTAGTTAATTTCAGGTCTCTTTACCACCCCTGTTCGTTTTGTATTACGTGATCATTTGTTGTGCTTTTTAACCCAACTCACTAATGTAAGATAATGCCTAGCTTGGATGGCAGTTCTGTCTACCAAGTGGAAAATAGCTTAATGACTGCAGTGGAACGCCTGCTATTACAATTGTGTGAACTATAATTATTTCAGTTGGATCATTTTTAAAAGAAAAAAACTAAACGCAGTATTACACTGCATAGATTTATTGCCTGCTGTTTATTTCAGATATAGGCCTAAACCTCATTACAATTCCTGGCAGTGGTTCCGCAGCAGAAAGTAGGCCTAATGTTTCCATTTAGACGGGAAGCCATGTTGGAGTGTGACCTTGACATTTATTTTATGATTGACTCTTCCTCCATTTGGTTCAAGTGTCATGTCCTGATTGACATTAGTCAAAGCTGGTCTGTGAGGAATTTCAGAGTTCTGTTCTTTGGTTATAACTACATTAGTTTACTTAACTTTAAAATGCATGCAAAAAATTGTTTGGATGCAAAATAACAATCCAATCTGGCATGATTCTAGCCCTGTTGATAACCGGGATGCCTCACTCCTGAAGTAAAACGCTGTTTGTTTTTTTTGTTTTGTTTTTTGTATTAAACTTCTTCAGTTCCTCTCCCTAGTGAGTCCTTACTTACCCAGAAAGAAAAGCAGTTTTATATACTGCTTTCATAAAAATAAATTAAAAATAAGGCAGGGTTCAATCATTCAACAATTCAGCCGTGGGTGCCATAAAATGCTCTTGCTTTGAATGAATTCAACAGCACATCTCTAGTATTGCATGCCATTCCTATCCCAGAAATACAGGAGCCTATCACAGTGTAAGTGCAATTTAAACACTGACTGAAAACCTTCTCCATTTTGCGTCAGGCACACGAGGCTGCACAGGGAATATGATGTCATCCATGGGGAGCTAGCCTAGTGTTTAACAGCGCCTTGTGTAGATGACACGCATAGCCTGCCATGATCACGTAGGCGATCAGGCAAAGTCTATATTTAACGTCGGCCGTATAGACTTTCTGTTGTCTGTTCGGTCCCTCTGTTCAGTTCTAAAGCTCTGATTTGGAAGGGTGTTCCGAAATGATTACTAGGGCTATCCCTACTCCTGGATTCATGATCCTCTCAGGGCAACTCGTAGAGCCTTCCTAGGGATGTTTCTGTGTGGGATTAGGGATGTTATCACCAACTGGTTCTGTAACAGATTTAAATGCTTGCAGGGATCTGCTACTCCTGTCCTGAGTAATAATTCAATCATTCATTTCCAGTGGTGGCTAGTGGCTACACTGAGGAACTGCAGTGTGACTCCTATAACATGACACTTGTGGCAGTGTAGTATATTGGTTCGGGAACGAGGTTTGTATCCCAGGTTTCCGGTTCAAATCCCAGGGAGCCTCTGTAGGACTCTTATTTTAACATATTTTACCTGAGTTACTTTGGTAAATATCCAGCTGTATAAATTGATACATTTTTTTTCTGGGTTTGTTAAATGTCCAGATTTTGGTACAACAGAGGCAGCTAGCGGAATAAGCCCCGACAAAAGTCAGAGATAACATCTCAAACTTGGCACATCCATTAGGACCTGTCAGCTTAAAACTGGTGTACTAATAATGGAACACGATCATGCAGAAAGCAGCTAGCAAGCGCGGGCGATAAATTCTCCAGCGCGTTGACACTGAGGCGTAGGGCGAAGAGTGGGCCGTTTAGGGAGGGCAGCGCTGCACACTACATCTGTCTCTCCGGTCAGGGCGAGTGCCATATAAACACAGCATTGTCCGGCAGCGGTCCACAGAGGGGCTATTTCTGTTAGCACAGGCATCTTGCAAACAGAGTCCTGATTCCAGCAAGGGTTAGCCGGCTTTCTCCCAAAAGTTATGGGGGGGGGATTCTGGCTTCTGTACCTCCTGCGTCATCATTATGGGAGAACGGGACAGCACCTCCCACCCCCAGCTGTTTGGATAACCTTTGCCTTTCTACTTCCTGTTTCAGTACTAGGCCAACCCCCCCAACCCACCCTTGGCATCTCCAAGCTATTTTAATGAAGTGGTGCCTTATGGTCATGCACATTTCACAGTCAGGGTTGATGGCCGATGTTTTTCTTTTTGTGTGCTGAAAAGCAGCATTATCTGTGCTGTGCGTGATGGGTGGCTAACTGTGTACGTTTTCTCCGGTAATCACACGTCTGGTTTGCATCAGATATGTTAAGCGAAAACGCACTGTGACAGAGAACAAAGAAGGATGTTTTTTTTTTTTTTTGTGGGCTCGGAATGACGGTGAAAATGCAGACAGCACGATTAGCTTTCCCGAGAAATGTAATGCACATTAGCATAAAAATGAGCTTTTCTTCCTTTCAAAACAAAACAAACCAGAAACAAAAAACTCCCCACACAGAAACAAGCCTTTGGGTTAATCAGGGCAAAGATGTTTATAGCTTCAGTTGGCCTTCAGGGTCAACGAAGTGGAAAGCAATTACTGTGCATTGCTTTGTGATAAGGTCATGCAAAAGCGTCCTGTCTCCCACCATCTCCAACTCTTCCACAGTTTTTACTTCTAGTCTCCAGTATCATTCAGCGTTGCTTCAATATTGTTCCAGTGTTCAGAGCAGGCTGGCACACTTGACACTAGCTTTTTTCTGACTGTTATCCCTGCTATCTCCCAGTTAGTCTTGTTCTCTGTAAGATATTGGTCTAAATCCATAATATAAATCCCTCAACACACCAGAATCTCAAGCACAAATCCTCTCACTGTTAAGGGATGCAAATTACTTGTATTCATTTGTCTGGACTACATAATGACATCTGGCCTTGACTGTAGCTAACGGTTGCGGTGACAGTTCAATAGAACCTGGGAATTTGTGATGGAGGACTGTTCTTGCCAGGAGAGACAATTCAATTATCACATGCTGTATTCAGCCCATCACTACCGGGATTGGGTGTTGGTGTGATTTATGGTTATGTCCTGATCAATGATCTGTAACTGTATAAAGAGTGTTTTCTGTGAATCCTCAGGGTTCAGATTGACTCTGCTGAATCCACAATGTGTTTCCTGCAGTTCTGAAAGCTGTTGTTTGTGTATATAAATGAATCTTTCTTCAAGTTCACAAGTTCTGTATTTTAAATTCTTTGCATCTCTGACTGTTGACGGTTGATCATTTTCACTGACTATTGATACTGGTCTCTAACTCTCGGTCCTGTTCTCTGACTATTGATACTGGTCTCTAACTCTCGGTCCTGTTCTCTGACTATTGATACTGGTCTCTGGCTGTTGGTTATATTCTCTGACTATTGATCATGTTCTCCGGTTGTTGATCCTCTTCCTTCACTCTTCCAGCACTTACCATTTGGACCTCAGAATTACAAACATCACAGTTGCAGATTGTCAACAACATGGCAATGTCACTGCAAGTAGAGTGAGTATATTAATCCGAGTGCAAAGAAAAGGGAGAACAAAATTAGACGCCAAGGAGAGGTTTCATTTTGAGGATGCTAACTTAACTGATGATCATAGTTGTAAACTTACTGAGGTTTAAGCGACCACCATTCCTGATACATTGGTATCTCTGTATGTAACTGCAGTGAGAGGACAAATTCTGACAAATAAACTTTTTTGTTTTGTATAATATGAAGAGAGAGACTGGATATACAAGAATGAGTTCAATATAAATTATGAGGACGGGTATTCAAAAATGGTACACAAAAATGAAGAAAATCCTGTGGACTGTCAAAGAACCAGATCCCTGTTCAGTGCATCGTTATTTATCCAGAAAAAACTAGTCTCATGCAATGTGTTTAGAAAAATACAGCATGGTTCAATAATTCAACACTTCTGTTCTGGGAGCCAGTGTTGTTTTTTGAAACGAATCCAACAGCACATCTCTAGCAGCGAGCGCCATTCCTGTCCTAGTAGGACAGGAGGCCATCACAGACTGAAAACGTTTCTCCATTCCGCGGCGAGCCGGCGGGGCCGAACAGGAGCTATGACATCATCAGCCGGGAGGGGGGGTTCAGCAGCAGCTTGTGCAGGTGACACGGGTAGAGTGTAAGCACAGCCAGCCCTCACCAAGGGAGGGGGGATCAGGGCGCTTTACAAATCCAGCTGTGACACGATCGTCCTCCTTCCAGCCCGTATGCAGCGGCTCGCTCGCACAAACGCGGCCGTGCCGGGGGCCGGATATACCGCTCGATTGGCCCCTTGCATGCCGGTGACCCCTGGGTCCACCGTACTGACTCACTCCCGTGCGTGCATGTTGACCCTCTCTGTTTTTGTCATGGGTTTTAGTTTCTACGCCTTCACGCGCTGCGGTTGTTTGGGACCGCTTCTCAGCAGGGCTGCCGGGTGAAATTCCCGGGACAAAATTTTCTCTGTGTACATATCATTATATAATAATAATATTTACCACAAGTTTACAGACCATTGCCCCCCTGCCACCCCCCCACCCCCCTCCTGGGCCCGGAACAACGTACCCGGTTGTTGTCCCCCCCACCACCCCCCAATATGCACTGTTTCTCATTAGTGCCCTGCAGGCATCGCATATTAAGAAGACGGTAATATTCATTCAGGAATCATAACCCCTGCAGTCTGTCAGAATGGCAGCGTTTTCTCATATTTAATGTGCAGCTGAATAGCATCGTAAAGGACATGGCCTAGAACTGACGCGGGATTTAAAACCGTGACGCGAATATTAAAAGCAGCGCTCTGCATTCGTTCAGGGGCGACACAGCACATCGGTCAAGTCAAATTACGAACCCCATTGACTGCTGTTGTATCCTCAGGCCTCGAACGCATCAAGAGTGCCACTGAACAATTGCCCGAGACTTGCGCCTGTCAAACGGGTCCAAACTCCATTATCCGTTTACATTCTCCCCGTCAGAGTTAAGTAGCCGCGTGTTGGGATCGTACCTCGGGCGGCGTTGCATTTCATTATCATCCCCTTATGCCTCAGTTTATATATATTTTTTAAATGCATGGCTGAGTTCTCCAGACACGCGTCACTTCACACAGAGAAAACCCACAAACCTGCACCATATCCTTTGCCTGCTGTAGTTTTCTTTTTTTTTTTCTTTTCACTTTTAATTTTATTCACACTGGACTGGTTATCCTGACTTTCCCAGAGCATGTTATGCTATTTATGACTTATTAATCACTTCAGTAAGAGCGATCCCGTGTGAATTGTGCTGGGAAAGTTTCCTGGCAAGTTGAAACTTTCCCTGATGGTTTTTTCTGGACATTTTATCTTGTTTTCCATACATTTCCAAACCCCTTGGATTTTATTTTTACTTCCTAGAATTTTGTTTAGTTAACATATTGCCTCGCCAAATGCATTTGATGCATTTTAATCGGCTCAGAAGAGTAGGTTGAGGAGCTTTTTTCCCCCAAACTGATGAAGAGAGAGGACTTATAATTTTTTTTAATCAGTCTTTTTCTTTTTAAATTGCCCCCCTTCCCCCAATTTGGAATGCCCAGTTGTATATATCAGCCCTTGTTACCACATCCTCCGCTATTGATTCCGGAGAGTGCAGGCAAGCATGTGCTCTCCTCCAAAGCAGCAATGCCAAACACCACTTCATACAGGTCTAGTACTCTTCTTCTAGCCTTGTTAGATGCACTTACATGTAAGTCACCGTGGATAACAGCATCTGTAAATACAATATAAATTTGCATAATCACATGTAACACTCTGCTTCTAAATACTTGGAGATGCCATGCCACATTTGAACCACCACATCAAGGATGAGTCATGTCTGCCGCTAGGGAGGCGGTCACATTCAGGGCCCCATACCTTCACCAGAGGAAACGGCCATGTGGCTTAAATGTTAATCAACACATGGGAGGTGACCATGGCCAAGGTATCAAGTAAAAAAACCTGAAAGATGTAAGAAAAACTAATCCTGTCTGAAGTAAGGGGCTGCGAAAAAGCGTGTGGACTCTTCCTTCTGTCCACACTCTCTGGCACAATCTCGCTCGCATTCCTTGGCAAGGGAACAGACCATAATAAGGCAAAGAATGGCAAAGAAAAACACAAAGAGCTGCCAGCCTAATGCTGCTCAGTTTAAATGACGACCCTCCTTTTCTGCAGCAGCAGCATGTACAGCAGCAACCACCTTTTAAATTCTTCCGGAATGTTCTGCCGCCTTCTGTATTTGTTGGTGTCTTTTTTGCTGAGCATAAATTTCTGATAACAGGGCATTTCAGTCGGAGGGTGTCCTGGTTTAAGCATCGGGGCCATGGAGACGGGTTGATGTAAAAAGTGTGCGTGCGTTAGAGAGAGAGAGAGAGAGAGACTTTAAACCCCGTTTATTACCAATTCAGGGTTACATTTTCATACCACACCAAACATGAAGAACTAACTGTCCTTCATTCATTGAGCACAGGCAATCATTTACACACCATCTTGACTCAAAGGCCCCCAAATCCCTCATCAGTGCATAAAAAGTGAACTCCAGCTTTAACCTGGAAATGATCAGGAACCGTAGCCACATTACAATATCTACAGGACCTATTCCTTTAATCTGGTGCTTTCTTGTGGTCCATATGGCCAGTTTTGCTTGGCCTAACACAAAATTCACCAATTCAACTCTGTGCTTTATTGCTTTCCTGTACTTGAGACCTAATATGAATATTGTTTCATCAACAATGACCCCAAGTGGTTCCAGAATTGTTTTTAAAAACTCTAAGAGGAAAGGGAGTCTGGGGCAGTCTAAAAACATGTGCTCCACTGTCTCTTCCGTCCCACAGAATACACAATCTGGGCTGATGTTAGAATGTACCCGGTTTAAATACCGTCCTGCTGAAATGAAATTATCCTGTGGATAATTTGCCACTGCAGGTCCCCTGACCTTTTTGGCGGTGGAGGCTTGTAGCATGTTCTCCATGCAGGGGACAGCTCCCCTTCACCTTTTCTGCACCCCTTGTCCAAAGCCTCCTCCATCGCCTCCTGTACACAAGGGGGGAGACAGCTTTTTAGCCGTTTCAGCCACTGCTCACACCATCTGATGGAGTGAACTGCCAAAGTCCTGGCTAACTCCTCTGCAGGTTTCCAAGTCCCCTTCTCCAGCTGCACCAAGTTTCCCAGTTTTTTGACCCCACCCCTTATAAAGGCATGGAGCATGACACCAGACCGGAGAGCTGCCTCAGGAAGAAGAGGGTTAAAAAACACTCCTGCAAAACAGAGTCTACAGTCAACGTTTGCTCCCGCCTCTCCACCTTGAGCAACTCCCAAGCATTCAAAACACTCTCATAAAATTCAGGCAGTACCTCTGCGTGGAGTCTGAGTAGGTCCATCCCAAACAGCTGCCAGTCACAGCCTAAGTTGTCCACCTGCCTCAAAAACTGGAAAGCTCCCGGCCTCCAGCTTACATCCACTGCATATAGCAGCCTTTTGGCAGCCTGCAGCCTGAAAGCTGCTACCCAGCTACGGAGGTCCACTAGGCCCTGGCCCCCCTCCTCCACTGGCAGGTACAGGACAGCCGGCCGTAGCCAATGGTTTCCATTCCAGAAAAAGAAATCAGAGTTGACTGGATCTTATTCAGCAGTGTCGAAGGAGGGTCCAGGCACACCAGCCTATGCCACAACATGGAGGCCACCAGATTATTGATCACCAGTACCCTCCCTCTGTAGGACATCTGTTGCAACAACCATCTCCATCTAGTCAGTCTTGTGTTTGTTAAATCCAGCAGTCCTTCCCAGTTCCTCATCTCATAATCTGGAATTCCCAAGAACACGCCCAGCACCTTCAGCCCCTACCCTTCCCCACTTTAGAGACCTGGGGAGTACTGGGGGGGCGCTCACTTCCCACCGCCCTGACAGGTAGGCATCACTCTTCTCCCAGTTTACTTTAGCATTGGAGGCTTTCTGGAACACCTCCAAGCTGCCCTGCAGAGCGTCCGCATCCTGCTGATCCTTCACAAATACTGTGACGTCATCAGCATATGCTGATAGCTGTATATTTTGTACCGGTTGAACTAAAGAAAAAAAATCATCCCTGTTAGTCTTTTCCTCAGCATACACAGCAATGGCTCTATTGCCAGGGCGTACAGCATTCCTGACAACGGGCAGTCTTGCCGAATCCCACGTGAGACAGGGATGGGACAACTCAATGTGTTGTTAATTTTTAACATACTCGTTACCTTGTTGTACAGTAAGCGTATTTGTGCAGTAAAGATTGGTCCAAAGCCGAATGAGTCCAACGTCTTGAATAAGTATCCGTGGTGCACCCTATTGAAGGCCTTTTCTTGGTCTATAGCCACTATCCCCAAGTTTAAGTTCCTACTCATGCAGAGTGATAGGACATCAAATATATACCTTTCAGGTATACAGTAGGTTTGTTCCTTGTGGATTAAACCCCCCAAGTTCTCACTAAGCCTGTTGGTGAGAGCTTTGGAGAGGATCTTGTAATCAGCAGATAATAATGCCACTGGTCAGAAGTTTTTTTTTTTTTAATCTCAGTCAGATCACCCTTCTTTGGCAGAAGTGAAATTCCTGCTCTTCTGCAGCTTTGGGGTAGTTCAGTCTCTGACTGCCTCTTGAAACACCTCAAAACAGTCAGTTCCATAGTAAGGATAGGCCATAGTTTTTTTTTTAAATTCTGCTGGCAGACCATCCAGTCCAGGAGCTTTTTCTGATGACATTTGGCCCACCGCCTTTGTAAGCACCTCCAATGTCACCGGAGCTTCCAAGAGTTGGCACTAATCTTGGGGCAACGATGGCAGACCGCTGTGGATGAAATTAACCTCACCCAGTCCATTGGGTTCTGAGGTGAACAGTTTGCTGTAAAATCCAACTGCCACATCCAGCAGTTCCTGTTGGCTCCGTGCCTCTGTTCCATCAGCACAACGCAAACATAGTATTCCCCTGCTCTCTACTGCTCTCCTCTCCAGATTAAAGAAAAATTTGGTGGGACCATCCACATCTTTATATTGGATGAACCGAGACCACACCATGGCCCTATTTTCTCTCAATACTTCAACCATCTGAGTTTTGCTGTTATGACTCAGATCAGCCTCCATACTGAGAATCTCTATGTCCAACTCACCCACCCGTGTCTTTAAATCCCCAGTACTATTCTGTGTGTATGTCTGACAGAATGTTTTCATTTGTACCTTCCCCATGTCTCACCACTGCTTTAAGTTAGCATATTTGTCCTTTTCAGATTGCCACACAGACCAAAATAATTAAAAATTATCTAAAAACTGCAGATCATCAAGCAATCTCACATTGAAGTGCCAATATAATTTTCATGTTTTATTAACTGCACCTCCAATGATTAACGATACACAATGGTGATCAGATCAGGGTTATATAATTTTAAAAAATCTGATAAAAAAAGGTTCTGAAGGCAGTAAAATCTATCAAGTCTCACCATTGAAACCTGGTTCTGACGGACTTTTGTCCAGGCATACTGACGCACTGTTGGGTGCTGTACTCTCCATACATCTACTAAGTCATGAGCCTGTACAATTCTCGTCAAATTGTTTGCAGACTGTGAATGGGGTTCTCCGCAATTCCTATCGAACACAAAATTCTCAGTACAATTAAAATCCCCTCCTACTATAACCATCTTATTTCCATCACATTCCGCCAAAACTTTTTCTAATTTTGTAAAAAAAAGTAATTCTCTCAGTGCCTTTATTAGGTGCATATACATTTATCAGAATCACTTCTTGGCTCTCCATTTTTAGTTCCACTTTCAATAATCGTCCATGGCACAATCTCGCAAGACGATATTTTTGTGATGTGACTACCTGACAGCAAAACAGCGACCCCTGCCTTTACGTTACTTCCATGACTTAACACACTTTCCCCCTTCCATTGATCCCTCCACTCGCATTCATTCACACCATCCGAGCGCATCTCCTGTATGAGAGCGATTTTTAATTTTCTTTTGTTCCAGAAAGCCAAACAATTGCGATCTCTTAGAGGCGCTTCCACAGCCATTTACATTTAAGGAGGCCATATGGAACCTCGTGCTCATGAGTAGAAAGCAGCAAAACACCAAAGAGAAAGTTGGCCATGTTCGCTAATCTTTTGAAACTTTCCTTTCCTTCAACAGTTTTTTTGCCATGGAAACGTGTTTTTTAAGTCTGTACCGCCGCCTATTATCCAGTTCCTCAAGCGTTGCTTTTCTCAACGTGGTTTGTACAGATTCAACAAATGTTCTAATATCAGCAAAATACTCAGTCAACATAATGCTCCTCCCCTTAGTTTCATCTAAAAAGGCTACCAACCTCCCAACAGAATAAAGTTGTTCTTTACCTTTCACGCAGGATCCTGTTTCATCTGCCTGAGAAAACTCCGAAAACTGACCTTCTTCATCAGATGACATTTCCTCATCTGGATCAGCCTCTGTTCCCTCCCTATCCCATTCCTCTTCGTCCGGCATGGCTGCCGATTCTACCTGCACACCGGGGTCGTGTACTGGCCTGTCACTTATTTCCTTACTTTTTTCCGCTCCTGCTCCTGCCGTTCCATCTGCTGGTTAGGAACTCCCTTGTCAGGGTTATCGGCAGAGACCCCTGCTCCATCAACTGCCCCACTTCCCCCTACATTGTCCGATTCCCCTGAGCTCATTCCACCCTGTTCACTGGCCTCCATCTCAGGCCGCTCCTCCGTCTCCTGCCGGGGAACTGTTCTCGGCACATCCTCCCCTGTCTGCTCACCTGCCCCGTCAGCAGGGCGCTCTGATTCAGGGTCAGGCCCAGTTCTAGGCCCTGTTCCCTCCTCCGGCTTGGCCTGCCCCCCAACCCCCCATCCTTCCTCCTTTGCCCCAGAACCCGCTGCTCCCTTCTCCGGACACGCACATCTCAAATGTCCGTGAGACCCGCATTTAAAACATCTCATCGATTCAGTACTAGCAAAAACAACGTGGTTAATGCCATCTATGGAAAAGTTCCACGCAACCTCTATGGTAGACCCGGGGTTATTTAGTATAATAAACACTTGTCTTCGAAAAGACATTACATGTTTAATTGTGTCGCTTTTACATCCCGAGGGAATTGGTTTAATCGCGCTCATCACCTTCCCATATCTTACCAACGCGCTGAGAAGCATCTGGTCCTCAATATATGGTGGGACATTTGACAGAATCACCTTTACCACAGGCGAAGACAACGACAAAGCCGACACGTAACTACCTTTGATAAACAATCCTTCTGTAACAACCGTTTGCACTAGATTTTCGCTTGCAAGGAATACAACAATCGCTTTACTCATTCTGGACGCAGTTTTTATATTCCCATGGCCCACCTTCTCTCCTACCACTAAGAGACAGTCCTCCACGGACACAGAATTATCTGAGAAACATTTAAAACCATGACTTCTGCTTAGCGTCCCCATTTTCTCCCGGCGTGAGCTTCAGCAGCTCAGACCAGGAAAAAAGACGCAAATTATTCACAACAATTTTTTTTTAAGGGCGTAAGTTTAAATTGGCTATTGCTGGGAAGCGAAAAACAAAAATAACTCACTTCTACAGCACAACAGCACACAACCAACTCACACTCCCAACCCGCATCCCACCCACAATCCTCAGAGAGTGAGAGAGAGACAGGTGTTGGTTGAAGGTTTATGAGAGTGCTACCCAGACAGTGTGTTCCACACGGTAGCATCATCGCTAATCAAAGGGAATAATTCAGGGACCGTAACTGTGCAAATGGAAGACACGAAGGACAGGCAGAATTAAGAGTCACTGTGGGAGAGACTGCACTCCGCAAACCAGACAACTTTCATTCCTTCATCACATTTTACTCTCATCAGATTTTATGCAGGGAACATTTTTAAAAACGACATGTACACATCATTAAAATGTGCGCCTCAATACATTTGCGGCCAGTTATCAGGGTTTCATAGAGTATGCACATATTGCGTTACGTAAACATGTGGTATGGAGTGGTTAAAACCAATGCTGGTGTACAACAGAAACAAGCCCTTGGTTTTTGCTGTGTAAATAGGTAATCAAGTGTAATTAAGTACTTAAATTTAGCATGATGTAAGATCCCTCACGTCATGTGGTGTGTTGTAAACCCTCTGTTGTAAAGCCGCAGTGCTAGCAATGGTTTTGAAAGGTGGTGTGCTAAGACAGACTGAAGTGATGAGTCACTGTATGTGCCCAGTTAAGGCAACAGTATACACGCAG
Source organism: Synaphobranchus kaupii (assembly GCA_029718625.1). Classification (NCBI taxonomy): domain Eukaryota; kingdom Metazoa; phylum Chordata; class Actinopteri; order Anguilliformes; family Synaphobranchidae; genus Synaphobranchus; species Synaphobranchus kaupii. The sequence goes on along the minus strand of CM056383.1, from coordinate 9,665,916 downwards.
AACTAAAAGTCACCATATGAAATAGACCTGTGTATGCATGGTATACAAGAGTGCATTTTTACACCCTTTCAAAATGTCATGTTTTAAAAACCTATGAGGCCAACTTCCAGGATGATGGAGTCACGGATTGGTGAATACAGAGGGTGCATGATTACTTATTATTTCAAAATTATTATGACTTTTTAATATTTCCTGGAAAGAATGTGAAGATAAAAGGCTTAAATCAAGCATCAGAAGAACATGTATTTTCTTCAAGGTTCCTTCCAGGTGTTGACGATGCTCTTTTGCATATGCAAATGACAGTTTTCTAAGATAGAGTTAAGTCCTAATTACCTCAGCTTCACATGGATGGAAATGCCTTTTCCTCACGCACCAATTAATCTGAAAGTGCACCCCCTCCACCCCGTAAAGGCACCCGACCCTTAAGCACTACGTGTCCTGGCTGGTGTGGTTCTCCAAGCCGATAGAGCGTGGTCATGGCCTCGCCCTCTCTAAATCCTAGCAGAGATTAGCGGCTGCTTTTTGGTCTGTATATAATTTCTGGGGGGGACAAAGAGCAGCCCTTCGTTTTCAAGAGTTTTAAGGCATAGTGTGAAGCCTCTGCCTGTCTCTACTGCTCCAGCTGCAGTGCTGTCCTGGGCTACTTAAATCATCTGACCAGTCAACTATAGATTAGGCCCAGCAATCTGCCATTTGCCTAGAGTATCCCTCTGGGCATTAGATCAGTCCCCTAGCCACTATTAGACATTACTGCTTAAGCATCTCTAAATCCCACTGCCCAGTCTTGTACCTGATGCCATTACAAAAAACTTTGCTATATTTACAGTGATTTTACTGACTCTTGTGGGAGCCGTGTAAAAACTATTTACTATAAAGTCATTGTAGGACAGCTCCTAGGAGCTCTTTAAATCGGGGTGTGGAATTGGCACCCTCCACCAGCCAAATGCTGCTTTAAACCCTTGATTCATTATGGTTATTGTACTGACTCCTTTCAGGTTACAGTATGTAAAACCCTCTTTGCTATAGGTGCACTGAAGGTACTGACCCCTTTTGATGTTCTGTTGATATCAGTTACCATTGTTACATAGATTTTTCTGACACATCTAGGAGCTTTGCAAAACCCGTCTTTGTTATAATAGGTGAAATGAAGGTACTGACCCCATTTTGGGTTTTGTTGATATCAGTGGCTTAAGCCCTCATGAGCTGTAGAAGGGAGCGGAGAGCAAGGTACTTTGAGAGGTTTAAATGTGAGAATCACACACAGACTCATAAACAGCACGCTGTCGGGCTGTGCTCAAAAATATCAATATGGAAATGTTGAGCATGCAAACTAAGCGTTCACAAGCATCCGTTAGCATTTGTAATGGTTTCTGGGTCTTTTGTTGTTTTTGGCTGCCATTTTACGGTTCTTTTAAGTTACTTTTACTTATTCCTCACTGATGTTTTCTTCAATGAGGCGCCTGACAACCCCCCAGTCCAGCCTTAGTAGAGAGAGAGAGACTAACAGACAGGAGGCAGCGAGAGAGGGTTTTCCCAGAGGGCTGTGCAGGTAAAGGTCATTGATGTCTCATTGTGTTATCCACGCCGGGTGAGGTCCGGCCCCGTGAGCAAGGGCACCAGTACTGCTTTATTGTCAGTTCACTTACAAAAGACATTCATTTAACAGGCCTATTTCCTGGTATCGATGCATGGATTGTTAAAGGAAGCCTCTCTTGCACTAAACCCCTTTGCTCTTAAGGCAGACACCCGCTGTGTGTTGATCCATTGACACCTTGTGCTTACCGATGGGTCAATGAAGGAAGTAACAAATAGAGGCAAAGAGATAAGGAGACCTTTCCTTCCTCTCTTTTGTCTCTTCTGAAGCATTGCTCACTACAGAGAAGTTGAGAAGTACGGGGCTTTTTGTAGGATAAAACTGCCTTCATTAGTATGAAGTCAACACATTTCAGCCTAAATCTTGCTGAGATTGGTTTTAGATTTGTTATTGATTGATTTTGGTGAGCAGCCCTCTTGCTCAATGCAGTGCCCCTCTCCCCAGCTCCCGCACCTCTGGGAGAACAGGGGGCGCAGTGCGTGCGTACCCCGTCGCCCGAAGAGAGTGCCCCCTGCGTGCACTGGTTCGGAAAGGAGCTGCCTTCATGATGACAGCTGCGGAGAGGAGCGGGGACAAACGCGAACGTGACCGAGGCGCGAAACCCCGGAAGCCGAGGTCCCCGGGGGCCCGCCTTTGTGCCGTCTCCCCCTATCCGCATCCAACGCCTCTAAACCCCCCCCCCCACCCCCCTCCTCCTCCCCAATAGCTGACTGCCTATAGCCGTGACAGGACTTCTCCAGGGGCTTCTCCAGCATGAGCTTATTTACCCAGATCTGCCCATTAGAGGAATTACCGGCTCGGCTTCACGGTACTCTGAATTGTTCAGACGTGCGCCTCCCGGGAAATGAGCGGAGTCATTTGAGGGGGGGGGGGGGGCTGCTTTGGCGAAATCGAAGGTGAAAAGAGGTCCTCTGAGTGGATTGCTAGGAAAGGCTGCATTTACATCAGAGGAATGGCTCATTTCACCCTGATTTTTGTCAATTTTGTTTGACTGTCTGCACTGAGGGATGTGTAGTTTGTGTGTGTGTGTGTGTGTGTGTGTGTGTGTGTGTGTGTGTGTGTGTGTGTGTGTGTGTGTGTGTGTGTGTGTGTGTGTGTGTGTGTGTGTGTGTGTGTGTGTGTGTGTGTGTGTGTGTGTGTGTGTGTGTGTGTGTGTGTGTGTGTGTGCGCGTATTTGTTTGTGTGTGCGCAAGCCTGCGTTTGTGTGTATGTATGCATTTGACAAACGCTGGAGACTCCAGCCTGTCCGTCAAGGACACTGTCAAGGTTTTACTGATGGCAGGGCTTGAGAGGATGTCCATATGATGGCAGGGCTTGAGAGGATGTCCATCCGTCCCCTGTTAGACCACGAAAGGTATCAGTGACAAGAAGCAAGTGGGGAAGAAGTGATTAAATGGCTTCACTGTGTGCATTCGTATGTACATTTGGTTGTGTGTGTATTTGCATTAGTGTGAGGTCTGTTTGTGTTCGCAGAGTTCGCACTCGTGCGTGCGTGCGTGCGTGCGTGCGTGCGTGCGTGCGTGCGTGTGTGTGTGTGTGACAGGGGACGATGTCTGTAACTTTGAACAGGCATGCCACAGTGCTGATGCAGGCATCTCTGCCCTCTGACCGGCCAGCTGGCCTGAATGGCACAATGCCGGATGTCTTAGTGAGTCTGATTGGTTGTGTGTGTTTGTGTGTGTGTGTGCGTGCGTGCTTGCATGCAAGCTTGCTTCTTTGCTTGTGTGTTTGTTTGTTTGTGTGTGTGCGTGCGTGCGTCCGTGCACGCATTTCTCCATTCCCCCTCCGCAGTGCAGCTTGGATCAAATCGGTGTCTCTGACCTCATCCCATTGACTGAAGCGTTTGCTCGATCTTTGGGACACACTGGGGCTGGTCATGGATTAGAGGCATCAGCCCTGCGCTCGTAGCTGTTCTGTCGTTAGATTTCTTTGTGCTAAGCTCAGCGGATGTATTGAGATTTATTGCTCTGAGACGAGGCAATGGGACGTGCCATCACCAAGGTTGTATGTAGGTTGTGTAAGCGCGTGCTATAAATGAAGGCATGTGCATAGATGCCTGCACTGAGGGGCCACTTTATCGCATAATCATCTCCTCTGAGTGATGTAAAGGCGTGTAATCTCACAGACACTCCACGGTTTCCCAGGAGGGACTCAAGCCGGAAGCATCCTTTCCACGATCGCTCGTTGACGTAGCGCTAAAAAGCAACGGCTCGGCTCCCTGGCGCTCGCGACTCGGGGAGCAGCGTGAAGGCTGCGCAACATCTGCGGCGTGCGGTCCGATCTCCTCCACCGACGGGCTTCCATGCAAATTCGATCCACCGGAGCCCGCGTACGTCTGACGATGAGGGGGCCGGCGGGCGAATAGCTGTATAGTGCAGCTGCTGCCGGATAAAGCTCGGAGAGCTCTCCTGGGGGACACCCCAACTCACGTGAGGACATTTCTACAGGCTTTAGTCATTAGCGGGAGCCTATAGATTCGGCACGCTATCTGCTGTTCGGGGCGGGGGAGACCAAAGGAATTAGAGGCTATAGTATGCTGTGTACTCAAAACCCAGGCTGCCCAAACTAGCCTGTTTTCCTATTTAAATAAATGAAGAACAGTTTGTCCCTTTGGGGTGGTGGGGGGGGGGGGGGGCAGGAGCAGGAGTGCAGGGATTTGTGAGGCGTGCTCAGAGAGGGGGTGGGGGGCTGAAGACTGAGGCTTCTCCATGGAAACGCCTCACAGCCCGTTCCCTTCCTGAGAGAGACGATTCCAGAACAAGCTGTTGGTTTTTGTGGAAGAAGGTTGCCGCGTTCGTCTCGCAGGGTGAAGGGCTTTATTGTGCGAAATGAATGGAGGCCTGTGAGAATTACGGACAGATTTGAAGAGCAAGTGCCAGACAGACAGGCCTGCGTGTTTTGACAGGTGGTTAGCTTTTGGCGTAGTCGGTAATTTGGCCGCGATGTAATTGTGACCAGCGGTTTCACTGAGAGCCTCTGAGGACAAGCCAGGGGCTCTTTCAAAGACAAACGTCAACTGTCAGGAAGCTGACGTCGATTCAAGGGCAAAAGGTTGCGTTACCTAACCCATTAACAGGAAACTCACTTCAAAATAACTCTACTTGCAAAGTTGCTCTACTTCCAAGGAGTTTTATAGGTAACCATATAATCTTTTTTTTTTTCTGTTATGCTCCATCTGTTATCTCTTTAAGCCCACTGCCTTCTCATTTAATGCCCGTCCACCCACAGTTATTTGCCTCATTTATATGAGGTAAATCGCTGGTGTAAATCAAATGCAATTTGCTCAGTCCAGAAATCAAAAACTTGTTTTGCCTGGAGTCCAAATGGCCAGATAGCATATGCAGACTAATCTAGCCAAAGAAAAAAAATTAGAAAGAGAAAGGCTGGCACATGATTTGCTGGGCGCTCCAGAAGTTCTTTCATTTTGTTTGACTGAATGAGGACGAAGCTCAGCTTGGAAGTCCTGTGCTCAGATATTACAGTCAGCAGGAAAGGTCAAAACGGCATCTTTTAGCCTCAGAGTGATCACTACTTCTTGTTCATTCCCATCACATCAGGAGCCATGGATAGAGCGTGATCATACAGGAGAAGGTTTAGCATAATATGATCATACAGGAGAGATTTGATGATAGTGTGATCGTACAAGATTGGCGGAGAAGAAGGCCCTGCAGCTCATATCTACAGCCAGGCCATATCCATGGTGTGACGTCATTGTGAGAGCTCCCTCTCTGCCTTTTGGCCCGTTCTACTGTCGCCCGGTTACAGTTTCACAGTTTGTCGCCAGCGCATGGCGCCTTTAAAGTAAGCCTGCGCGGTAATCCTGAAATGGCAGAGGGCCCACTTGTGCGGCCCGTAGGACTCCGTGTCCCATAACCCCCGAGAAGGCTTGCCGTAAACGCCTTTTAGGACCCCACATTGGAAAAGATCACGACATCTGCATTGTCATGGTTACCCATGCACTTTAAAGATTCTGCTGAATGCTGGTTGTCAAAGCTGTTGGGGAGGGTCTCTATCTCATTTGAAAGGTGCCCCAATGGGCAAAAAACTGACCACAGAAGGCGGAATGCTACCCCTAGTTCATAATCCACACCATAAATTAATTTCCTGTCTAACAAGTATGTTGTAATTACTCTACCTCTGAGATTGCCCCTGTGGGAGAGTGAGGCCAGGAGAGAGAGCAAGCATCCTTAAAACTACAGCTGCTCACTGTGTGTGTTTGTCTTTGTTTCTTTGTTTGTTTGTTTATTTGTGTGTGTTTGTGTGTGTGTGTGTCTGTGTGTGTCTGTGTGTGCGTGTGCGTGCGTTTGTGTAACAATTGAATTGTGTGTGTCTGTGTGTGTGTGTGTGGGTGCATGCGCGTGTGTGTTTGGATATTGGTGTTTGTGTGTGTTTGTGTTCGCATGCATACGTGCATGTGCTGTTGAGATTGACTCCAATCTTAATGGCACATGCGTGTTTTTGTGCGCATGCATATATGCGCTTCCTTCAATGCTCAACAATATGCACTTCTCTCTTCCCTCCCCTCCCCCTTGGTTGAATCAATTAGTGCAACCTAATCAATTCTAGCTCAGAAGAGATATGCAGATGATGGTAATAAATTTCACAAAGAAGCCCAAAGGGAATTATTTGTGATCCGGTCGGATAAGCAGGGAAATTACTGTTATACAACCCTCTTCTCCTATCTTTACTAACTCGCGCTTTTTTATGCAGTAAATGCAGATTTATCTCTGCCCCTCTGCCATATCCCTGCTTTGTTACTGAACGTAAATGTAGGAAGGACGACAGGCTTTGCCAAGATTTTTACAAGCCGGTGGGAGTACCTAAGCTAATCTTTAGATAGTGTGTGGTACCAGCATGGGGGCCGTAGATGAGCAAGGTGAACTGTCTGCTAGTTTCTGTGCTGTGCTGTTTGTGCTGAATATTTTTCTTTCTTTTATTTATTCGTCTTATTTTTGGATAGCTGCATATGTTTGCATATCATGTCGGCCCTGGATAATGGTGGTTTTTGTCTTTGTGACAGACTAATGCAGGGGCCTTGAGTCATAGAGGTAAAAGCGGGCCATCATTTTGCGCAGAGCTGAATTGATTAGATTACATTTGAATATGATTTTTTCTGTCTCTCTTCCGTGTGGAATGAATGTCGGCCATTTTGTTTTTCATTTTCACGGGGTTAGACCTTGCCGTATTATTATTGCGTTTTTTATTGCGCTCTGTACTTGCAAGGTTTATTAATCGTGATGTCAAAATGTGACGAGGAATCAACCTGAAGAATTGCTTTTTTTATTTTGTACGAAATCGGAATCCGTAGACTATTTCGGTGTCTGCCAAGATCGATTGTGCCTCCGTCACATAAAGACAGACTCCCGGGCCTTCAGCCTTTGCTGTTCCTGTCGTGTTTCTGGTGACAGTCCTTGGAGAGACCCGCATGGTGGTGCTGAGGAAATGGAAACGCGACATGAATTTACCACGGTGTTATTTCATGTTTTTCCCCTGTTTCTCGGCAGTTCGGAACGTACAGTTATATCTGCAGCAGCCGTCTTTCGGGGGAGAGCTGACAAGCATGTGCTCTCTGTCCCCAGCTGCCGCGTCTTATCAAACCGCAGTTTACACGTCGAGCTCAGACAGAACAGGAGGACGGTACCTCCTGCACCTCAACAGACCGACTTTCGAACACCCCATCGACCGGAAGGGGCCGTTGGCGTCGTCCCGGCTGACTTAAAACCCTCCCATCCCTGGCGCTAGAGGCATTTGTCCCTGGCTCTGTAGACCACAGTTGGCACTGCCACCCTACCGAGGTATTTACGATGCCTCTGAGCGGAACTGTGCCTCTGAATCATAGCCGGTTTCACGGCGTGAGTCAGCCCTTGCATTCATTCTTATAGCTCTAACTGGGAGTCGGGTGATTAATCAATGTTTATTAATGGAGCGCCAACCCAGGGGGGAGTTTTACGGTGAGTTTCGAGATTTTTAATAGTATTTAAAAAAAACAAAAAAAAAACATAATCTCCGAGAGCATCATTAGCCAGATATGCAGATGTAGTCTCGTCACGCCTGTGTGGATTGCTGTTAATTGAATCGGTTAAGGGCGGAGCGACAGTAATGCGCTCGTGTCGGTCGCTGTGAGCGTGACGGCGAGCCGAGCTCGTCGGGAGAACGGCGTTCCGGTTCCCCGCATCCCCCTCCTCAGGGCAGCTGCGTGACGCACGTGGGAGTGAGCCGGAAATCTCATTAGGTGAGAAGCGGAGGACGCGTTCCTCTGTTTTGTATATCCGCAAGTGGGTTACTTTCATTGCTGACTCGATTGGTGCTTTTGGCGCCTACGTGTGCGCGCTTTGCAGTTGAGAAAGTCGACCCTCGGTTCGTCCTGGAGAGATATCGTATTCAGGGCAGCGGCGTGGAGTGGTGATCACTCGCTCGGCTCCAAACCCTCAATACTCATTAATTCGGCAAAAAGGCCTGTGTGTGCATCAGGGGTGAGTCGGCATCAAGCAAAGTACTTAACCTGAATAGAAGGTTAGCTGCAGTTAGCTAAGACTCTGCCGCATAATGGGTAATGTGTCAAACCTAAACTGTGTAATTGGCTTCCATTGTCCCTGAATGGGGAGCCTTCTGAGAAATAAATTATGTTTCCAATGTAATTTTAATCTGAAGTGCAATGCAGCAACGACCTGCGGGTGACCCCGGCTGTGCTGCTTGCATCATTGGGCTAAAATTGCGCACGGGGGGGATGCACTGTCTGGGCTGTGTATCCAAATATTGTTCAGTTACAGCTCATAAACTAAAATTATGTTCTTTTTTTGTATACTGTTACAGCCTATGTTAAAATAATGATTAAACAGTGTGAATAATAAGACTGAATTCTGGAGCTGGAGCCCCAACGGAGGACCAAAAAGTCAATAAAAAGATATGTGAAACACAAAGGATACGCTCCAGATTCTGGGTTAAACATCGTATCCTGGAGTAATTCACTATGGTGAAGGCACAACTGGGTTTTGACAATGAAGGAGACAGATTATCATTAAAATCACTCAATGAAATCTCATAAGTGCATTTTAGGCAGTTCATGTGTGAAATGGTTATGGTTTTGTTGTTGTTGTTGTAGCTTAGAGGCCTTAGCCCATGTTTGCTCAGTTGTAGGCATGCACGCTGTCGGAGTGTGACTACCGGGAGGGGTGGGCGTGGCCCTCCGTCAACGCTGTGCTGACCGCTGTCGCGTCGGGCGCAGCTAACAATTTCCATGTGCGCTCCTGGAGGGTTGGGGGTGGTGTGGGAAGTAAAGTAGAACTAAGCTGTGTGGTACAAATTGCTTTGAGGAAGAGACGAATTCCTGTTTTTTTAAATTTATTTGATTTATTTGAAAGACGAGGTTGTGCGGCTGAAAGGAGTTTCGAGGCAACGAGCGGCACTGTCAGAGAAACCCAACGGAGCAAAACTACGTTCCCCATGGATCCTCGGACAGCCGCAATGCCGAAGCCCTCTCTGGCCTTCCCACCTCCTGCACCTCTTCACTTAGCCCCTCTCTGTGGTGTGTGTGCTAATGGTGTGACCCCTTTTAACAGAATCTCCTGAGGAGCTGTGGAGGGGTTGGTTTGGTACAGCCCGTTTGGGAAGGCTCAGGGCCTGAGGGCTGGGGTGCGGCTCTGTCACCCCTCTCCTTCCATCTGTTCTTTTTTTTAAAAAACAGCCAGACAGATGCCTCTCCAAACACCCAGGCTAAGCGTGATACTGAGTGCTTCCTGAGGTCTTTAATGGAGTCAGGCCGGTATCGGGGGGTCCTGGTTATTTTCTCTTGCGGATTTAAAGAGTGAAATCGAGCAAGCCGGGGGTAAACAAGGGCATGGGATTGTCTTGGGGTTTTGTTTATGAATGCCCTGCCTGTAGTTTGTACTTGGAAAGTGCAGCATTGACACTTCTGAGGGATGTCTGGTCAAAGCCAATAAACTCCGGGGTATTCAGAGAAAGGAGGGAGAATCCCCACGAGGCAGGAGTTCAGGGGAGGACCCACGGATAGTAAGAGCGACTGACGCGGATTCCTCTGGTTGGCTGGAGCCTTTTTCTTCTCCTCTCTGTCTCTGCCGGACTGCTTCTCTGTGTACTTGTTTTTGTTTTTCAAATTAAATTTTCTTTACATTTTTTTGTTATTCAAGTACCTGTCCTGGTGACCCCTCTGGTCCTACGAGCCGCACCTGCTCCTGCACCCGTTTGAGCCCCTAGGCTCTTACTTGCGTTTTAAGCCCTTGGTCACTGTCACTGTCACTGTCATGCTCAGGAGAATTTGGTCCCGCCATCCATTGGATCAATGCTAATCAGTTTATAGCTTCTCTGAGATACTGACTGTAATTGGATTCCGGGATCAGTTGTTGAGGGGTCCAGACGGATTGTGGTGTTTCAGGGTTTGGGGGTGTAGGGCATTTTCTTCCCCCTGAGTCTGACTGAGGACGAAGGCCTATCTGATGAGTATAATTAGGACCGTGTCTGAGTGACTTTTTCCTTCATTCTGATATTCATGCTGTGGCCTATTTTTAGTGATATTTATGAGCCTGTTTATTGTTGTCATTTGTAATCTTTCAGGCTGTGGGGGGAAGTCTTTGTTGAAAGCAGATTTGTTGAATGCAGTGGCTGGAGGGCTATCAAGCGTGACTTGGTCCGGTGTTTATCGTGACCTTTGACTTAACATTCTAGTGCTGCCTCCCCTCTCAAAATTCTGCCTGTATGTGTGTGAGGCAAAGCTGAGGAAGATTTTTCTGGACTGCATCTTTAATAATGTTTTTCCAGTGGCTGGCTGAACTATCTCCAGGGGCCTGCTTTGCGTTTTGATTGTTTTTGATCTTTTATTTTTCTTACACTTTATTGGACGGACTTTCGTCAGCGGTTCAGATGTCACAACAATAAAAAAATTAAGATTTTCAGTAAGGGAGGAGTAAAATTGTAATTTTGTGCTCTCTCTCTCTCTCTCTCTCTCTTTCTCTCCCTCTGGCAGATGTCTGTGGAGGGTTAATATAGCTCCATTTGGGATTTCCAACACTCTGTTCCAGCTGATGGCTTGAATCACTGGGTGGTGTTGATTACTGGTTGCTGGTTCTTCCCTCCAAAATAAAGGAGAGAGGTGCCGTGTCATTGTCATGGAAACCTGACGCGGCATCTCAAGGGCAGCGCAGTGCGTTTGTTGTTGGTGTGAATCCGACTTGTTCACTTGTGATTTTTTAGAATGTAGCCTATTTATTTTACAGGTTTAACAGTTCTTTTGTCAGGCCAGTTTGCTTGCTGTCTGTTTATATCCTGTCCTATTTTACAAGTTGTGTGCCGCTGTTGTTAGGGAACTGAGGGTTAAGGAAGTTATGAGTGTCCTACTGTCTCATGGAATGACTCACTAAGCCCACCCTTGCTGTCTCAGCCCCACCCTCTCCCACTGTTTTGTCACAGAAGAGGGTCAGTTGACTCTTCGTTGGGGGGGGGGGGGGGGGGGTTAATGGGTGGAGATTGTGAGACGCTTTGCTCATGTCCATGTCAGATCTCGGCTTGGATGGTGCCACAGATGCCGTGGCAACCATCGAAACAGCAGAGGTGATTGTGTGTCCACCAGACGTCTGTGCCAGGATAAAGCTAGCTGTAATGTGAACAGAAATCATCAGAGCTCCAACACATCTCCAGCAATGTCATAACTGTTAGCACCACTTCTGGAGTTCAGCAAGTCTTAGTCTAGTTACATTTAGCCCTGTAGCCTAACTGTATTGTTGGTCCGGAGGCACCGAATTGCCGTCTAGGCCAACATCGCGCTGTGAAACACGTCTAGGACACGGCGCAGACTGAAATAGTTATCACAGAACTCGACAGGCCCGCCACCGCTCTGTCAGGACTGCGCTGTGCTCGTTTGTGTTTGCCTGAGTGTGTCAGTCAGCAGGAGCTAACGGCTCAGCTCTAACACAGAAACGCCAGCTAGCTGTAATTCAATCCTCTCGCTAGTTGCATTTCAATCATCACAAGGTCTTTGGTCTGCGAGAATTTAATGCGGATGATTGCTTGGCACAAACAGTGGTACTGAGCGGGCTACCTGAAGTGGGCTGTTTGAGTCACTCACTGCCTTCCCTTCCACACTTTGTCTTACGTAACTGTATTACTGCTAAAGTGGGTCAAAAGCTATAGGCCTAATCTTTTTTCCGTTTTTCACAGTATTTCCTTTCATTATGCTTTCTAAGATAATTTGTATAAATTTTTTTTTTTCTGCCGTCTGGGCGGTTTGCTGAAACGGGCTTAAAAGCAGGCCATTCTCTCTTTGTCAAATGAAGTTATGGGAAAGTTGCAGCACATTTTCCGGAAAAAAAAAAAAAAAGAACCATGGACCAAGTGGGTCATGTATAATGCTGATGGTGTATTGGTTTTTAAAACCTGGTTCTGAAGAAATTGCTTTTCCCTAACCAATGTACTGTGTCCTTTTTTCATTGTTGTGTTAATGATGATGTGCAAATAATGGATGTATTGTGATAATTTCTCCATGACATTCACTGTATTGCAAATAACAGGAAAAAAGGAATGTTTTTTGACATTTACATAAACAAATAAAACAAATCCCTGCTAAGGGTGACAACACTATCGCTCTCCCATCAGATTGTTTATTTTAAAAATCTTGGCTAGTTCAACTCCTTTGAAACACTGAATCCCTGGATGGTTAGCCATGAGAAAAGTTTGAATTGCCAGTGAGTGTGAGTGAGATCTCCTATGTAACACTTAGGCTGATAACCTCAACATAATTGCATAATTGTAGGGGAGGGGCTTTAAACCCACGTTGTGTTGACGCTCATACAGATTGCTGAATCCCCTGTCAAACACAGCACTTCCTCTGTGTTGTGGTTTGTGTTTGTGCAGGTATGAAAGAAGATCGTCGGCCCAACAGGATTTGTTTTGTGGCATAGGCGCTAACATGGGAGAAATGATACTGTCTGAAGTGGCATGTCTCTGGCCCAGTGTCTGAAAACTGGGAGATCTCTCTCTCTGTCTCATTCTGACTCTCACTCTCTGTGTGTTGTATGTGTGTGGGGGAAATGTAGAGAGCTACACCTGGACCACCTGCAGTCAGTGAAGCGATGAGTTCCAGATTCCAGTAGATTGGAGTGGATCCCTGTGGGGTTGGGGGAACAGCCTGGCCTGCAGACACACTGCAGGGTGTCATTATAATTGCCCTTCCTACTTTATTTCCCTGGGGCGTGAGAGACATGTGACGGTGGGAATCTGTGTCTCCTGCACCATTCTGTATCTTTAATGCCCCGCTCTATTGCACCACTCTGTATTTCTATTGCACCACTCTGTATCTTTAATGCCCCACTCTGTATCTTTAATGCCCCACTCTATTGCACCACTCTATATATTTAATGCCCCATTCTATTGCACCACTCTGTATCTATAATGCCCCACTCTACTGCACCACTCTGTATCTTTAATGTTCCACTCTACTGCACCAATCTGTATCTTTAATGCCCCACTCCATTGCACCACTTTCTATCTTTAATGCCCCGCTCTATTGCACCACTCTGTATTTCTATTGCACCACTCTGTATCTTTAATGCCCCATTCTATTGCACCACTCTGTATCTATAATGCCCCACTCTACTGCACCACTCTGTATCTTTAATGCCCCACTCTATTGCACCACTCTATATATTTAATGCCCCATTCTATTGCACCACTCTGTATCTATAATGCCCCACTCTACTGCACCACTCTGTATCTTTAATGTTCCACTCTACTGCACCAATCTGTATCTTTAATGCCCCACTCCATTGCACCACTTTCTATCTTTAATGCCACCCTCTACTGTTCCATTGTGTATTTTTAATGCCCCACTCTACTGTACCACTCTGTATTTTCATGCCCCATTCTACTGCACCACTATGTATCTTTAATGGCCCACCCTACTGCTCCACTCTGTATCTTTAATGCCCTGATGTATATCTCTATTATTGTGTAGTTCAGCTGCTCTTCTTTATGAATGCAGTTATATTATAAGCGCACTGCATTAATGTGTCAAGTGTAGTATTTTTCCAATTGCTCTTAAAGGTCAGGACACTTTACTTTGGTCTTCCCTCTCTGTCGCGCTTTCCTAATTAAGGCACCGTTTGAGTCCTATTTTAAGAGCGCTGAGTGCCTTTTAGCACACTCATTTGCATGTGAAAAATATGCTCTTCTAGAGCTATGAATCTTACCATCAGTAATTGAATCTTTTGCTGAAGCAAGTGTGTTTGAAAACAGTCTGAAAATATTAGATGGAAATGAATATGCCTAGTTTTTTAAATAAATAAATATACTTAATATATACATAATAATAAATGTATATACCTTAGAGTGAAACTCTAAGGTTTAGGCCGATACATTGTGATGTGTCAAAGGGGTTCTCAGTGACATGGTTCTGCAGACCCAGAGTGCACTGCAATTTGAGAGCAGATGTACACAAGCACAGTCTGTGCCCTGCTGCTGTCCTGTAAACTGACACCAGGAGTATCTCAGCAGACACATGCACACACACACTTACATGTACACCGATGCAACTGTCATACACAAAGATATGCAAACACCTACCTGCATACGTTTACACACACTCTGACACTTATACAACATACAAGGAGTGGTACTGTGTTATACCTCACCTTCGTCTTACTCTCTGTGTGTGTGTGTGTGTGTGTGTGTGAGGGGGGAGGGGGGGTTAGAGTGCAGAGCAAGCCTTTTAAGTTAGCACTTATGGGTTTTGATTGTGCGTGTGTTTGTGTGTGTGCGTGTGTTTAGAGGAAGCTACAGAAGGGCTTGAGAATGGGTGGAAATGTTTTTACTTTAACGACTGTTTATTCTGTAAGCTCTCGTGGCATTCATGCAGTCTTGTGCTTATTAGAAGCATCCTTTATTTATTGTTGGTTTTCTCCTTGTTAAAGGTGGAAAACTTGGCAACATTAGATGAGCATGCAGTGAATTGTGAACATTTGCATTCTGTCCACAGTTTACTGTCCTGCATGTAGATCTGCTGTCCTCTGTTGTTGCTTCTCATTGGCATCACCTTAAGAGACAGGACAATAGAAGGAAAGTGGAAAAGCAATAGAAAATCGGCTGGACTCTGTCAACAATGATCAGAAATTCAATACCTTCTGGTTCGGTGTTGAAACATATTTTAAATTTAGCATATTTATGCTTATATTTATACTTATATTGCACAGTACTTTCTGTTTTTATTTCTCATGGGTTTACTACCCCTGCACACACACACACACACGCACACACGCACACACACACACACACACACACACACACACACACACACACACACACACACACACACACACACATGCACACACAGCAACACCTGAGTACTCCTTACCCAGTCCTTCTGCTAAATGGAGCATACCTCCATTTCCTGTCTCCACAATTGTGGGGAAGTGGAGCCTGTGGCTTGTCCACCAATCTCTAATCAAAGCCCTGCCCCCTCCCCAGCCTTTGGGCTACGCCCCCTTCTCACTCCAGATTACATGAAAATTTCAACAACTGAGAACCATGGTCCAGATTTGATCACAATCTACTGCTCAGCTGTTTCTAGGGTCAGCCGCTGAAATGAGCGAGGTCAGCATGAGGTCATTGCCCACGGTTAACATTACATCCTTTTATCCCGGGTTAACACCTGACTTGTCCATGCAGTTGGGAGTGTATTCTGTGAATCCACATTTGGTACCGTGCCGACTGGTACAACATCAGTGCACCACCCAGCCTTTGAACTTGCAACCTCCCAGTCATAAAGGAGTTCCACAGTTAACACACAGCCTTCTGTGGATGCAGAAGTGTGTCTTTCCTGTACCACTGTGAGAGTTGGCATGATAGAAGGATTGAAAAAAGTTTAATCCTACATTCAGGGTAAAGAAGGAGACAGTGTTTTCTTGTCTAAGAGCAAAAGATTGACTTCCCTCTGTTTTTCAGCTAACAGATGGCACTTCATTCGTCTTCTCTCTATGAGTTGTGTCTGCTGTTGGTTACACTGAGAGTGACATTCACACAGTTTTTGCCACTGTGTGGCATAAATATTTCAAAACAACCACAGTGGCGCATTTTCTTTTGGCTCTGATCAAAACTTTGGCTAGTTTAGCTAGCCCCTCTTCACCGCGAGGCACATAGTCCTGCATGTTTGCTTCTTATGCCTTGGATTTAAAATTATATGATTATCTTTGCTATTCATAAACCTTTTTAATTGAAGTGCCAGTTTTTTTTTTTTTTTTTTTAACTGCTGAATCCAGTGGTATAGGAGGAAATGAGTAACTGCACTGGGCAGGCTGACCCAAGCATCAGTTACCCCTCTTTCCTGTTGTTTTGATCTCTAATGCAGAAGCTAAACTCTTTATTTATTTATTTATTTATTTATTTATTTATTTATTTATTTTATCAGGCAGAAGCAAAGCCCCTCAGATAGGATTACAGCAGTCAGTTAGACGTTTCTGATTGTCCGAATCTCAAAATACAGTCCCAGACACATATTATTATGCAATTACATGAATCGGCGAGACTGCGAACACAGTGGCTCGGCCTCTCGTGGAGAGAGGGTGGGGGGGGGGGGGGGCACATTCTTCCCGGTCTGACTGGAGATTCTCGGCTCATTCGTCCTTCTCTGTGACCTCCCCCCTCCTAATTCGCAGTTAATGTTGCTGTAACCTTTTATATGAAAACAATATGACATCATCTCTGAAAACTAATCAGCTCGGCTAATCTTTGTAGTTGTCATAGGTTGTAGATTTATATTTTGCCTGTTTCAACAAGCGTCAAGCTCTGCCTGAATCTTAACACAGAAGTACCTCCTCATTGATGATAACAGTCTGGAACAATAATTATGGAAATTTTACTGATGTTTTGAATAGCTTCTTATACTACACACATTTAGCAATGAACCAAGGTCCATTGATCCATGTACCCCCTCTTTTTGAGTTTGGTTTGTTCTGTTGGCGTGGACGAGCAGCTCCAACCACAAGGGTGCACCTCTGTTTCTAACTCCTCCGTCCTACGAGGGACTTGCTCATCCTAGCGATGGCAGAAGTGCTTCCTGGAATGTTGCACAATCCTGCAGATTTCCTGTGTCTGCGGGGTAAAAAAGAGATGCACTAAACAATGAATACAAGCATGTGGATGTGTGTCTTCCAATTGACTCTGACAGAGGGGGTTGTGTCAGCACCACCCATCCTTCTCCCTGTCTAATTCTACCTTTAATTCCTGAAAGCATTTAGTTCAGTTACACTTCCTTCCATTCCATTTGCAATGTAAATGGTCATTATTTGTATTCAATTCTGTAAATTTCAGTTCCGCACATCTGTGTATTTCCAATTCAGGTAAATGTTTAAAATTTAGAATTTTTCTTTATGTTTTATCTTAGAGCTGGCTAACTGACACTCAGCATATTCACGCAGTTCCTTTACTGCTAAGTCCAGTTATGTTAATTATTGTTACTTGCATAAACATGTATGACAAATAAAACAAAAGATGCACAGTGAGTGATGCATGTTTGCATGTGATCTGAAGATTGACATCACTCGTACAGCTTTAATGATAAGTCTCGTTTTAACTAGGCCTAATTCTGGCTTTTCGTGGGTATTTCACATTGCATTGTTCCGCCATTTTCTCTGCTAGCTTTTATAAAGCTGTAAGCTTTTATGCAGCCACATGTTAGGCTGAGCTGCTTGGGAGAATGGGGCACACTCAGGTTTAAAACTGCGGTCTGCTTGTGAATGTTCTACAACATAAAGACTATCTAAAATTTAAGAAACTCAAGCTGTTCAGAGCACTGAAGCGTGCAGATTGTACGTTTTGGTACAATTAGCGGTCAACTAGCTGCTCTGCCCAAGGCCACAAGTTCTTTAGCTTTGCAGTTCCAGCTGAGAGAGGGCATAGTGTGTGTGTGTGCATGTGTGTGAGAGAGAGAGTAAGGCTTAGGTGAGAGTGACGGATTCAGTCACTTAGAGCAATGCTGTCTAGCCACAGTACTCACAAGAGACCCATTATTTTGAAATAGAAGGGCGATGGCTCAGAGTCGCATATCATAAAGAGAAGACCGTGCAGGAGAGACCGGCCAGACGAGATAGACACTTTCTGAATTGCACGCGGTGAAGAAGTGGACAGTTTTTGTGTGGTAACGACTGAATTCCACTCGGAAGAGAGGGTACTGGTTTCAGAGTCGCTCAGCGTGAAACGAAGTGGACAACGTTTGTGTAGCAGTGACTGGTTTTCCCCTCTGTAGCAGTGACTGGTTTCCCCTCTGCATGGTGTCAGAGTCGCGCGTTAAGAGAAGCGGGCAGCGTTTGTGTGGGAGCAGTGTCGTGATTAGTGCTGCTCTCGCTCTCATGAGGAGTGAGAGAAGGCTGCCCTTGGCAGGCTCAGAGTGTCGTTTCCAGCGCTGGTGTCAGGACGATTGCCCGGCAGGAACGGGAAACAGCCCGTCGCTTTGATAATTGTGAGGTCGAAGCACTTTTCAGAAGGCCATTCTTGTTTCTCTTTCCATCTCTCCCGCTTTCATTCTCTTTCTCTATCCCTCCCCCCGGACTCTTCCTTGTGACAATACTCAGCCCTCGCCTGTTCATCTCTCTCTCTCTCTCACTCACACTCACCTAACCTGCCTCCCTTCTTTTTTTCCTTCCCTCCACATCTGCCCTCTTTTTCTTCCTCTCTCCACATCTCTACCACTAACCCTCTCTCTCTGATTCCCTCCCTCCATGTGCGAGGCTCGGGACTACATTACCCAGCCTTCTGCTGTTTCCCACACAGTTTGGTGGAGGGCACATCCCTGGATGTGTTTTATGTATTGCTTTTTAAGCCTGCAGGGCCATATGGAGCCAGCAGCTCCGGAAGCACAGAAAGATTTCACATGCACAACGCTTCAGTGCCTCCGTTTGCACAGAGGATTAATACGCCGTAGCGGCCCCGTTATTTTCTGGAACGGCCCGCTCCCATCCCGCAGGGCACGCGGCGGCTCCCGTTCCGCCTGCATTTGCCACCGCGCGCGTGCCACTTTTTAGGGGTTCCTTGACACCGCTCCCTTGTTTGTCTGGAGAATCGTGGGGCAAGTCTGCCAGACTCCCAGGCTCCCGCGACTTGCCCCAATTCCAGCCGTCACTGCCAAGGGCGGCGCTTCACAGCGGGGATTAAGACAGACTGGGGATAAGGGGGTGCCAAGGGAACGTCTGTTTGGTTTGTGTGGGCAGCAGGCGAACCATACAGGTGTTCTGAGGAACAGGAAGGAGGGAGGACATTTTGGATGAATGTCTTGAGTGATTATTTTTTGTTGTTTTGATTTTTTTTAAATTACTTTTTTATTATAAACACAGACAACAGCTGTTAATACATCCCAGTGCTTTGGCAATACATATCTTTCTTTGCCAATGGTGAATAAAAGTAGTCACCATGAAAAAACAGTAAAAACAGGCAAAACGTAAAAAAAATTAATAAATGTTGTTGATAAACAATGTTTTTTTATTTTTATTTTTTATTTATTTACACCTGATGCAGTAGTAAACATCAAACATCAGGGCTGCCTGAAATGCTTCTGGGGAATAAACATTGTATCAGTACCCTATTGGTTGTAAGTTGCTTTGTGAGGAAAGCAATACCCTACTGGGAGAGAGCCAATCAGCAGCAAGACCTTGCAGCGTCCATGTGACTGACAAAATGTATCATATGATCACGTGGAAGCTGTACGACCTTGCTGCTGATTGGCCGTCTTATAAACACCCAATAGATATCGGTGTTTGTTTTTTTTTCCCGGAAGCATTTCACCCGGCCCCTGAAATTTGGATGGTTGCTACAGCATCGTGTAATTAAGGAAAAAAAGACCAAAAGAAAGGCACTACACAACATTGTGGCCGATAATTATCGTTACGGTATATCGCCCTGCCTTATCTCCAGGGGGCCATAGGGCCGTTTAATTTGGTAAGCTGAGGAAAGCACATTAACTCTTCTCTGGTTGCGTCTGTTCCAGAAGGACTCCATGAAAGATGACCGAGGAGGTCATTGTCATCGCCAAGTGGGACTACACGGCGCAGCAGGACCAGGAACTTGACATCCGGAAAAACGAGCGCCTGTGGCTGCTGGACGACTCCAAGACGTGGTGGAGGGTGCGGAACACCTCCAACAAGACGGGCTACGTCCCGTCCAACTACGTGGAGCGCAAGAACAGCCTGAAAAAGGGGTCGCTGGTTAAGAACCTTAAAGACACGCTGGGTAAGAGCCTGTAGCCACACGTGTGTGTGTGTGTGTGTGTGTGTGTGTGTGTGTGTGTGTGCGTGCGTGTGTGTCTGTGTGAGTGCTTGTAAGTTGCTTTGCTCGGAAGCCAAGACATAAATGTAATTTCACATGGACTTGCTCTCTTCATTGGGGGGAGGATACCTCAGGTAGTGCGTTGCAATATGTGTTCCTGACATCTTGTGAGGAAAACAAAAAGGTGGTGAAAAAAAAAAGGTGGTGAAACCAGCCAACTAGCAGTGACAACTTTTAAGTCTCCTGAGTGTGAGTCATTTGCTATGCGAGTTCAGACAGGGCCTAGCCTGCTGAGAAGTATGTCTTGTCTGACATCTCAGCCCCCCCCCCCCCCAGCCCCCCAATGTTTGTTTGTTGTGAGATCAGTGTTTGCGATACTAGCTGTGCTGTGGGCCCCGTTCCAGAAGGACACAGCATCGAGAACTGCAGAGCTGTAGGGTTACACGCCGTTTTAAAGATTGTGATATGACAAACTGCAAGGGACTCTGGAGATCTCTGTATCCAGTGAATCACCTTATCATGGTGCCTGGCAAGCAGGCGTGCGTGCGTGCGTGCGCGCGTGTCTGTGTGTGTGTGTGTGTGTGTGTGCGTGCGTGCGTGCGTGCGCGCATGTCTGTGTGTGTGTGTGTGCGTGCGTGCGTTCAAGTTCTCAGCACAGGGAATATTCTTGTCCAACAGCAGCAGTTCCGGTGCCTCTCCAGGATGCTCTCCAGCGGTTGGAGCAGGCAGAGGGTAGATACAGGGCAGGATGGCTGTAGTGTAAATGGCGCTCCAGCGGTTGGAGCAGGCAGAGGGTAGATACAGGGCAGGATGGCTGTAGTGTAAATGGCGCTCCAGCGGTTGGAGCAGGCAGAGGGTAGATACAGGGCAGGATGGCTGTAGTGTAAATGGCGCTCCAGCGGTTGGAGCAGGCAGAGGGTAGATACAGGGCAGGATGGCTGTAGTGTAAATGGCGCTCCAGTGGTTGGAGCAGGCAGAGGGTAGATACAGGGCAGGATGGCTGCAGTGTAAATGGCGCTCCAGCGGTTGGAGCAGGCAGAGGGTAGATACAGAGCAGGATGGCTGTAGTGTAAATGGCGCTCCAGCGGTTGGAGCAGGCAGAGGGTAGATACAGGGCAGGATGGCTGTAGTGTAAATGGCGCTCCAGCGGTTGGAGCAGGCAGAGGGTAGATACAAGGCAGGATGGCTGTAGTGTAAATGGCGCTCCAGCGGTTGGAGCAGGCAGAGTGTGGAGACCATGTAGGATGGATGAGCTCATTATCTGCTTTGTTGCAGCAGAGCTCCCCCGCTGTCTCTCCGGTAGGTCTCGGCGCTCGGTTGGTTCTGATTGGCCCAGGCCTTGGGGTGTGAATCAGAGCTTTTGGCACCTATCTCAGCTTCCTACTTTCCTGTGAGCCAGCTGTCACCCCCCCCCCCCCCCCCCCCCAGCCGTGAGTCAAGTCGCTCCGCTGTCACCACTGCTCCCTCACGGTTTCTCAGGGGGTCCCCAATACTTCCCCAATTTTCTTCTGAATGCGTCTGAGTTGGTGACCAATACCCATCCGGCGCTGGTTACAGGCGAGCCGGCGGTTGTGGCAGCTGAGTCTGATGCGCGGGGGGAAAACTGCGTTCACCTCACAGGGAGGTCTGAAGCATCGCAGTAAACACAGGGGGGTTGATTCAGGGCTAGGGCCAGACAGCAAACGCAGCGAGACGGATAGTTACCTGTCGGGACGCCGGCTTTAATTAATGTGCAAAGCCTTGAAACCCAAACAAACATATCCGAGGAGAGAAATGATTTGCGGGGGCTTTTGTCGTGTCATTATTCTTTCGGGCCATTAGTCACGAGTCAAGTAAAGAGCTCTTCCCATCCGTCTTTAGAAACCGCCCCAGTTGATAAAGTATTTCCATATCTCGGGTTGGGGTTGGGGGGGGGGGGGCGGGGGTGACTGATTTGGCGAACACGTGCCCACCAGAAGGGCCGACAGAGGGACCGGCTCACGCCGGAATAGGCCTCTCTGCCCATTCTCACGATGCCCCAAAATCATTAATGGCAACACCAGGGCCCAACAGGTGTTCAATTTGTGGCTTTGTGGGCCAGGTGGGGGGTCATAGTGGTGTCATCATGTGACCTGCCAGAGACGTGAGAGCGTTGGCGGCACAGCACCCTGCACGGCACACTATGAATTAATTGAGGGACCTTAGGATTTGTCCAAGGTATCCGGCGAAGGGGGAGGGGGAAGGGTCAGACTGACCCAAGTTGTGGAAGGAGGGTGTAAATTTTTAAAGACACAGGCTACACGTGCTTATAAAAATGCCAGCATAGCGCACAAAACTTCCCTGGAACCAGCAGTCACTGGAGACAAACACAAAGAGAGAGAATGTGCTGAACCCGCAGAGCTGTCGCCTAGCGAGGCGGGAACGCAATTAAGGGCCCAGAACAAACAGCGCACGGCGCGGCGGAGCCCTTCTGCGTTCCGGCACGTTCTTCTCCCAGCCTCCCATCCCGCCCGTCGGAGACGGGGCTTTCGGTTAGCGCCGCGCCCCCGCCGAGAGAAGGTTCCAGAGAAGGTTCGCAGCGTGCGCGCCGCAGTCAGAGAGAACAGACGTGAATTTCAGGGAATAATCGATTACCTCGCCCTGCAAAGTCGGAGGAGCTGGGAAATAAAGGAAGAAGGCGCACTCAGTCGTCCCCTGCAGCGTTTAATGAACTGTCCTCTGTACCCAATCGCAAACAAATAGAGTTTTTGGTTAGCAGACAGCTTGCAAAGGTCGAGGTGTGGAAACTGTCGATAGAACAGGGAGCAAGTGCTACTGGCGAGTGATTGGCATTTCGCTGCCTGTGGGTCTAGTGCTGTGTGATCGATACTTGGCAAACATCCTGATGTCTCTCATTTGTGTTCATCTCATTACCAGGATCTCAAGGTGACATAGATTACCTGTAGCTGAGATTAAGAGGAGGAATATGATTGCACAAGACCGGTGACATCTTCTGCACGTAAGAGCAATGGGGAGGGCCCAGTGTGTCCCGTGAGGTTTCTTTGGGTACCGTTGTGGCCGCTCTGTTGTCACGTGACCAATCACATCTGCTGCTGTATAAATCTCAAGAACGAATAAAGCATTGTTACTGTAGTGCTGAAAGTCAAATTGTGTGAACATGACTTTTTCTCCCGGAAGTAAATGTTAAAGGTTTGTGATGTCTAACTGATGCAGTCAATAGCTTGACCCGAAACCAGACTCGTCCATTCACCACACCAGTGGCTCTATAGCCTTCATCATTCAGTACAGCTCCCCTTGTGGCAGCAGTAAGAAAACCCCTCTCTGTGGAGTTTTATTACAGATTCTGAAGGGTTAAAATTGTATGCACATATATTCAAAATTACGCAAAATAATAACACCAATTAAAACAGTTTTTATTTGCATTGTAACATTAATAATCACCATGGTTACCTCCTGTGTAGTGTAGAGTAATTAATACTTTATATTTTTGTCCAATTAAAATGTCATTAAAATATCATTCAAATCCCTGTTGTATATGATAAGAAATGCGTAGTTAAGGATTGATATTGGCGCCTCTGTCCATGGGCAAGTATTGCTGAACGTACGTATGTATTTGGCTGCATTTATAGGGTTTATCTACCGTCGCTGTCAGTGTTCGTCGTGAGATAATGTTATAGGTAAGGGAGCAGCGGGGAACTGGAGAATGTACGGTAAAATATCAGCTAACATTCACAGGCACCTTAAAGTGGAGAGATAAGCAGGAAAAATATTCAGCAGTGCAGAATATTAATGTTGCATTCCTGTCCTGAGTAAATGCAGCATAAAATGGCTCTCTGTTGAGCTGGCCTTCTTTTTTAATACTTCCGTTACACTTCTGACGCCGGTCCCCCGTCCCTGAGGCTCCAGCTACATCAAGTTTGAGAAAGGAAATAAAGCGACTGGTGAAATAAACAGGGAGTCCCACTGGGACGAGAGCCTGCACTATACAGTAGCCCTTTCAGTTCTCTCTCTCCCAGGCGAACACACACACAGAAAAGCATTCACTCTCTCTCAGGCGAACACACACACACACATGCACACACTCTTTGTCTGTCTCTCTCTGCTCTCTCATGCTCTCACACACACACACACACACACACACACACACAGAAAAGCATGCACTCTCTCTCAGGCGAACACACACACACACACACACACACTCTTCGTCGCAGAGAACAGCGTGCAGTCTCTCTCAGTCAAACAAACACACTCGCGCGCGCACACACATAGAGAAGCATTTACTCTCTCAGGCGAACACACACACACACACACACACACACACTCACTTTCTCCCTTCCTTTCTGTCAGTTCTCTCTCTTTTCCGCACTCCCTCCCTCTCTCCTTTTGGCCCTTTGCTTCAGAGATATTTTTACCTCGATAGACAAATATCAAAGTGTGCTCTCACTGCAGAGTGTGCCATGCCCACATAGCTGCATTTCAGCTTTAAGGTTTATATAACAGAATGTTCTGGCAGAGCACACACCTCATAGGAGATTAAGGGCAGAAACATTTGCCTACTTTTTAGTGGCTCTGTTGCAGCATCGATTACAATAAACAATATGCTTTGCGGTAACCCGAACTTGGGCGTGACTTTCATTGCGCAAACTGTACTTCTTAGCTATTTACGTGGCTGGATCTGTACCAGAGTAATTCAGGTAGAATACGTTGCTCAGGGATACAACCAGAATGCCCCAACTGACATTACAATGCACAAGGCAAGTCAATTTACAGCCTCCTTCTGCAACATTTTTCAAAATACATGTATCAAAATGCATGTGGTAGCATAGGCTGTAAGTAACATCGCGGAGGAGCGAGCGCCTCCCTGCTGTGGGGCCAGACAGGGAGAGCCAGGGATAACGGATGAGCCAGAACAAGGTCATGTGTTCGAGCGGCTGAGTCTGCTCCAAGGTGGAGTTTTTAGGTCTGCTCTGCTCTGAGAGTATATGAGCCACCTGGGAAGAGTCCCTGAACTGTCTTTGTGTGTGCGTGTGCGTGTGTGTGTATGTACTCTGCCTGTGTATTTGTGTACTTGTTTGTCTATGTGTTTGCATATGATTCTGTATAAGTCTTTCTGCATGTATTCCTGCTTGTATGAGTTTGTTTGTGTTTTCCTGTATGTGTTTGTGTGTGTCTGAATGGGTCCATGTTTCTATTGCTAGGTTTTATGCTTTTCCCTTTTTCTCCTCGAAGATC
The DNA here is from genome assembly GCA_029718625.1 of Synaphobranchus kaupii. Lineage (NCBI taxonomy): Eukaryota > Metazoa > Chordata > Actinopteri > Anguilliformes > Synaphobranchidae > Synaphobranchus > Synaphobranchus kaupii. The sequence continues at coordinate 9,640,853 of CM056383.1, read as the reverse complement.
TGTCTATAGCGAGGGGGGAGGGGGCGGGGTGTTTTCACTGCTGAAGTGTTGACATTTAGGCCTGTGGGCAGTTGCTGTGACACCTCTGGCATGGCCAGATTGGATTTTTGCCGAAGGGAACAGCGGCAGCCCAGAAACCCATTTCCAGGGCAGTGTACTATTCCTCCCTCAGAGTGGTGTTGACATACTTTAGGACAGCACTCTCTCACTCTCTGAAGGCCCCAGTCCAGCACTGCTCTCTCGCCCCTCAGTTAAACCACTTCCAATACAGGCCTTGGAATGGCTCCTTCCTGTAAGCTGTACACTCTGTACAGCCCTAAATTACAACAGGCCCGAGGCGTGGCGTCTGACATCGGTGCTGCCCATTATCGATCAGAGTATTGACCCATAATAGACTTGCGCAGCCTAATGGTAATGGCCAGACACTACCCCCGAACGCCCGTCGCATTAAACGCTGCATCGCAAATGCGCCTCAGTTCAGTTATTTCGGCCGGCGCATTAAAATAACCCTGGAATAGCTGCAACATTCTGGACAGAGGCACTGAGGTTTGTGCATCGCACGCGTGGTGCTCGGCGGCTAGGGTGAAGGAGGTCCCAGCAAAGTGGAATTCTTTTTTTGGCAGAGGCTTAGGGTCGAGGCGCTGGAACGCTGAGTACTGCCACGGTGCCGGTGAATTCCCTGCTGCCCGGTGTCCACGGGGGTCACCTTTTCTCTCCTGCTGTTTCCTGGAGGCTCCTAAAATAAAAATCGAAACTCGCATTTGCCAACAGCCTTAAATGCCCTCCCCTATGACAGATCGTTCTTTGGAGACCGCACCAGGAGGGCCGGCCTTTTCAGGCCAACTGATAAGCCCAGGATGTTCCAGGTGCGGTGTCTTCTGGGTAATTCCCTGAAGGTCGTCGAGTCTGGAGCACTTGTGGGGGAAAACTATGCAGACTTTTCAGGCTCATATCCGTGATGTGCCTTTTGAAGAGAGTGAGGTAGGACCCAGGACAAATATGCGTTAATATGATATTTGGAACACAATCCGATTATTACAAAGCTGTAAAGCTACTGAAGGACTAAAATAGTGAGGACTGTTTACGCTCCTGCTTGTGCTTTGAGACCATGTCAAAGGGCCTGGACAGAGTCATCCTATGTGAGTTGGCAGAACTTAAATAACTGCCCGTTTTTGCCCGGACGCAGAGCGGGCGGGCATAAACGCCTGGATGTGGGTAACTGACTGACTAACTGGTTGAGTGGCTGTCTGTTCCCCGTTGTTGAAAAGCTTATGCGCAAATTGTGAGTAATTACAGAAAAAATAACTAACCCTGCTTGCTACTAAATTTAAACTATACAATTTTAACTATAATGTATAATAATTTAATACTACTATAATAATGTAGATAATAAGGGGGTTGGCTGGTTAAAACAGTTACTCCTGATGTAATTCTTGGAGCCACCAGGGCCCGTTAGGAGGTCCAATTGGCCTGTGCGCTGACCCGTCCATGGTTCCGACAGTAGCCTATCCACACAGCTGTAAAAAAAATTTTATATACGTGACATTATGCTCAGTGTTTTAAGAACATAGGCTACCGAATCATTTTCATTTAAATAGGTCTACCACTCAGAGAAATTAGAGACATACGCACTTCTTTTATTGATAGACTGCTTATTTTATTTTAGTGACATGGAATATAGGCTAAGCAATAGCCCAATGTTGGTTCATCACACAGCCCTGTCTAAGGCAAACCGGTGAACGGAAATCTATTGACTCTTACCGCAAGTCCTCCCTACTGTTAAGGTTAAGTTAGTTAACAATGGGCTGGCTAGGCTCATCTTAACGTTTAGGCTACCTTGTTTCCTTTCTAGTTTTTAAGAATATAGCCTATAATCCCCATACACAGAGAACTAGGAAATGTCGCTATCTAGCCTGGTAGGCTAAGTGGTAACTGCCTGATGACCAAAATCATTCACAGACACCCATTGAAGTTGAACCATAAGTTCAGTAGTTTGAATGGTCCCCTGTAACACCCCTTTCTTCGAGGCCCCGCCTTGATGGGCAGCTTTGACATTTCGCATTTTCAGTTCAGAGTTTTGGCCGGGTTTTTGCATGACTACGCAGAAATGATAAAGTGAACGGATGCAATGCCATTGCAGTTGAATTATGTCACTCTTGTGCCGCAAAAGCATGAAAGCGATATGTTAAATGGCAAATTGAATTATCATTTCCTTTTTGTCATGGATCATGCGATTACAATAAGAAACTGCTAATGCAAATGTGGGTTTTCATTTTCAATGAAATTATGGCAGGGTTATGTCATAGAGGGCGAGAAAAATTTAATGTAAAATGGATTTACATTAACAAATCAGATAAAATCCATACATTAACTTGCAAATGAAAACGCAAAGTGGCCTTTTGCATTTTCATTTGAATTATGTCATGGCTTTTGCACAATGTTGGTTTATCACACAGCCCTGTCTAAGGCAAACCTTTTTTTTTTCTTGTCTTTTGTTTTGCTTGCACATGCTTCCATATATAACAATATCCGCCGTGCCTTGTCAAATGTTCCCCACTGGCTGCATACAGGCGTCCGGGCTGAGCTAGGCTTGCCTAGTCTTGTATAGTGTGTCGTGGTAATTTTTTTGAATTAGGGATCTAGAAAACTAGCATATTAAC
>CM056383.1:9588688-9637693 GCA_029718625.1 Synaphobranchus kaupii | reverse complement strand
TAGCATATTAACTTTAACTAGCTAGCCTTCGGTTCAGCTTGTTTGCTGCCTTGTTTATATAAGCCAGCTAGCTACTTTGAGTCTAAACTTGGCAATAGCCGGCTGAATTTTTTTTCTGTTAGCTAGTAATTCAAGCTCACTATATGAATTGTGTTGCAACCGTTTAAATTAATTTCAGTCGCCTTGTTGTTGCTCAGTATTGGCGTGATGTCACCCTCAGAAAGTGGGTGTCATCACACAAGTAATCTGTAAAAAGCCCACATAGTCTCTGTCCATACTGCAGCCTCTTCTTTCCTCCCTGTCCCTAAATGCTGATTGGTTGTTGCTGGGGTTACACCTCCCTCCCCCAACCATTGTCCACTGACTCTCCCATGTCCCCCAGTAATGAGGCGGTTTTCTCTCGAACAGACTCTGTGGCAACCTGCTCTCAGAGCAACCCTTTGTTCATCTTTGGTTATCTGTTCACTCAGGCTTTTAAGGAATATGTATCTTTTGTCCAGATATCAGCAGCATGCCTTCTGCATGATAATGAGTTTGGGGTGGGGTGGGGGGGCATTCTTGAACGTAATCCTTTCTATACTCCAAAACAGAAAGTGGCAATCAATTGCTAAACTAAAATCATGACATTTTAAGTTGCCAGACAAGAAAAAAAAACTCCAAAACAATGCATTGGACAAGTCCTGTGTGTTAAGTTGTGTTTTGTTGGATACGCAGACTTGGTCTTTACGCTCATGTTTCCCAGCATTCCCTTGGGCAGAGAATTGTATAATGGAGCACTTGTACAACTGTGGCCGCATTCCCCTCCTGCAGGAAGTAACCTGGTGCTACACAAGGACACAAGGGTTTTCTCTTTTTATTTTTTTTTTACTCATCTGAAATACACAGGGCCCCCTGCCAAGAGTGGGCCCCCAATATAACTAATTATTACAGCCAGCTGGGTGGTTATAGACTCACTCTCTTACATGCACTGCTGTAAGCAAATGGGTATCGAGCCAGAACAGTACCTGTCAAACACTGGGAATTTGAACAGGTGAGGAAATGCAGAACAGTTAAATAAATACGTAAATAAATATATAAATAAAATGAGATCACATGCACATGAATAAACAAATCGATCAACCTGCAGCACGACAGTAGACTGCCATTAGGGTTTTAATGATGTGCCCCACCCCCCAATTCATAGCCTCCTAGCCTTCTTATCTGTCACCCTGTAAGCAAACATGACTTGCGGACGGAGGTCTCTTATCGAGGTGTCTCCAGCCCCCCGATTAATTAATTCATTAATTGACGCATGTAAGAAGATTGGCTTGAGCCTCCTGTGTGCATATTGTTTGTGTCACAGCTGAAGACATTTCTCGTTAATTTGGGGAGGGGGGCGGGGGGGTGGACGCTATCCCTTACTGCCTTACTCCCTCACTTTGTCACTCCATCACTCCCTCTCCTCCTCCTCTCATCTGCTTCCCAGGGAGGAGGCGTGTATAAATAATGTATCACTAAGAGCCTACATGTGCTCCCTCTGTCTCTCTCTCTCTCTGTCTCTCTCTCTCTCTCTCTCTCTGTCTCTGTCTCTCTCTCTCTCTCTCTCTGTCTGTCTGATTCTCTCTCTCTCTCACACAAACACACGCACACAATGATACACTTGCCATTTGAAGTGTTTTGAGATGACTATATCGAATCCTGCACACGGATATTGGAGTTCGAAACCACAGTACTAACAGTTCCGATGCACCAGTGGGTGGTGGAGTCAACCAATTCCGCGGTTCCAAACCTGAGTGCCTGGCAGACTTGTTACAGCCTGTCACAATTGACGGACATGTTGACATACTGGGTTTTGGGGTTTGGACTTTGGTTACACACATCAGTTTCAGGAAAGAAGTCGGCACTGGAGTGTACTTATAAACCTCAAACTCCCAGCTCCCTGCTCCCTGCCCTGCTTTTGAGTGGGCTTCTCCAGATGGACACTGATGTGGACTGAATCGGCGATCGTTCTGGCGGCTCTGGGGAGCTCTGTGGAGGATGGGTGGGCGGGTAGCCGGATCGACGGGCCGGGAGACTGCCCTGATCTCCTGCCAACACGCCCCTCTCTAATTTCTGGCCCCTTGATATGGAAATACAGACTCCGCACAAGCCGTTCTGCCTCTGTGGGCTCGGACACATTCATTAAAACCCGCCCTTCCGTACCATGGCACAGCCTGTGGCCCTCTCACAGGGACGTGCACTCTCACATTCGTATTCCTGCCTGTCAGAATGTTCCGGAAGCTTCCATCTGTTTCTCAAACTCCAAAACCTCTGTAATTTTAAGTTCACTGGTTTCTCCTCTATGGTAGCATAGAACATTGCGCATGTCCAAAGAAACCGGTCAAAAGGTTTTTTGTGATGTTTTTTTGTCATTATTCTATGAGTCGCATTAACTACTAAAGGCCAGAAGTATTGTGCTTACCTGCCTGTATTTGTGTTAATTGCTTACATGGATTGTAGTTTGCAATGTTATGAGGGGCACTTTTGGCAAGGACATTTCGATGAAAGTATGAAGAGAATCTGAAGAGTGTACTTGAAAGGAGGAGCGTTCTAACTTTAGATATGAAGTGAGCCACTTTGTTGTAACTGTCGGCAGTTATGTGTCCTTTTCAAAGCTGCCTTAAAGAATTTCTGACAAACATGTAGGAAATTTATTGAAATTTCACAGTACTGTAGCAATATAGAAATGAATATACTGACACAAGTGTTGGAAAGAAAGGTGTAACATGAAGGTGATAAGTGTGTGTGTGTGTTTGGGTGTGGGTGTGTGTTGGATAGCTAAGTTAATATACATGCATATAGGCATTGTGAAATGTTATGATTGAACAGTGTAAGAGGCGTGAGTCTCTTGTCAGCACGGGTGATTAATGTCTGACTGATGACTGATGGATGTGGGTGGGAGGATGAATAATGAGTAGGCATATGGATAAGTAGGGTTGGAGAAGGGGGATGGGAGGGAAAAGGCCACTGAATCAAAATCACTTTTCAAACGCTCGCTCATCATGTAATTATCTACAGTACATCTAAGGACAATCGTCAGTACATCTAAGGACAGCTGTCTGTTCTGTGACTGTCGTGTCCTTTCAGAGGTTAGTCTCGACTCCCGAAGTTCAATCCCTGATAGAGCCTGATGATGTCACGTGATGATCTCATATGAGCCTGACACAAGAAAGGCTAGTCTTAGCCTTTACACCGGCTTGCGTGTATTTACAGAAAAGGAAATCAATAGCATAAACATATGACTTGGACAAACGACACTGAAAGCCTAATTAAAATTAACTGGTCTCTCAACACACGGAGGGTGAATTTCGCAGAAAAAGCAGTGCTGTTATTCCGGCTATTTGTTACTGCGGGATAGACTTCCTGGATTTCCAGCCCAGAACAGAGCCCTGGCGCTTTTGTTCCGGTAGGATTTGGCAGGTAAGGAGGCGGGAGGTGTGGATAATTGGCTCTTTATTAAACAATGAGAGCTCTTGGAGTTGAGATTCACTGTGCTCTCTGTGTTCAGACAGAGCGAGGTCTAAACTCCAATTAACTGTGATACTGATTACCAGGTCTCTAGAATCTGGAGCGCCTGGAGCGTGTGCAGTTAAGAGAGGGTAGATCGATTGCCCTAACATCCCAATGTTGTGTCTGATCTGTGTTTCTGTGTCTCTGATATGGTGCCCGTTCCCAAGGGTAACTATTTACCCAGTCTCCCAAATGCTTAGATTTGTAAAATCCTTCACCTGAAGGAATGTCTGTAATTAAAAGCAATGATTGGTCAATCACACCTGGTATTAATATGACGGCAGCGATGCATAGTGGTCCAGTGGCTGGAAATACAGCCTGAAGATAGCGGGTTAAAATAGAGGGTGGGGAAGTTGGGGACCTGCAGTTGTAGGGCACTTATCTAGAGTGCATTCAGTGAATATTGAGCAGTGTAAAAAGGGTAAAATTATAAAAGGCTAAGCTGTATACATTGCTGTGGATTTGGGGGATCTCCTGGGAAGATAAAAGGTAATAATAGTTTAGATGTGGAAAAACCCTCAATAAACAGGAGGCGCACTGGTAGCCCCTGCTGAGTTAGAGTGGACTTGATTAGCCACCTATGTTGCTGTTAGCTCCTGTGCTTAGCGCCTGTGGGAAAGTTTTAACATGGCTGATCCTAAGCAGTGCTTGAGGTCAGACAGTACCTCCAGGATCTGTCACCTTTCTATTTCTATAGCAGCCTTTTTTTTAGTTTAGTGTCGCTAAGTTTTCATGACAGTCTTACCTTTATTGCTTTGTTAGCCATAAAACTACTGAAGTGCACAAAATGTCTGAGTACTATTGATGCGTCAGCAAGCAACACTATTATCAGATCAAAGGATGTGAAACGTGTGCTTCCATGTGACCTGGTATCATTATGATAAGGGTGTTTAGTGTCATCTGTGAAATCGTATTCCACTCAACAATGAGTGCGACCGAGCAAAATCTTCAGGGTAAAATGAACCCTTTAAAGAGTACATTTCACACTGCTAGTGTACATTTTGTCTATTTGGACTTGTATAAATTCTGTTGGAGCTGAATTAACACTGAGTACATACAGCTTATAAGTGGTATTAGCGCTACCTGTAAATATTAAATATAAATATAATATTTATATATAGGCCGAATAATAATGAATAATAACGACCACCAGCCTGCACATTTACCAGGATTGTGATGGTCTCTTGCCGTTCAGCGAGTAATGTGTGTGTGGATGAGGCAGAGAGAAACGTGACCATGCATGGCTGTTCAGATGCAGGCCATCTACAGGGCACAGAGTTTGCAAGTGGCCCCTCCGATTACTAGTTGTTGTATGATATCTAAGCTCTATTTAGCAAATTCTGCGAACAACTGTGTCCTTCCGTTAAATCCTCCCATTAGCTGCACGGAACACTTTTCAAACATTATTTCTCAGATGTTTGAGAGACATAATCTGCTCATTGACGGTTGGTTCAGACTTTCCGGCCTTGATGCTACAGCTTTAGTGTTAATTGGCTCATTTGTGAACAAACAGCTTCTACAGAGAAATAAATTATTGCAGTAATGAGATTTTGCGACAAGGGCGAATGGCGTCCATTAAGGCTCTAACTGGGGCCTCCCACACCATCCCGCGGTAATGTTGCATTACATCATGCGTCTTCCAAATTGCATCCTGCTTCTCCATCTCCAAACTACTTGCATATCGCAAAAGCTACATCTAACCACATCAGTGGGCACTGTCCCTTCAAACCAGTGTGCTGTGAACAGAATTGTGCCCCGTTAACTGAACAAAATGTGGCAAAATTCAGTCGATTTTTGTCAGAATGCCCTGGCGTGCTGAATTTCCCCTTTGCCCTTCGCCAGGACAACGTGCGGAGCTGTAGGCTCTTGGTTCTTGATCCCCGAGACATAGGTTTTGGTTTGGCATATGGGAATATTTGGATGATAGAGCCGGTCTTGTGGAGGGGTGGGGGTTTTGTGGTAGTCCCGGACGGTCTCAGTTACGAGATGATCCACTGTCACGACGCCTCTATTACAGCCATGATGTTGTCGACTCTTGCATGCTATAGTGTCTGGTGACTCACTGACATTTCTACTGTCGAAATCTCCGTGGCCTTTAGTCTATCCCAGTGACAGTTGTGACATTTTATAAGACATTAATAATCGTCCATGTTTCCCCACAGTGTTTTGTACCCATGGCTGGGTGTGTATTAATGTAAAATAATATTCCACATCCATGTTTCTGTGTGTAGAGGTGAATCTAGAGACTGGGGGATTACCCAAAACTCCTAAAACTCAGCCCTCAGGATCCCCCAATGCTCAGGGCCCCAGGCAGTTATCTGCCTTGCCTGTTAATAAAATTTGCCTCTGTGTGTGCACCCCTTGTTTCGAGTGGTAAAAATACACATGGGATAGAGGATTTATGTTAGAGAATTTTTGCTCTTTCTATGTGAATATGTATTGTACTTCCTAATCAGCCATAGTCACCATATCTAAAGATGTTGGGAGTTATGTCCTATGTTTCACCTTGTTTTACCTGATTTGGAATGCACAATCATACGTATATTAGTGCTCACTTCTGACACCTAAGCTCCAGTATCGATTTAGGAGGGTGCAGACAAGCATGTGCTCTTTTCCGAAACATGCGACGTCACACCGTGGTTTGCAAGTCAGGCTCGCACAGACATGAGTCAGAGGAAGACATTTAATGTGCAGCTCAACAGATGGACTTACAGGCACCCAATCGACAAGCAAAGGTCTATTGGGGTCTACGCTAGAGCCAAATGTGCGGTGAAAGTCGGCACTGGTATGGTCCTGATTGAAGAACAGACTGTGGACAGATGTGAAGAACAGACGCATCTTATATCGAATTTGAGACATGTCTAGACACACCTTTAAGATGCCTGTGCAAATGAATTTGCCAAATGAATTTGTTGTGCAGTTAAACCCTTTATTTTCCAAGTTGATTTGTTGAAAGCAATGTAAGCTGAAGCCTTACTCTGTTTGCGGCTCTGTTTCCTTTGGCTCATCACGGGGAACGTGAAACTGTCGATTGATGTCTGGCCATACAGAAGCCCAGAGTATTTCAGTCTGTTGAGCGGCATTCAATCCACGATCGAGCTTTTCTTCCCTCCTCGGACATCTCCTGATTCAGCTGGCAGCGTGTGTCCAATCCCACGCGAGGAGGAAGTGCGGGAGCTGACACCGACTGCAGCGATGGCCGGCGCTACAGAGGCGCGCAGGGGTTTCTCTCCAGCCGACTCCGCCATTTTAGAGATAATTGGCTGGTTGATTAGAAGCCCTTTTAGTTGATGGGTGCAGAGCTTTGAAGAGTTGCCTCTGCTGAAATGCGACTGTTGAGACGTGCGGATAACGGATTCCCTGCCTTTATTTATTTATAACATGTTCTTCTGCCTGGACCTCTCCACTCAGCGAGAGGGATTCAGCTGTTAATACATATGCAAATGGAACGTCCCAAACGTACACCAGTGTGATGTACTGCCAAGGGGACTGGATTTGCATCAAGGAAGGCTTGCTGGTTCAGATCTAAGGCGGGGACACCCTTGAGCAATGAGCTCACCCTGAATTACTTCAGTGAAAATGTCAGTCTGTGAAAGTAGGTGCGTGTAAAAGCTGTGTAGTCAATGGATAGCAACATGTTCAATATAATATGTGCAAGCAAGTCACCCAGGATATGGCTGTGTGCTGTACAAATAATGCACTATGATGATGATCTTCTCTGCCTTCCCTCATATGTTTCCTGCTGGCCTCTGATGTGAGGTACGTTGCCTAGGCAATTGGCCCTGTCACTGTTCCTGATCCGCCCCACCTCTCTGCTCTGAAGAAGCGGGGAGTAACGCGTTCCGTGTGAACCCGATTGAGCTCCGTGATTAAACGCCCTTCCTACAGCGAAGCGCATTCCTCCTGAACGTCATTTCGATGCCCGCCGCTTCCTCGCGATCCATCGTGCCGTTTTCCCAAAGGGAGGCGACGGCTGTACGGTCGCGGCACTTTGTTCGGAGGCGCCGAGAGATCATCTTGTTGTCATTGTGTCGACATCGACGCGGCGCGTTCCGAGGCGCTGAAAGAACGCTCCAGGTACGTGCGGGAAAGATGTGTATCGGCAACATCTCTCCTGAATATGAATGGGCTGTCAGCCTGCCGTCAGAAGATTGCGAGCCCTTCGACAGCAGCCAGAGTTAATATCGCACGCCCGTTAAAGTCTTGACTTTATTGGCCAATGTCATAAAAAAAAATTATTTAAAAACCCAGGAACTGTCAAGGTGAGTTCGTTATGGCCGCGTTTGGCCGCGAAGGTAAATATAGAAGCCGGCTGGCGGGCTTGTGAAGTTTAGGAATTATTGACGGGGCAACCGCGACTGAGGCTAAGTGCTAGCGTTCCGCGATCCTTCGTTCTGCCGCGCTCTGCCTCTTTCTCTGCCCCCTGTCCGTATCAGCGGCTACACGGAGCGCGGTGACACCTCCCCCTCACTGACGGGCCCTGATGTGCAGGGGCCTTTGTGGAGATGCCAGGTTTCATCCTGTTCCCGTCACACGCCTCGACTTAACGCTTGACGTTGACAAGCTGAGTGCTTGGAAGGAAAGCGGTGTTTTTTTTGCCCCCATCCCTGTTGTTGCTGTGTGTAGAATCCGAGTCAAATAGCAGTGGTAAAAATAACCCGGCGCATCCGTGCAGAGCGGAGCGAGGGGCGTGTGCCCCTCGCTCGCGTCTCCAGCGCTCTGCCTTTTATGCTGGCACCTGTGCCGAATTCGGCTGGAGGAGCCGCTGCTGCGTGTGACCGAGCAAACGTTTCCCTGTGATGTTGGCAAGCGATGCTTCTTCAGCTGCGGCCCGGCGCCTGTCATTTGTTGATGGAATCGTTGGGCTAACGGCGAGTGCTGGACGCCGCTGAGCGGGCATGCCTGTGTGTTGCAGTCGGTCTTTCAGGCATTCCAGGCCACCACGACACGCTGTGTGTGTGTGTGTGTGTGTGTGTGTGTGTGTGTAGCAGGTTGCACATGTTTGTGTTGCCTTCTCTATTCGCCGCATGTGTTTATTCCTGATGTGGTGTCACGCTGTGCTGGGCTAGCCCAGATAAGCCTGTCACCCCCTGGGTTTCGTGGCAGTTGGAAGAGGGTAATCAGACACCAGCCGCACACGGGTTCAGATAGACTTGTCCTGAGGAGGAGGATGATGAAGAAGCAGGATATTGGTGACCTATACCAGCACTCCCACACATGGCCAAAAGCTCTCAATTCAGTGTTTGTGAACGGAGCCGAGACTGCTCCAGTGTATTCCCATCACTAATCCACACCCAGCAGTCTCTTCATCTCTCTGTTTAATTCACTAATTACACAGCTCTCCAGAAGGGTTTACCTATGTGCTGGGCCCACAATGGAGCCTGCAGCCTCAATTAAACTTCTGCATGCACAACCTCCGCCTCCCCCCTGTCATATCCTCAAAGAAATTCAGCCCCTTGCATGAATACTAATGAAGCACCTATCCACTCCTGCGTTTCAGTGGGGCACATTTGCATTTTTGTTTAGCTTTTCAAATGGCTGGCAAGTGGGGACTATTTTGAGCTGTCCTCTGCACTTCTAAACGTTATGCAACTTTGCGCTGTTGGATTAACTGGTTTTCTTTATTGCCGTGTTTGTGTGTGTGTGTGTGCATGTGTGTGTTTGTGCGTGCGTGCGTGCGTGTGGAAGTTTGAAAACATAGCAGAATATCTGAAATTGAGCCCTTAAAGCCTTAAAGTAAATAAGGAGAAAGGTAAGAAAATGAAGTAAGAATGGGCATAGTATCACATACCTCATGATATCTCCATCTCTCTCTCCCTCCCTCCCTCCCTCCCTCCCTCCAGGTCTGGGTAGGACGAAGAGGAAGACGAGCGCCCGCGATGCCTCTCCGACGCCCAGCACCGACGCCGAGTACCCGTCCAACGGGAGCAGCGGGGCAGAGCGCATCTACGATCTCAACATCCCAGCGCTGGTGAAGTTTGGGTACTCGGCGGAGCGGGAGGACGAGTTGACGCTGGTGAAGGGCACGCGGGTGGTGGTGATGGAGAAGTGTAGCGACGGGTGGTGGCGGGGCAGCTACGGTGGCCGGGTGGGCTGGTTCCCCTCCAACTACGTCCTGGAGGAGGGCGACGAGGCCTCGGCCGACGCCCCAGGCTACCTGACCTCGCGGGAGGGCGGGGCGGCGGTCAGCAACGGGCAGGGCGGGCGGGTCCTCCACGTGGTGCAGACTCTCTACCCCTTCAGCTCAGTGACGGAGGAGGAGCTGAACTTTGAGAAGGGGGAGACCATGGAGGTGGTGGAGAAGCCGGAGAACGATCCCGAGTGGTGGAAGTGCAAAAACGGGCGGGGCCAGGTGGGCCTGGTGCCCAAGAACTACGTAGTAGTGCTGAGCGACGGGCCGGCCCCGGGGGGCCCCGGCGCGGGCCCCCCCTCCCCGCAGATCGGCTACACGGGGCCCTCGCGCACCGGCAAGTTTGCCGGCAAGGATTGGTACTACGGCAACGTGACGCGGCATCAGGCGGAGTGCGCGCTCAACGAGAGGGGGGCGGAGGGGGACTTCCTGGTGCGCGACAGCGAATCTTCGGTGAGTGCGATTGGGAGTCGAGGCGGAAGGGGGTGGTCAGATCAAGCTTACTGAGGTGTTATTGAGTGTTGTGGCTGAGAGGCTGGGGTCTGAGGTTAGGGGGAGGAATGTTGAAATGTGTGGCGATGTATCTGAGAGGCAAGGGGGCTTCCTGGACCAGAACAGAGAGCTCACACTGTAGAGATGGGAGGTATTTGGGGGTAGTTACGGGACGGGGGCAGTGCTGTAAGAGAACAAACACTTAAAAATTATTTGCGTGCTCTCGCCGTAAGGTGAAGAGTCAAAATGTCACCTTCAACCTCGCAACTACAGAATGAAAAATCTCTTTCGCGTGCTCTGAATACAGAGCGATACGTACAGGAAGTTTCCGAGCGCGTTCGTGAGAGTCACTTGGGCCATGTCCGGGGGTCTCTCCAGAGATATCATGCAGACAGATCACGACCGGACTTCGTGAGACTGGCCGGCAGTGAGACTGACCGCAGTGGCATACGCTGTGGCCTTAAGCCAGCCCACGCAGCACGCTGCGCCCGCTGTCTGTAAACGCCATCAGCCCCAAACGCCGAGGTTGGCGCAGTTACGAGCGGACACAAGCTAACACACTGGGGCAGGCGCTTCCCTCACTCGCTGCATTGGGCTGCATTAATCTGGGCTGTGCTGTCTTTCAGCCATGTCCCACTCAATTACCTTTGTTTTACCTCCTTGTACTTTGGCCAAGGTAATAAATGAAAGTCATTGTGGAGCTTTTTATTATATTCATTTTATTGGCAAGGCCCTCTTATCCAGAACAAAGCTTGGACAGCCTGCATTTACTGTATATAATATAGAATGTCTGCAAAGTGCTTTGTGTGCCTGAAAGAAAAGTTATTATTATTATTATTATTATTATTATCAATTTGTACAGCTGTTCAGGTTAAGTACTTTTCCCTGCAGTAAGTTACAACAGCAATGACCAACTGGCACTGAAACTTGCAACCTACTCAGGGTTCGACACTAACCTTTTTCACAAGAAAAATTTAGGAGCACAGTGATAAATGTTCAGGTAACAAGGGGTTTTATTAATAAACAATTGATAACATCCATATTTATACTGTGTGTGTGTGCACATTGTTATACCTAGAGATTTTCTAAATACAGAGATACAAATGTACAGTTTTTGAATGGGGAAAGGTGAGACATTTCCGGTTCAACACTTGACCAATCATGCATGCCATAGCTGCAAAGCCTCTGCTTATCTTTGAAAAAATTCTGCACGTGTTCCAACCATCAAGATATATAAGAACTGGAGACAGCTTCCGCTTACCGGTTCCATGGATTCCTATGGGAGCTGCTCATTAGCGCATTCAAGCCAATTCATGGAGGCGCCATGTTAGACTATGGGGCTTTTTGGAACCAGAGCATGAGCACTAGGTACATAACATGGCTTTTGGAACCAGAGGAGCATGTGCACTGGGTAGATAAACATGCGGACCCAATTGGAATGAAAAAAATCTTATAACTTCTTCTGTGGGGCGCAGAAAAAGATCGGTCACTGGAGAGTAATTAGTTCTGTGTGAGGAAATGTTTGAATTTAAAAGAACTATGATATACTGTAAAATAGTATAATTTGGCCTGGGTAATTTTGTAGTTTTTAATGGACTGCTTTTTGGCACCAAAGGCTGCAATTCCTCCGGTGACCACTGGAGTTTGCGAGCTTCAAGGAGAATTTCAATCCCTTTTTCCCCTGGTTCCTACCCTCTCCGGCTACTGTAGGCCCACATGAGTGACATTAAAGGCGGGCTCTCACTCAAAACAAACTTTTCGCGCCAATAAACTGTTCAGAGTGTTTCTAATATGCTTTAGAGCTATTTTAAGCCTTCATAAAAGTATCCAATGTTAATGTGTAAATGAATTTTTGCACTCCAAGTAGCCTAGACAAAAAATAAAAACACCAGGTGGACTACAAGTATGACATATAATGAGTTTATAAATGAGATGACGATGCCATGTTTCAACGTTAATCTCATTAGATAAACTAATGTCACAACCTACGTATTTGATACGCAACGTCTATTTGATAAGCAACACCTTCGAACCTACATAGCCTATTTGATAAGATCAATGCCTTGGGTCTGCGCTTTGATCTTTATATTTTTTTTGTTTTGCTGAAGCATATGTAAATTAGCCACCCATGTAGCTACAATAGCCTACATTTAGGTATAAACAGTGTAATATCGGATTTTTGACATCAAAATGACGAAGGAACATGCTGTTCGAAACCATCGAAGAAAATGCAGTATATGCTAAACTTATACATTGAATAACGGCAACCACCCGCGACATGTATAGGCCTACATTTGCGGGTGACATGAATAGCCTACAGTGAGCACCATAATTTGTTGGACAGTGACACATTGTTTTAGCACTGAGTAAGAAAGGATACAATGATAATGTGGTTAAAGTACAGACTGTCGTCTTTAATTTTAATTTTCATACTTAGCCTATCGGATGAACCGTTTAGAAATGACAGCACTTTTCGTACATAGTCCCTTCATTTTAGGGCACCGAAAATCCTTGGACAGCTTAACATTATGTAGCCTACAATAAAGTAAACATAATTAATATTTGGTCGCATATCCTTTGCATACCGTGACTTGCTGAAGTCTGGTCACCCTCGCCTCTTCTTCGTTCAAAATAAAAGCTAATGGGCTTCATTGCTAAAAATGTACGGGTGTTTTCAATAGATAATCGATATCGATACTGTTTTTTTCGTGGTCTCTCCATTTCTCTCACTGACACTGACAAGGGCTGTCATTTGCCTCCTCGATCTGTGATTGGCGCATTTGCGGTTTGTGGAATCTGGAACTTGTAGTTTTTAAACGATTAGCAGCCGGGGACAAAACGGCAACTGCAGGAGCAGTTTTACAAATAACTACAAATTAGATTATAATCTTTACTCGCACACTGTGCTCTTAAATAATTTCTCCCGTTCGCACATGTCTATTTTTAGGAGCAAATGCGATCGAAACCCTCGCACTGTCGAGCCCTGCTACTGGTTACCTGGTTCCAGTCCCTTAACAATTCCATTGTTTTACTGTATAGTTCAGTTTGGCTTGAAGACCACTCAGTATTTCCCACATAATTCGGGGCCAGATTCGCAATGTGAAGATATAGTGCCCCCTTTTGGTTGCAGAGTGGAATACTATACTGACAACCATTCCTAAACTTTACCTTTCCAAGAAGCCCTTTTGAATCAGACACACAATTTTCAGCTCCAGTGTAGAGAAGACATTATTTAGAATTGTATTATCATCAATGTGTCTTTATATGCATAGAGATTGAATAAGTATTATTTCTCTAGTTTAATCCTAGCTAACAGGAATGAGTGATGGTGACTCAGTATTTGGCTGATCTTTAATGATGAAGTCTACAGCTTTCAGCAGTGTAGATTAGAACATTCAATAAACCTATGACTTCTCTATCATTCTAATGAGTGTTACTGGGTCCAGTCACAGTTGTCTATTGAATTACAGTCAGCTGTGTACCAAATCTGCATGGGTAAAGTGATGCAGGACGTATCTGAAAATGTGATTTTTTTGGTTTATCTTTTTCTCTCTCTTTCTGGTCGTTCCTCTCCCCTCTCTCTCGGCCCGTCCTCTCCTTTATTCACGTCACTCCTGCTCTCCTACCTCTTCGTCTCATCCCCTCCTACCCCCCCTTGTCCCTGTCTCTGTCCTCCTTTACTCTTGTCCTCTCGTCCCAACTGCTGTCCGTCTGGTCTCATGTCCCTCTCTTCTGATACTGCTAACCCCATCTCTCTCTCCCTCCCTCCCTCTTTTCTCTCTCTCCTCTCTCCCTCGTCCTTTCTCATGGTCTCATGTCCCTCTCTTCTGATTGTCCCTCTCTTCTGATACTGCTAACCCCATCTCTCTCCCTCCCTCCCTCCCTCCCTCTTTTCTCTCTCCCTCTGTCACCTTCTCCACTTTCTGTTTGTCTGTGACCCTGTTCTGCTTTCCTCTCTCTCTTTCTCTCTCCTTCTCTCTCTACCTCTCTTTCCCAATCTCCCTCTTCCGGTCTCTCCCTCTCTCTCTATCTCTCTCTCTCTCTGTCTCATGCCGTCTCTCCTGTTCTCTCTCCCTATCCCTCTCCCTTTCTCTCTCTATACCTGTCTCTCTCTGTCCCCATCTCTTCCTCTCTCTCTCTCTCTCCCTCTCTCCCTCCCTGT
The DNA here is from genome assembly GCA_029718625.1 of Synaphobranchus kaupii. Lineage (NCBI taxonomy): Eukaryota > Metazoa > Chordata > Actinopteri > Anguilliformes > Synaphobranchidae > Synaphobranchus > Synaphobranchus kaupii. The sequence continues at coordinate 9,623,381 of CM056383.1, read as the reverse complement.
GTCTCCCCCATAGCCCAGTGATTTCTCAGTGTCTCTGAAGGCCCCTGGGAAGAACAAGCACTTCAAGGTTCAGCTGACGGAGGGTGTTTACTGCATCGGCCAGCGTCGCTTCGGCACCATGGACCAGCTGGTGGAGCACTACAAGAAGGCGCCCATCTTCACCAGCGAGCACGGCGAAAAGCTGTACCTCGTCCGGCCGCTGCTGTGACCCCCAGCCCCGACCCAGCCCAGCCCCGCCCCGCCCAGCAACAAGCCTTAGTTCTGGACTTTTCTCTTTACCGAGAAGAACGCCTCCAGGACACACCCCACTTCCCCGTACCCCGCCGGCTTTCACTTTTAACCCCCACACAGACGGGCCGAAGCCGCCGCGGGCCCGCATGAGAGTCCGCCTTCAGGACCGCGTTCACCTCCTCGGCTCCGTCGGCGGCTGAGTTTCGTCCCGTTTAATTTTAAGTAGCCCACGCCTGTTTGTTTTTTTTATTCAGACTTAATTTCCTCCCCCATGATTCAGATCAATGTTCATAAAACAATAGAAACGTCTTCACTAAGTGACCGTCGTTAACACTCGCTCTACGCCTTGTCTGGTCACATTTGTTCTCCAGGTTGGGAGATCGGAGAAAACAGAGATGGGAGCGTTGTTGTTTTTTTTGTTTTTTTTCCTCCATGATTCCAGTGTTATCCACCTCCAGGTTCTCTTGCTTGGCGCAGGTTTCTGCTACTCGTTCTTCTGCACCAAACGCACATTAATCAGAATCTACAGGATCTTCTACGTGCCACACTGACCTCTGTAGTACTTCCTGCGGGGTCATGACCTCTTCTCTCTGGGGCTGAAAGACTGCAGCATGGTCAAGTGCTTTGTCCGTCACGCCCGGGATTTTACACTTCAGATTTAGCGCTTTAACACAACGAAAGGGGGGAATAGACTTCAGATGTAGATAGAAAAATTATAATAAGTGTTATTTGCCAGAGCGGAGGAGGAGCTCCCTCTGGTGGACTTTCGGAGAAGGTGCAGCTCGAGTCCAAGCTGGGGGAAGTTGAATGTTTGTCGACGTACAACCAAATGTGCCACCCGTGACCTGCGCATCTCCATGCCGTACTGCTCCCACAGTTCCTCTCTATTTAACTCTCAGAGTAAACATGTATTTGTAGCATATTGTGGACACTAACTCAAGATTAGTAAGAAGAAAAAAATAAGATATGGTTTTATTTGCATCGGCGATGTCTGTTTACCAATGAGCGTCTGTTGATCATCTGATTTCTGAGCTTTTTTAAGTATAATGTCTGAATGTTATTGAGGATCGTTATTTAATTCCCGTTTCCACTGTATGTATATTTAAAAAAATAAATAAGAAGAAATAAAAGGTGCATATATAAATCATTTAGATCCAACATTAAGGTACTGTACCTCTGACAGTATGCTGAGAATGGAAATAATTTTGTTCAATTAAACGTTTTGCAAAACAACTGAATGTGACAAAGATTTTTCTGTCTTGTGAATCACTCTGCTATTAGCCATAGTGCTAGTCTCCAAAACACATATCATGCATTTTTAGCTTAGAGGAGTATGATCATAAGATGGTTCCATCCATGTATTTAAATGCAAAACCATAATTCTACACGTCTCTGATGCACAGACATTTATACGTGTTCACCAACAGATGGCGGTCATGTTGTAGGAAACCTCACAGGATGTTGCTTGTTAAAATCATAGACTGTAGACAAAATGTGGACAAAGCTGCAGAAGTGCAGTTTTTGTGTGACTATGTTGTACACATTGGAGCCAGAGACTGCACAATAGGGAAAACGGGGGACCCTTATATGGTCATGAAATCCGTGCCGGGTCTGAGTCGTCCACTAAGCACATGAGATCCCCCCCCCCCCCAAGTGATGTGCAGTGACGCAAACTGTCCCTGATTGTTCCACAAAAATGTTTTAATATTGTCCAAGGAACACAATAACATAACAAAATGGGACATGGGGAGACATTAGACTAAGAAAAAAAAAAAACTATTATGACTACATGTTCTTATGGGATGAAATTGTTGACTTTGTATTTTGACCGCGTTGACACCATTGACTTACACTGGTGGCTGAAAGACCTATACTGGAGCCAAGCACACTGGCGTTAGAGAGCAATGTGTCTCAATAACACAGGGAAGTGAGCTTCAAAAATAAAGCTCAGTTTTGACCGCTTGGTTCAACTATGCCCGTTTGGATTTGCGGGCAGTTCTTTATGTCTAGATTCTCTGGATTCTGGAACGGGGTGTGGGAGTCCATACATTTACAAGTGACAGGATGAACTAACAGCAAGTGCTGTGTGTGGTGGGGTGTGGTAAAGATCGATTAAAATAGCATGATATATGCATCTCAATGACAATGTTTCAGAATCCACACACAGGCATTTTGCATGAGGAAGAAAGAACGGTGTCTCAGAACAGCCTTTCCTGAACACAGTAATGTGTGTGTGTGTGTGTGTGTGTGTGTGTGTGTGTGTGTGTGTGTGTGTGTGTGTGTGTGTGTGTGTGTGTGTGTGTGTGTGTGTGTGTGTGTGTGTGTGTGTGTGTGTGTGTGAGAGTGAATGTGCGCGCACACACACCTGTGCAGGGGTGCATGCGTGTCTATTTGTGTACTGTAGGCTATAGCATTGTTAGCGATTTCCCCCATCACATGTTGAAAGATCTCAGGCCCGATCTGACAGAGTATTGATCTCGTAATGGTCAGTGTTTAGAATCCTCCACTGGAAGGATTCCCTTGTCTTTCTGCTACTGGAGCATCAAACTACAGCTCCTTTCATTCAGACCAGGTGGCTGTTATACTGCGGCCCTTTTCAACAGATGTGCTAATCATTGAAAGCCTGTGATGTTTTCACCAAGGTTGCATGTTGCTATGGCAATATCATAAAATTAGGTCCCAAATCCCTTCGAGATACATGCTTGCAGTTTCCCTTAAATTTAGATTGCTTCTCTGTCTCCGCCAACAAGGTTGTTAAAAACCTTGGTGTAACTATTGATTCAGATCTCTCCTTTCAGCCCCATACTAACAATATCACAAGAATGGCCTTCTTCCACCTGAGGAATATATCTAAATTAAGGAAGGTGTTGGCTAACCTTCTCTTTTCCTCTCTCACCCTGAGCTGCAGATTACTCCGGCCCGTCCCCCTCTCACCCTGAGTTTGCAGACTGCTCCAGTCATGCCCCTCACCCTGAGTTTGCAGACTGCTTCAGTCCTGTCCCTCCTTTGGTTTATCCTCCCGACTTGACGCAAACGGAGTCCCAGATGCACCACCCCGCCCCTTTGAATTGAATATTGAATTGACTATTACCATTCAGTCCACCTTTAGTTTAAACCGGGCCGGCCAGCGAAGGATGGGCACCACCTCTCTAGCCAGGTTCCTTCCGAGATTTCGTAACTGTTCAGTGTTTTTTCTCCCCTACCGGGGAGTTTTTTACCTTGTTTTTCTGGTTGGGGGTTAAGGCCTGGTTTTTTTGCTCAATTTTCATTCTGTTGCCCCATGCAGGGTCTTTGTGACAGTTCCCTGAAAAAGCTATACAAATAAAATTGAATTGAATTGAATAGTGCTTAGTAGACAAAGCAGATAAATTGCGTGCGACAGACAATCTTTGCAAATGCCTTTATATGCTCTGTGGTGGCATATGGTTTTTACATATTCTGATGACGATTGAAGAAAATCATGGTTTGGTGCTAATTTAAAAAAGTTAGTGGGGGCAGTTTGGGAGGGGGGGAGAGGAGGAGTGTCATTTAGGGGTTCATCTTCTTGCATGTTCTGGTAAAGACAGATTTTAGTAGGCCTACAAAAAAAATTGTAGCATGTGAAGTGACTGCTGAAGGCCTACGGCACTAATGTTAAAATCGTTTGAAATGTTGTATGAATAAGATGTTTATTAATGCATTATTGTTACATTATTAACATTTACCATGACACAATAAGAACAGGGTAATAACACCATGGTCAGCAGGCCCCCACTAGTAACTGCATTTTAACGCTGATAGCATCACCGCGGCAACATGATTAACGGTCGACCCCGGTTCCAGATCTCACTTCCATGGATCATGGTTAAGAAACAATTTTGGGCTTTGGTAGTGGTGGAAGGGAAGGTTTTGGGTGGTTCACAGGTCGGACAGGACCCACTTCTCTGCTGGGGATCCATCTGGAATTCCCGGTCTCCGTCTGGAATTCCCGGTCTCCGTCTCGCTCCCGTGATGGGGGCTCCTGCCGCACAATGGGCGCTCTGATATCCGTGATTGAGGTGCTAGAAGTGAAGACGCGGTCGGAAAATCGACAGCAGGGTCTGACATATGGAGCAGACCTGTGAAAAGCAAACAGCCCGGCCTGGTTCTTCTCCTCTTCCCTTGGGTCCGAGCAGAGCCGCCGGACGCGCCGACCGGAGAGGACCGCAAACCCTGCTGCAGGTAGGCGCAAACGCACACGGAAGCATCCAGAAACCGGCTGTGCCAGAGCAGAGCTCGAACCTGTGGAGTTTGAGTGCTTTTACTGTCCCTCACACTTCAGGCATCAAAGCAAAACTCTTCTTTTGTTTATTCAGTCTAGGTTTGCTTTGATTCTCTTCCTGTTCCTCCATTCTCCTTCTATCTCTCTGGGGCACTCTTGTTTCTTACTCTTTTTTTAGATTGTGTACAGCAGGGCTCCCCAACCCTGTTCCTGCAGATATACCTTCCTGTAGGTTTTCATTTCAGCCCTAATTTGGCACACCTGATTCTACTAATTAGCAGATCTCTAAATGTTAAATGAGGTGTGCTTTGTTAGGGTTGGAGTGAAAACCTGCAGGATGGTAGATCTCCAGGAATAGGTTTGGGCAGCCCTGGTGTACAGGGTGAGGTGCAATATTCTTACTCTATTGTTATTGTTGATGTTGCTGATATTATTATCGTTTCTCATTCCACTTGTTTTATTATTACTCAAGGCAGTACATTTGCTTTGGAAATATTCATGTTAAAATAGTCAAATGTGTCACACTGACAAAGCTTTGCAAGGTGAAAATTGCAACTTGAATCTTTTGTTTGTGTGTGTGTGTGTGTGTGTGTGTGTGTGTGTGTGTGTGCGCCTCCATCTTCGTTCAGCCCGTGTGAAGCCATGCCTCGTTTGTGTGTCGCGCTGCTGGGATGCATCTTCCTGCTGGGGCTCTTCTGTCTAATAGGTATGTGAATTAGCTACTGGCCGCCACGTTGCCGTGGGAGATGGCGTGTCTTCCGCTGCCCACCTGCGCCAGCTCACCGCCCCATAAGGGACTCGCTCTATAATCTGACTGCAGACAGGACACCTGTGGCAACAGCGGCGGGTGAACAACATGGGCAAACACACTATTTATTGGCACATATTTTCACATATTGCCATATGTGTGTGTGTATATACAGTATCTGTATATAATACGTTCCTGTGAAATATATAAAGTGTGCATATTTATAGTGTATTGCAGTAAATTCAGTTTATGTTAGGGTTCCCTCACGAATGTACTTCCAGTGAAGTTATTCCTTTTATGGGAAATCCTGGCTCTCTAGAGCAGTATGTGGAAGCTCAGCGACAGAAGTTTTGATGTATTGATTAAGGAACTGGACTGGACAGTTTTTAAATCCTGGTGACCTATCAAACTATGTAATGCACACAAAACAAATTAAGCCAACGGAAAGTTCTGTTGCCAGGCAATAGGTGAGTCATAAAAGGAACAACATCCAATATCGAGTTTAAAATCTCCTCGCTGAACAACAAAGTCAACATTTCAAACAGGTATGCCTTTGATGATTAATTGTGATTGTAATACATTTCCTTTTATTGAAATCCAAGTTCCGCGATCCTCCCTTATATACGTAAGTAAGGTGATGACCCTGAAGTCTTCCCAACACTTAAATTAAAAATTAAAATCACCGCCGGCCTGTAGATTCACAACATTTATATGGGGACTACCCAGATAACTCAAAACATTTTAACTTGTCATGTCCAATAGGATTTGTATATGCATTTATGTGGTTATGTGGGTCTTTGTAGTGTAGTGTAGTGGTAGATGAAAGATTATGATAGCTTAACCATGTGGATCTTGCATCTAGATGTTCTCCTTCTCTGGTTTCCTGGCCCTATTGTGACCAATATTTTCCTGAGCGGTTTATTTTAGTAAATAATAATAATAATAATAGTTGGAATTCGTATAGCACCGGATGATGTATGGATGGATCTCAAAAGTTAGCGACTCATTGTGACGGTGTGGTTCCCTGGAGTTCAGTGCTGCTAAAGTTTGGCTGTGTGTCTGGCCTTCTCTGGCTGCCCCTGGGGAACTGAGGAGAAGGCATTAAATGGCAACCCAAGCGCACTGACCGCTACATCCATTTACCCTTCGCTCATCTTCCAGCTGACCACTCTCCTCTGCAGCAGCTCCCCATGGTACAGTACATAGTGCTAGCTGCCTGCCGCTGGTGAGCGAGGCGAGAGTGAGAGACAGAGGTTACAGGCTAATAGTTTGGTCTTAACCGGCAACCGTTAATTAAGGGAATCGCACAGGCCGGTGTACCGATGATAAAAATCAATAAATGATTAAAGGCATCTTGTGAATTATTGTAGCTTACTGTATATTTCCATGCATGTTTTCTAATCGTTCTCAGTGTAAGAGTACTTTGAAAAGTGTGGTTCTTCCGACCTGCAGCAGCCAAAATACCCGCTGTAAGCAATGCGCACAACAGCAAATCTATTCACATTCTCTGGAAATCCCGATGTGGATTTGAGGATTTTAATTTCATTAACGACAGGAAGTAATGTAACGTTGCCAAAGCATTTTAGTAAAACAAGATATAAGGTCAACCACCCCACTCCACAGTTTGTAGAAAATACCAATAAAGAAAATAAACGTGAATTTTGATAAGAAGACACAGAATGATGACTTCACTCCTCTCTCCCTTTCTGAACTGCAGGGGCGGAGGATGCTGGGAAGGGTGCAGGTGAGGAAGGCCAAGGTGAGCACCGAACATTGTGACACCGCTGGACTTGCGGGGCTTGTTTTTCTGTGCATTTCCATGCAAGAAGTAGTGGGCGGAGAGAGGGAGAAAGAGAGGACGAGCGAGAGTTGTGAGCACATGAGTGCTTGAGTGACAAAGTATGAGTGAAGAAGAAATTGGCCCAGAGAGAGAGAAAGAGACAAAGGGATTTCAAGTAAGAGTGACGGATAGTTAGAGACAGAGGAGGAGAGCGCATTTTCCAGCTGGCTGTTCAGCAGCAGCTCTGTGCAGCACCAACACATCTGCTCTCCTTTCTGGCCGTTTTCATGGGTCACTGGCGTGCATCACAGCGATGTTAAGTGCAGAGCGGTGTACATAACGCCCTCTCAGAGGAACTCCGGGGCCTCACTGCGGGGTTACGTAACCATACAGTGAGGTGTTAAGGACATACTCACCGCCTGCTGACTAACCTGCCTGCAGATTCCTGGTTCTGACCTAAACGCACCAAATGCAGGCTTTCACTTCCAGAACATTCTCTGTAAAACATTATTTTGATGAGAGTTATTGTATCAGAACACGGCATAAAACTGTTGCTGTGTGTTGATCTGAGTAGCATTTTGTGTGGGTTAAATTTGATGTTGCACTACTGTTCTAAGGCGGGGGCGGGGGTGGGGGAGTTGGCAGTGTAAGGGTATTAAAGCAGTGAATTGGGCGATTCAACATGCAGAGAGGGGAATGGCAGGAAGTGTATTTTACAAAAGATTTTGGGACAGGTTGAACAAATATTTGAACAAATATTGTGCATAAAATGTCAGTTTAACTTTAAATAAATGTATTATGGACAATAACTGTCCTTATACAGTTGTGTTTAAAAAAAATAGCAGTACAACATCAGTAACCTGATGAACCACTGTTATTAGTAGTAGTGATATTAATGCATGGCAAATAATTTACTTGTAGATGTAGTAGTGTAATAGAAAAACAACAGACCCAACTGTCATGACATGCATGCTGCTTGTTCTGAGTAATTGACTCATTCATTGAAAGGGGTGTGTTCAAAATAATAGCAGTGTGGAGTTCAATTAGAGAATTCATTCATTCTGTGAAAAAACAGGTGTCATTAATTGTCCTTTATTAAGGAAGAAGGGAAGCAAATGTTTCACACATTGTTATAAAATATATTTCCTTCTGAATTGGTAAGTAAAATGGGCCATTCCAAACATTGTTCGGAGGAACAACGTAATTTGATTAAAAAGTTAATTTGATTAAAAAGTTGATTGGAGAGGGGAAAACGTATAAAGAAGTGCAGCAAATTATAGGATGCTCAGCTAAAATGATCTCAAATGCCAAGGAACACATTGATTGGCCCAAAGAGAAATGGCGTAACATTCTGTGGACTGATGAGAGTAAAATTGTTCTTTTCGGGTCTAGTGGTCGTCGACAGTACGTCAGACGACCCCTGGGTACTGAATTCAAGCCACAGTACACTGTGAAGACAGTGAAGTTGGTTGACTCGATGCAACGCAGATGCGCAGCAGTTATGCAATGGTTATGCAACTAAATATTAGTTCAGTAATTTAAAGTGAAGTTAAATCTTGAAAAATTTCTTCAGTTTATACAGTAAGTGTTTGAGTTTGAAGAGAAAAATGTCGACACTGCTATTTTTTTGAACAGATTAATATTCCTTTTATTTGCTTCCTATAAAAGAATAACGCAGACTTGATAAAATTTGTTAAGGCTTTGATTTGGAATTGAATGTGTAATGTTTCCACTACATTTGAAATATGGAACTAAAAGCTATTAAAAAATATTTGCACTTTATTCACTGTTTTTAACGCACTGCTATTTATTTGAAAACAACTGTATGTAATTTTAATGTGATATAAGGACTGTTTTTGTGGCTTTTAAACTCACATTTTCCCAACATTCGATCAATGAAGTAGGACTCTGAGGGCACTGAAAACAGATCAGCGCAGCCAATATTCTGTTCGATTCAGTAGTCTCGCGGTCATTATTTCAGTTGACTTGATCAACTGTCAGAATTCTGAAAGACTGTCAGGTCAATATTTTCGCTGGTCACTCTGTATTTCCCGCCTTATAACTTAAAAGTCGAAAGGTTTAAACGGATTTTGAAAATTGACATGTCAGGCTCCAATCACGTTTAGTATGACGAGCGTGCCCTAACGATTCATTCGCAAATAACAATGCTGAATACTTCTGAACAAAGCCTAAGAGCGCATCTCAAAAGCAGAAAAGCGATTAGCATATGCTAGCTGCTGTAGTATCAATCAAGCCTCTGGACCTGTTTTAATGTCGTGCAGTACTGAATAGAGTATTTGTCTTCTCTGTTTACTGTCATTGGGCCCCATTCACCGAACAAATTTGTTCTTAAGCCTTTCTTTAAAATTTTTCTATGAACATTCTGCCATTCACCAATGTTTTCTTAATTTGGATTATTTCTTGAGTAGAACAGAAGCTCAGAACGCAAGCATCAGTTAATCCAGAAATGTTTGTAAAAACATTTTAAAGAAAGTCCTAAGAACCTGTTCGTAGAGTGATTGATGAATGAGGGCTATTGTCTTCTCTGTCTGGCAGTTTTTTTGTTTGTTTCGTTTTTTATGTCACTTTTGTACTGTATGTCACTGAGGGTTTGGTTCTGATTGGCTTGATTGAGATCTCGGATCCGTCTGATTGGCTCCCGTGTTATGGCCGCTGGCTTTATGTGGGCCTGTCATTAACTGGGGTGCCTCTGGCTTCTCAGCAGAGACCAGGGACAAGCGCAGCATGCCCAACTGGAGCATGTCGGCCTCCGACTTCTTCGGCTGGGTGGAGAACCTACGGGCTCACGCCGGATACGACCGCATTGAGGATCTGGCGCGAACCTTCTGGGCCCACTTCCCTTCCGCTAGCCAGCTGGGCTACGACACCCCGGATCCCGAGGAGTGAAGGACAGAAGTGAGAATTACCCCTGTCCTACGCACCACCCCCCACCCCAATCACAAACTACCCCCTCTGTATCCACCCCCGTGTTCGCAGGGTTCTGAGGCAATCCCTAAGCAGACAGTCTGCTGTACAAAAAAACTATGTACTGATACATCTTACTGTTCATCCTGGTGTTGCATCTGCAAACCAAATTGTCAGTGTACAATAAACCTTTACAATCAAAAATGATGAACCTCTTGCTTTGTTCTTTCTTAAAGCTACTATCTTAAAATGCTATTGCTTTCATCTGTTTTCACAAATCTTATATCTCTGTTTTTAATCATAATCCAATCCTGCATTTGAGTGATAGATCTTCACTATAAAGAAAAATAATGACAATAATAAATATTAATGAGTCAATGGTGAAATGCATGGATGAGCTGCATTGAACCACTCTGTGTCACTGTTTGTTGTTGCTCTTTCGATGTCTCTTTCTCACGGCTCGGAAGAGCTTATTTGTTCTATTGGTCCAGTATTTAAAGCCAAATCAAGACATTTTCATGATTACTGTTCGATGCTTCGTATAAATGTGCCATGAAGGATCTGCGCCACCCACATCGAAAACAATCAAACCAAAAATGACTGTTTCTGTATCCCAAGGCTAATGAAGAGTGGAAGGATTACTGGGAAATGCGCATTAAAGACTACTGGAAAATGTTTCTAATAAGACAAAGCCAAGGTGATGTGGCAGTGTAACTGTGCTGCTTAACCACCTGAAGTAAAAATGCCTCTTCTGTCAAATCTCATTGCATAACATGTCATCCATTGATGTGGTACTGCGAATGCAACAGCCTACATTTCACATTCGTTACAAACTAAAAAATAAAGTAGTTGGATTTCATCACTTAAAAAAATAACTACAAAAATAGTTAACTTTCCATTAACTTCATTGAAGAATAGAAAAAATATTATAATGCTTCCTGACACAAGAAAGGAAGGTATTTTTGAGAATCTGCCACTTTTAAGAGTCTGCTGTTGAAGTAGAAGAAAACTGTTAAACAAAAAAGCAAGGGGCAGTGTATTTTAATTTTTTTATTTTTTTTGCGAGATATGCTAATATGAAGAACGGAAGGCACAGGGAAGCTCGTTTTCAAGCAAACTCAACAAATCACCCAAATTCTGAGGCCTCTGGGAAATGCTATCTCAAGATAAACACCCAAAGGACCTCCTCAAAATGTAGCATGGCAACTTTGATTTACTTACTTATTTTGTAACAATTAATTTGTTCCAAAGCAAATAATCAAAGAGATCAATAATACCCTTTTTTCCCCTTCAGATGTCCTGCCCACTGTCACATAAGCAACTTTTACTCATGGTGGAAAATTCCTCTTGCCTTAAAACACTCATCTTATTCACTAGCATATTGCCCTTTGCCAAAAGTGTGGAATTCTGGGGGATACTGAAGTGAACAAATGGGGCTTGTTTTACATAAGATGCTGGCTGCAATGAGTTTACCAGTGCAACATTTCCATATTCAGAAAAAGTGCTGTGTCCTGTCCTGCGACTCAAGAACTGTAGGTCTGGTTGATTAGTACTCATACAGGTCGTGAACAACAGCAGAAAAAGTTAGAAGAAAAAAACATTTACATTCATTGAATAGTGTCTATCACTGCCTGTATGTGCAGGGGCATAGAATCTATCTGCATCTGGAATTTTGCTGGAGGGAAAGGCCAGCGTGCTTCAAGGAGAAAATCAATCAACTCAAGCATGGTTGGTGGAAGTGGAAAATTCTGCCTCTGGCATCATTCCATAATCTTCCTAAAATGCTTGATTGGGTCCTATACTTCCCCCCTGTAGGGAATTACAGCATTTTGATCCCTGCTCTTTGCACTTGTGTTTGCTTTGTAAGTCACTCTGGGTAAGAGCATCTGCTAAATGCCAGTAAAGTCCAGTCAGGGTTCAGATCTGAATGACTGAGAAGGCATTAACACATGAACAGCATCAGTAGTAACTTGCTCCTCAAACAATTTGGTCACTCATGAACAATGAATAAAAATGACTGGTCAGCCTGCATATTGATTGACTTATGGGTATGTGGATAAACAGACGCCAACCTCTCCACAACGCTCTCATCATATCCCAGCAGAGGAAAAATGATGTGTGCCCAGAGGGATATGGCTTGGCCCAGGCATTCTCTTGCCACAGCGGCAAGAGTAGGCTAATACCCAGGCTAAGCACTGCTCCGTTACCTTTGGTATCAAGAGAAAAGTAGTTCACCTCTCTGTCCTTGGGGTTTCTGTGGGACCTTTAAATGGGAGAAAGAAATAGGTTGGGAAAGTATAGGAGGGAGGAGGGAGTGTAACGTTTATCGGAGATGTGTTTATTGCATATTGCGGAGTTGTTTTTGCTCACCCTGCTTCGAGAAGAAAATACGCACTGAAAAAATGCAGTAGCCTACGCTGCAAAATTACACCAAGTCCTATTTTCTCAATGAAAGTCCTGTTTGGTTCAGATTCTTAGGAATTTCTGTAGCATACAATGCAGTTTAATATTATTTGGCCTAAAACTTGGCTAATGAATGAATGAATGAATAAATTAATACATAAATAACCTTAGATGTCCTTTGTGAAAAATATAAGCACATAGCCAATTAAATCCTGGGCAGAGAACATTAGCAGGCCTACTTGTTAGGACTTGTGACTGTGTGGCAGAGGACATATGATGAGCTGAGGCATGAGTTATGCTGTATTTTGCTAGCTCAGTTTAAAATTGTACAGCCTGCAGTAGCCGTAGCCACGTTATCAAAAGTATGCCTTTAGAAAAGCAGATTAAATTTCAACTGTTGAGGATTTCAGCAAAATATGACATAATATATCCCAGAAGCAGAAAACTACGGTCATAAGAAAACAATAAAACAATATCTATTTATTTATTTATTTATTTCGGCATGTATATGATCACATTGCATCACATTTCTGAAATATTCATTCCCCGAAAAGGGATACGGAAAAAAGCAGCCTGCTTATCAATGTCCCGCCCCACTTCCCTCACGATTTTAAATGTTCATATTATACATTTGAATTAAAACTGATATTTTTAGTATCACAACAGCATAGCTAAGTTTTCTTTATGGCAAAATTGATCAAGAAGGAAAGAAAAAATAAAATAAAATAAAATACTCTAAAGTAAAACAAACCGGATTTTTAAAGTCAGATTATTAAAGTCCAATTAAGTAGGTTTGAATGTGCATGTCATACATTGGTCAAACAATTTGTTTCAATGTTCTTATTATACATTTGATTAAAACAGATATTTTTAGTATCATAACATCATAGCTGAGTTTTCTTTATAGCGAAATTGATCAAGAAGGAAAGAAAAAATAAAATAAAATAAAATACTCTAAAGTAAAACAAACCGGATTTTTACAGTCAGATTATTAAAGTCCAATTAAGTAGGTTTAAATGTGCATGGCATACATTGGTCAAACAATTTGTTTCAATGTTCATATTATACATTTGATTAAAACAGATATTTTTAGTATCATAACATCATAGCTGAGTTTTCTTTATAGCGAAACTGATCAGGAAGGAAAGAAAAATAAAATAAACTACTCTAAAGTAAAATAAACCAGATTGTTAAAATCAGATTATTAAATACCAAAATAGTAGTAATCTAAAGCCTTTATATTTTAAAATGGAGACGCCATTGTATGTGGTATCACTTTAATGACAGAAACAGTGATTCCTTTTTATGTTATGTTGTCACAAAATATTTAGCTCGCGAGCCTGTGGTTAACAGTGACATAACTTCAGGAACGCTGTTTTGGTTTCACTCCAGAGAGGTAATTGTCAGGCAATGCATCCAGTAGGCTAAATTTTGCATAGGTTGCTCTCAATTTCTCAGTTTATTTTGCATCCTGCTTGCCACTTTATGAGAATTTATTTTCGGTGGGCCTGAAAATGGGTATTTCGCCTCTAATGGGTAAGTATTTCTGCTTGTATGCTTTTTCCCTCTGTAGCCAAAGCAATTTCCAAAGTCTGTGGACCTTAAACCTTAAATTACTCAGGTTAAAATCCATTTTGGCTCATCCTATTTAGATTCAGACTCAAATTGAGTGTAGTTGCACATCTTATTCACGCAGACTGAAACACTATGTGTCATAATGTACACAATGTATTTAAGTAAATGTATTATAGTTTCCCAATGAAAAGAGCACTTTTTCTCTCCGTCTCTCTCTTTTGCTCACACTATATGCAGTGCCCTCCATAACATTTGGGACAAAGACATTTTCTTGATTTAGCTCGGTACTCCGCAATTTTGTAATTTATAATCAAACAATTAACATGTTGTGATTAAAGTGCAGATTCTCAGCTTTTATTAAAGAGTATTTTATACATTTTTGGTATCACCAAATAGAAATGACAGCACTTTTTTCCTCCACGCTTTGCTCTTGCCATCACTCTCTGGTACAAGTGAATCTTCTGTCAACGAGATCTTTTCCAGAACTCTGCAGGCTCTTTTAGGTACTTCTTAGCAAACTGTAACCTGGCCACCCTGTTTTTTTGTGGCCAACTAGTGTAGCCTTTCTAGTTATGTTTGTGAAGTCTTCTGCGGACAGTAGTCACTGACACATCCACGCCTACCTCCTGAAGAGTGTTTCTGATGTGCCGGACAGGGGTTTGGGAGTTTTTTTCTTCGTTATGGCGAGAATTCTTCGGTCATCAACTGTAGAGGTCTTCCTTGGCCTGCTTTGCACTTTGCGATTAAAAAAAGTTCAGGATTAAATCCAATTAATTGAATTAATTCAATTATCAAATGTCTATGTTCAGAAAAAAAGAGAAAATTATATAATTAATTGTGATACTATTGACCAGATATTATCACAATTAAACTATAAGCTATATAACAATTTTATTCTGAGCATTGAAGACATTTCATAAAAAAGAAACTGAATTTAACCCTGGACTTTTTGCTTGTAATTTAATTTAAGTTGGGCACTGTAGGAGGCTGAACCAGACAAATAAGAGGAGTTTGTGCTTTTGGTTTCGAATGATGTGCGAAGGCTGTGGTTTCTGGAAGAAGCTGTGGTCAGAAAAGAATACATAAATAATCAAAGTTTGCAAACAAAATTGATGTTATAACAAGTCAACTCTGCTTGTGACAAACATTTGGTGTTCAAGCAAAAATGCTTTTTTTTTTGCAACTGTAGGCCTCATCTTACAGCAGAATTACCTCAAACTGAAAGCATCTCTAAGGCATATTTTTTTCAAAATTAAAGACTCCATGGCGAAGCGACGTAATGATAATGGTGAATGCACAGGTTTAATAATACGCACATAACTCCTTCAATCATGGTTCTTTTGAGGGCTGTCTGGGATTCATCAGGGATAAAAGAGACGTCATTCTCAGAGAACACAGTCAGAGCAATTTCTCCAAAGCCCGTCCTTCGGCACCAAATGAAAAAAAAAAGAGCGTGCGTGGAGACGAGCTGTCTGCGCGTTTCTCTGCCTCTCATGTGCTGTGCCTTTACATCTGTGGAACGGAACGCTCGTTCCTGAAAAACTTTGAATGCTGTAAAGATCCGTGCAAACTCAGACAGAACCCTTTCCGACTCTTTAAAAATGTAAAAAAAAATTTAAAAAGTGTTATTTATGTAAAGAAGAATTTTACTCTTCTGGTTGTAGCTACATTTTGTCAGCAGGTTGTGTAAGGTTGGAGAATTCTGATATGCAATAAAATATCGGAATCGAAGTGGCTTAACTGAAGATTGTGATCCCGCCCCCAACCTGCCATTTTCCTACAGATAATCACATAACCAAATATTTCTAAAAAGAACAGAAGTGACAGAGGAGTGCAGGAGCGGACAGGAGAGAACATGTGCAAAAGTGCTACCCGCGTCTCCTGAAGCAGGGGTCAAATTTCCCCGTATAACCAGCAGAACTCTGCTTGAGCAGACGTGGAAAGAACACACAGGCAGACACATGAATATTCACTTTAAGCAGACCGAGCATGTCCCGGGTTGGTTGGATTTGCGTTTAGAGCATTCCGCCTGGCACCCGCACGTTTCCTGTATGAATATTTGCTCAGATCTCCTCCGGGCTCACTTTTACCCTCGTATTAGTTCTGTAGTTGCAGCGAGCGTGTCCACGTGGAGAGGGAGAGACCATGGCTTCTCACAATCTCTGTGTGCATCTGCTGGTCTTCACCACGGTACTCACCTTCCTGGCTTTTACAGGTAACCGGGTTTCCTTCTGCCCTCTCTCTCTCTCTCTCTCTCTCCCCCTCTCTTTTTTTCCAGTTTGTGTGATGTGTGGTGCACTAGTGTCATGTGTACTGCACAGAAGCAGGGAGGTTGAAAAAGGAGAGCTTGGTCTTTGCACAAGAAAGAAGGGATTCTCTCGCTTTCGCACGAGCAAGGCAGGAGTCGGTGGTTAGGGAGGGAGAACGGGAGCAGGCAGGTTTATCTGTCTTTCTGGGTGTCGGAGTTTTAGGGAAGTATGAGGGAGCCCCCAAGCTCCCTGTGCATTCAACGCGTCTGGACGCGCTCCCGTGTCCAAGCTCCCGTGTCCGAGCTCCCGTGTCCGAGCTCCCGTGTCCGAGCTCCCGCGTCCGAGCACTCCCGTGTCCGAGCTCCCGTGTGCGAGCTCCCTGTGCATTCAACGCGTCTGCATGCAATGGAGACTGTCAGCCTGGCAAAGCCATTTGTGCTCAAAGCCATTTAAATCGCAATGGAGTTGTTTCTGGAAGCTGGCTTTGCTAGCACCACTGTGCATAATTGGTTTTAAGCAACTGTCTCTTTTTTGGATGGGTTTGCTTCCTTAAAGGAGGGGGGGGGGGAGTCTGAGAACTATGGTGTATGTGGCTTAGCTGAGGATAGCGTTTAGTTGCAGGTAGACCAGCTCACAAACCAGACTCTTAAAGAGTGTAGAAAATTCCTAAAGTTTCATTTTCTGTTTTCCTTCTACAGATGTTTCCAGTGAGAGCAAACTTCAGAAAATTCTGATGAAAAGAGAAGGTAATATGAACAAATGGAAGATCAAGTTTAAAAAAAGCTTGTCCTGCCAAAGGGTATATGCACCCAAGGGTGTAGGTTTGGGTTGAACCTTGGAGGGGTTGAGGTGATCCTCCCTCTAGGGGGGTCCAGGGGCATCCCCCCCCCCCCCCCACACACACACACACATCTTCATGGGAGTTTTCCCACAAAGGCTGTTAAATAGCTCTTTCTACCCAGTTTTAAGGTAAAAAAGCAAAAAACATACTGACTATATAACCCCAGCTAAAAATGCATTTAGATCTGCATTACTTTTAATAGTAGTTTAAACATAAACGGAGAACTACCACTCTTCTCTCAGTGCTCAGGATATTAGCGTTAGTTAGCATTCAGTGTATGTTTGCGTTGGTCAGCTCTTCAATGTAAAACAGTCATTTTTGAACCTTGATATCTCCGCCTTTTTCAAACCAATCTTAATGCCAATTCACAGGTGGACTACTATCACCATGGGCTCACCAAATACTGTTTTTAGGCCATTACAAAAAATGTGCATAAAAAATTAAGACTTTGTTTGTGCAAACATAACTAAATTTAAATCCAATGGATCCCGACACAAGAGCCGTCATTCTGTCGGTCATCTTCAGACTTGCATGCTTTTTATACTTTCATGGCTGTAGACTTTATTAAATTTGAATGAGACCTCAAAATTTGAAATTTTGACAATGAATTGTCCATAGACTTAACATGGGAGAAACAAAATGCTAACCTAATCTGGATATCTTCTCAACTGTAGAATAATTCCATCGTTCTAAACGAATGTGAGAACAATGGGAGACCGTTATGATAGGCACAACATTAAAACGTTACTAGCTAGCCTGTTGTTAAAGGGTTGTAATAATGTTACCTAGCAAACAAATGTAAAACACACTGACTGGCTATCATGGTAATTAAATGCTGTTCATTTTATCAAGGATGTTTTTAGCCTTTTGGCTGCGACGTTAGCCTATATCAATAAATGAATCGCTGATCGGTGTCACGTCATTAGCTACGGTTAACGTTACCTTCCTAGCACCCATTCACTAGCATAGATGTTGTAGACACATTATCATTTGTGCTGATATACCTTGACGGAGAGCAGACTGATGTTAGCCTTAGAGCCGATAAATTTAATACCCTGTCTTTTGAGGATTTTGGCAAATGCAAAAATCTCACTTAAAAGTTGTTTTAATAGTTTTTGTCTTTCATGTATGTTAATTATCTTTCATGTATGTTACCATTATATGCAACTCCAACCATGGCCTACTACTTCTCATTACTGGGAGTGCATTGTTGACACCTGCAAGTATGAAACAGTAACATTGTGTGGAATAAAATAAAAGGGGAAAAAATAATACCAGGGGAAACTGCTTACTTTGGAAAATGCTGTTTTTATGAAGCCATATTGTTATTTTATATACTTTAAATGCTTGTCTCCCCCCCCCCCCCCCCCCCCCCCCCCCCTATTTTCATTTTCATGCATCACAGGGTCTTCAAATACCAAAAAGTGGGCAAACTGACCATGTTAGCAAGTTGTTTTAGGCAAACGTTATTAGTCCTTAATAGCAATGTAGTGTAGTTGTGCATAAGCTAACTGGGCAGTTAGCCATTAGTCTAATACTTATGGTTGCTTTAGTAGGCAGTAGCTCACGCCACTGGGAGAAAAAGATGCAGCTCGGGTAGTTCGAAAGAATCAAACAAACAAACAGTCGCTTGAAAATAAGACCTTATATCTTGCTTCCTTTACAAATGGAGCTTGTGTCGGCACAACCAAGTTTTAAAATGTAGGGGAAATGGATAGCCAATTATTTTTGGTTTCCTAATGCCTAATGGGCATTAAAATGGGAAAACAGATATTTTCTGATAATTTATTTTTTTATTCATGATAACATTTTATTTGTGGGGAGTTGTACTGCCCAGTTGTGATCCCCCCCTACAACCACCCTAGGTGTATATCTTGTTCAGTGACTGTAATTAGGCTATTTCAGTCTTCATTCCCTGCTGTTTGGTGCTTGCTTGTGACAACCAGGTCTAGAGGGTCATAATCACATTGGGAGATATTTACGTATATATCACTTTAGGGGGCATGCTAGAATCCCCTAATTTGAGCACCAGAGGAAGGGTGACATCTCCCGTGGTGTTAAATTCACAGCTCTACGGACACACAGACGGATCGGTGAGGGTTCGCGTTTATTTCTGGTTCTCACCCCCATGCCGTCTTCTTCTTCCTTTCCGCCCCAGCCCGGACCGAGGCGGCGGCGGCCTTGCCGGAGGCCGTCGCGGTCATGCCGTCCAAGGCCAAAGAGTTCCTGACGTCTCTGAAGCGGTCCAAGAGGAACATCTGGGACCGCAGTCGACCTGACGTGCAGCAGTGGATCATGCAGTTCATGTATATGGGCTTCGATGAGGCGGTAAGTGGAGGAGACTAACGCTGTGGTCGACCGCTACCGGAAATTCAGGCTCAGAGCATGTCCCCAGTGTCTGCCACTCTGGCATTAAACAGTGGCCTTTGAAAGGCGAAAACTCAAAACGGAAAACCAATGTTTAATGGTCTCTCAACAAGCAGTGGTAAAACTAAAAACAAATAGAACGAGCAAACGCATTGTCAAAGTAGCGTCTAAATGGAAACTGATTTAACGGGAAAATCAGAACGAAGCTACTGATTGTTCAGATGAATCTCAAATTTAAGAAATTGTGTCATGAGAAAAGGGGGGTGGTTAAAAAGAGCCAGAGTTGGAGTCACATAAATGAGCTGTACGATTCGCTCACTTGACAGCTGGGCCAGAGCGGCGCTCTGTGATCGCTTTAATGGCCGTCCCCGGCACACCTGAGGCCCGGTGCACGCGTCTGCGTGGCTGGCCGGCCAGGCCGGGTGTCATGCACATCCTTGGGGGTCTGCCCCCCTGCTGCCGATCGTGCTGGCCGACATTTCCGGCAACAGCTGAGGTCGCCTTTCCGATCTGCTGTCTCCTTCGCCTGGAGCTTAGCCACACTACTGCCTTCTTTTTCTATATCCAAAAAAACAGAAGCTTAATTATAGCACTGTAGTCTCCTTCAGGCAGAAAAGGCAGCAGGCTCACTCCCCAAGGTCTCCCATCAGTGACAAAAACCTGTTTTTTTAAGGCTTAACACTTTTTGGTGAGGCGTTACTGCAACTGTCATTATTTTCATCGTTGAGACTTGACTTGCATTCAATCAACAATTTTCCTTAACCTTGACTTTCATATACGTAAATGCAATTGTTGTTTTTTTTTTTTAAAGTTAAGCTTGCCAAACTGTTTTTGAAGATGAAAAATCTAATGAAAAAGTTAAGCTTTAATAGCAAATATTAATACATATCTGTAGTGTATTACATTTTATGTTTTTTGGGAATTTAGCAGATGCTCGTATCCAGAGCAGTAGAGCATTTATTCAGAAAATGTGATTTCAGATGACAAGACCATTTAATTATGTGTTTAATGGTGCGATTGTGACTTCAGATAAAGAGCACAATAAGAAACAATAGAATTGTCCCCATTACACAGTATTCTCCAATTGAAAAACACCTCCGTTCATTTAAATTAAAAGAAGGGGAGGAGTTAGACCCAATGACAGTTTTCCCTCAGAGCTCATGGGTGCTATACACTTTAACACATAATGGGCATTTTTCAGTTATTGAATCGTTTTTCTGAATTCTCTGAACTGAAATCGATCTGACCGTTGCAATATAGCCTCCTTTACAGACTAACACACAATTAACAGCTTGTTATGTGCTAGAAATAACCCTTGACTTGGGAAGCCCTGCCTACAGATTCCTGGAGTGCAAGGAAACACATAGAGTGTATGGGCAAAGCACCACTCACCGTACGTGCAAATAATATCTGTGATGTCCTCAGACTCTTGAAACTCACCTGTCATACTGGATGGACCATTCCCAGTCAACCGACCAAGGTCGCCAGCACCACTACGACGAGAACGCTCCCATCGGACCCCGCGATTCAAGTTCTTACAGGCATGGCGCCAACGTCAACTATGACTACTACTAGACCCTCCCCTCCCCCGCGCGGAAGCGGGAAGAGGGCCACGCGTGACAGGAAGGGACCGACCCCCGCCACTGTATAAGCGCGGCGCCCAAATCCCCGCTCTAGCATGCCATACCAATAGTACCAATAGAGAGGGTGTGTAAGGGCCTGTTTTGTACTGGCTACGAATGCCTGAAAGTCTAATGCACCATGCAGTCTACAGTTATAACTGTTCCTATTTCCTAAGTGCTTTTTTTTTTTTGTATGCAACGCATTTTGTTTAGTAAATAAGGAGAGATGTGTATTGTGCCCTCCCCTCACCAGAATAAAGTGAAAAGTGTTCTCCTTTCAAAAGTGTCTTATGTCCTCTACAAGGCCATTACATAGCCATCTTCAATAAGATAGCGGACACCAATATTCAAAATGCAACGTAATTTAGCACATCCACAGTAGCACTGCGTATTGGAACACTTTTATCATGAAACATATTTGTGTTTTTATATTTTATTATATATTTCTCAATATTTTATTAAAATGGCGTAATCCACTGAATATTAACACATTCTCTCTATCTCTCTCTCTCTGTCTCTGTCTCTCACATACGGCACTCTGCATTAGACATACAGTACCGCACACCGCCACACTCCACCACCTTTGCCCTGACGCACGTAGTGATGCTCTACTGAAGCCCGTTGATGCAATGCTTACATTCCTTAATGTCCACATGTTCCTTCCTTGACAGACTGTCTGTACTTCCGTCCTCCTAGAGTGCTGGTATGCACTTTCGCCCTTGGAGACCGGCAGGTTCTCTTTTTTTGTGTTTGTTTTTTTTCAACCTTAAATTCAGAGACCAATTAAGAAACCAGGTGAGTTCAGTCCACTGTGTAATGAACTGCTTTAATTGCTTGAATTAAATATTGGCTAACAACAAAAATCTGTACACCCTGTGGCCCTCCAAGAACAAAAGTGAATGTCATAACTCTAGGAGGTTCCCGTTGGTAGCAGGACCAGTATTGTCCTTAGCCACGCCCTTTAATAAATATTTACGCAAATATAAAAATCTAAAATAAATATTTATGAGATGCATCAGACTGGAATGTTTCCACTTCAATGATACAGATTTTTATTCGGAAAACAGAGCTGGCTATCTGGTTAGTCCTAAGAATCTGAAGTTCCAGTCAACACAGGATGTGTTTAAAGAATTTCAGCATCAGAATGTTCAGTAGCAGGGTAAAGAGTTTTCAGAGCTCAACATCTTGTTCCAACAGAGAATCTTTGCTGACACTGGAAAAGCTCCTCTCCCACGTTCCTACCCATCACCTCACTTGGATACGAGATATGTATCTAGACAAGTGAACCAAAAGCAATTAAATTAAATGTCAGCGGAAAGTTGATAAACTTGGCGTTTAAAAAAAAAAATGACTCACTTATCACTGCTGAATGCCGTGTCTGAATGCTGGCATCAACCATTCCACGTCATTAAAAAGAATGAAAAATAGATTGCATCAGTAATATTGTGTTTTATTATACGTATTTCACTAAATATTTAAACCCACATAATTCCAGGATGACATGTGATGGGCATCCCACACTTCTGCTGACACACTCCCTCATAAACCACTCCCACACAGATACATAACACAGTTATAACCTATGACTGTAATATCTGGACTCTTCTTTTAATACTGAAGGTTTTATTATTTTAATAATTGTCTTGTATTTGCACAGGATTTAAAAAAAATAAAAATTCTTCACAGAGTAGGAGTTGATCCAGTCTTGCTCTTTCGGTCTGGCCTGGTTTCAACTCAACTCAATCTTCAGCTCAGCTGAAGTGTAGTGAGGGGCTCTAGTGCAGCCAAACACACCACTAAAGCGGGTGGTACATTTTGGTGGAGTCTGATGTATTCTCCTTCCTCCTTCACAGAGCAGCACTCAAAGATCAATGAAAGGTGCTATATATCTGCAATCATCATTATCATTTTTGCACACCTGACAGCTGGTCACAGGCATTATCTGAGAACGATAGCCTCCGATACTAGGGAGATCAAATATCAATGCGTCATTACCCACAATTCCTTCCTTCACCCACAGACCATGTTGGCTTCTTTAGGCTACTGCATTCTTGAGAGGCAGTCATGTGGAGAGGAAGCTGTCTGTTCTGCACTGGACCATCTCTTCGTCTCCCTCACAAAGTCATTCAGATTTATGTAAATCCCTCGCAGCTAGACCAATGAGGGAATAGCCCGGAGCGAAGGTTTAAGCGTGATATTTTCCGCTGTTGCTGTGGGAAAAGGTAAGAGTGTTGAAATGTTACTGTTATTACAACCGGATGAGACTGCTTCTTTAAATTTGCGGGATCAGCTAGTAATTGACCACGTGTCAGAGACAATAGTACCACTTTGCCTCCCGCTCTAGTCTGGTCTGCAGGCTGACTCCAGCTTACCCAAAAAGGCAGCCTGTGTATATTATATTAACGGTCAGCCACCAACGCTGATTCCATACTCGTAGATATCTGACTCCAATTTAATTATTAGTATATAATTTCAAATGTAGAATTTATAATTGATTTGTTAAGGTACTCTCGTACTCTTGAGCCTGTTCTCTGAACTGGATGCGCCGGTTCCACCGGGTGCTACATACGGCCGTTTATGTACACCACTCACGGCTGACTAGATGTCTCCATTTATCTCAGAGGTTGCGGAGGAGGCCACTTCATAAGGTATAGCCTATCCTAAAGGCTCAGGGACCCGAGAAGATAATATTGGCAACGCCCGTTCTCAACATGTATAAAAGGCATGCGGAGATGATCTAACTTAAGACAGAGTTCTACGGGTGCAATACTCTGTGATACATTAAGCTTAACTAGTCAATCTCCCTAGATCAGCAGAGGGGGAAAACCAGACTGAGGAAATCAATCAACTCATTACCGTGTTAACAGAGATAGAATGTCTTTTTCAGAGAAACCACACAAATCAAGTTTAAGAGTTTACCAGGTAGGTTCTTTACTTTAAAATAATCAAATCATAGTTACAAATTACAACACAACATATTAAAAATAGAGTATAGAAAAATACTAAATCATACCTGGCAATTCGCTACACACAATACACAAAGTGATATGTGCGGGAGAGTCTGGCTACAGCTTCCCCTGGTTCTTTGCTTACTTTGATTATATGCCCAAACTCTGTGTTTGATCTGGCTGTGGATGATCGTAAAACCATAAACTGGCCAGAAGGCTAATATTGCACCTTTTGTCCCCCCTCCACAGGGGGTTTAGCAGAAAGAGTTTCCTGTGGTATAATTCCACAGCGGCAGTTTACTCCTGAGTTATGAAATATATATTTCCTACATGTTGATCATCTAGGAAATATAGACCATTGCACCACACACACCGAGACCATCAAAACGATATCACACATGAATAGGTCTACATTCGTGTTGTCATGAGAATCCCGTCTCTGCATAGTTTTCAAATGTGATTAATATTAATGCCACAAACAGTCCCAGGATTCCTGTTGAAGAACATTACATTATACCCTAGTTTCCCCTGTTCAGTCAGGTACATTAACTGTGTGTATTTATTCATGTAACACTGAGAAACTGAACAATATATATTTGTTCCTCTGGAAAAAGAGTGTACAATGTATGTTCCAGTGTCAGGACTATTTCCAGTATATACTGTACAATGTAACATAAATATTCATCACATTTTAAGGTTTTTAAGCTTTAGGAAAACCAACGCAGTCTGTACTGCTATACCATGCTGTGATTTGAATGAAAAGGATGTGGCCTGCCTCAGTGACGTCAGGCGGGGGCAGTCTTGCATTGTCCGTGCGCGGGAGTTTCAAACAGATCAGAGTCTCTCCCAGGATCATAAAATCCTAGGACATTCTCGGACACCGTAAACCTTAGGCCAGATGGTCTCAGCAAACATCCTGGCACCAGAAGCATGACCTGATTGCCACTTCCCGGTATTGTGTTCTCTTTAGGTGCTCTGGGGTGTCGAATCCTGTCTTACATTTACATACGGGCCAAATCATTTCTCAATTATTCCTCTTGGAGAAGAAAACAGCAGAGAGAAATTTTTATACTTTGTTGAGTTCTAAGATACATTAGTTGAGAATCACATTTGGTTGCACAATTCCAACCAAGTTGCATCTAATGAGTCTATAGCAAATTACAACATAGTGTGTTCTTCTGGATTTCCTTAAGGAAGACGAAAATAAAAATACTCGTATTGTGGAAAGCAAACACAAAAACACACCTAGTCCCTGCCTGTCCAACACGTGCTTAGAATGAGTAGAAAAAGGATCTGCTGAGCAGCTTTCAGTTATAGCTCCTCTTTGCTCTCCCTACAATGCTGTATGAATTACAGGGAAAATACAATAACTGAGAAGATGTGGCCCTAGAGAGAGGGAGCCGTAGGTGTGGTTCCTGAGCTGTGGAGATTTCATATCCAGCCACGGACAGTCAGAAGCTTCCAGCAGTTAGACCCCATCCTGCCTGGCTCACCGGATAGTCTGGTTCATCTCTGCGGCCTTCTCCTGAGCCTCTCCTTATTACTTTAAAATCCCCAAACTTAGGTCTGTGGCCACTGAGCCATTCAACGGAACCCGGAGCTGCAACCTCCCCCTTAAAACTGCTTTCTAATTTCCGCTCCCTTTCCATTTAGTGGACAGTCTGCTGTGCCTATTGCCTGTCTGCTTTATTAAGAGGGTTTATTTGTGTTATTTTAAATAGCTGTCCTGGTTTAAGAGATAGAAGGGAAGAGCTACTTAGTGAATAGTAGTTTCTAATAATAGTTACTTACAGTAAGTACACATAAATGCCGGATTATTCCCTCCCTGCTCGCCTGGAAGTAAACACAGTACTGCCCTGGAAAATTAAACTTCACATTTCCAACCGCTTTTATGGTTCATTAGGTGAGATGGGCATATGCAGTGGTGTTTGTGTAAAAATTTCTTAAATTAAACTAAATTGGTGCTAAGCAAGTTTAAGAATAATACCAAAAAGAAGAGGCTGTTTATAATAATAATGATAATAATAATAATAGAAAATGTCATGATAGAGATTGCTTTTTGCAAACAGCACTGGGAAGCTGTGGAGTTTTGAATGCTGTTTTCTCATAAGACAGCAATTTTCACTTCCAGACTCTCACATGGACTTAAGAGCGGATAGTGTTTACAAGAGGAATGATTAGGTGCGCTGACTGCTCTTATACAGACATATTGAAAGTGCTGGAGCTCCTTTTATAATCCTCTAAGGGCACAATGGGCCTCATTTATCATTCAGGCGTACATTCAAATCTGATCGTAAAGTCAGCGTACGGCCATTTTTGGGGAAATGTCCGGATTTATCAAAATGAACGTGGGTGTACGGTACGGACAGCTCTCGACCTTGCGTATGCATTTCCCAGTGGCGAGGCATCGACATCGCATGCAATGAACAGCGAGGTAATAGTTGTGCAGCCTATAATGAAAGCAAATAACTTTCGTTCAGAGCACTGCGGAGTCAACAGGTGATAGGCTAAACAAAAAGGTGCTCTTTGAAAAACATAGGTTATGTGAGCTTTAAAAATCAGAGTTTGCCTTAAATTAGTAGCTGATCATAAAAATGGCATTCCAAGTCATTCCATTTATGAAAATATTAAAAGCAGTTAATGCATCTCGGAAATATTTTGAAATGCACTTGACCTACGTGTTGTGGCTGTAGACTTACGTTGTGTAGTCAAAAATAGTATCTGAATAAGTTGATTTTTAATCACTATTAGTTTAATCACTAGTGTGCAGCCTAAATGGAATGAAGCAGAAGCCGGTTAAAATGTTTACATCAGGAATAGCCTCTGTATAAGTATTTATTGGAGACAGCCATATGAAAATAATTACGCCAGTCATGTTGTATGCAAGACGCAAAACTGTTCATATTGTTTCTATAAATCCAAGCTAGTTTTACGTATGTCGCAACCGGATAGAAATGATAGAAATCTTGACGAATCAAGTCACAGTCGCGTCTTCTATCACGTTACAAATATAGCGTGTGAGTATGGTAATTCATAATGATGTGAACGCGCTTCCTAATATAGGTTCAAGTCTGATTTATCATAGTACATTTACACTCAGATCATTGATTTGCACAAGTTTGATGACTCACATGAGAATTTCGTACACAAGCTGGATCCGTCAAATA
This sequence comes from Synaphobranchus kaupii, assembly GCA_029718625.1. Classification (NCBI taxonomy): domain Eukaryota; kingdom Metazoa; phylum Chordata; class Actinopteri; order Anguilliformes; family Synaphobranchidae; genus Synaphobranchus; species Synaphobranchus kaupii. The sequence continues at coordinate 9,596,285 of CM056383.1, read as the reverse complement.
TACGCTATTTTTTACGACCATATTGATAAATGAGGCCCAATGTGATTCCGTGTGATGTGAATTCCTATAGTGTTATTCAGTCTATAGCAAACACACAAGTCCAAGCAACAAATAATATTTAAAGCCCCAGGGAACAAATATTTGTGATTGCCTTCTAATTAGGTTAATTTGGGTCTTGTGGACATTATACTTATACTTATATATATAACAATATACTTGTTATGGAAATAATTCCTTTCTGAATGCCAGAGGTAGGCTACTTTTACCTTTGTTTTTGGATTGAAGTTGGGCGGTACTATACTTGGGAATGGTGACGTCACTAATCCCAAACCAATCACAAGGCTGATGTCGCTTGTCCCTCCCACCAGCATTTGTCAAAACTAATGTGTTCCCACATTAATGCCTTATTTGAACCATAGACTGTATAACAATATGGACAAAGTCACTGTGACGTGACCCATTACCTTCCCACGGCCTCGTAAAAACCAAATTGAGTCTCCGGATGCATTTTTCGCCGCCAGTTTGTACAAACTGAAGAGGAAGAGGACTCAACCCGTCCCTCTGATTGGTCCTGAACAAATGTTAATACCCTGTCCAAACGACACAATATTTAAAAAAATCAGCACATGCAGAAGCATTAGATGAAGGAAAGGCACCTATTGAAATTACATTTTTTTGTTCGAAAAATTTATTGACTGAGTATTTTGACCACATTGCTGCCATTGACTTACATGGTGAAAGACCTATACTGGAGCCAATCGCAGTGGTGCTAGTGAACAATGGCACAATTGCCGCTCTCACCCCAACCAGGAAGTGAGCTTCAAAACGAAAGCCCAGTCTTGGCCCCTTGATTTGAACCAGTGAGTTAGCTGGCCCTGTGGATTTACTACTTTCAGTAATGTTACGTGTATCTTGGCTAACGTAGCACTAACGTTAGCTGATAATTTCATGTACAGGGCGCACAGAGACTTCTGTCAGAGAATATGATTGAATTGTAAATGGAATTGATTGACTAAACAGCACTTCAGTGAGTGGCAGAGTATGACTGGATTACGGCCAGACAGGCAGTAGAAATAACAGGATCGGTGTCCATTTTGTCACAAAGGCACCAGCTACCTGCACACCTGCAGAACCCGCTGCTCTGAGATATCGATTCTTTCCGAGGGGAGTGAATCATTCCTTCAGCTGTTCTTCCAGTCTCCCACATAGGACCTAATCCAAACAAAAGAAAGCAGAAAAAAAACAGTGACTTCATCCATTGAAACGAGTCAATTGGCCACAGGTGGTCTTTGGTATGTTTGGCTGTTGGCCTGAAGGCTAATTTTCTCTGGTGGGGGGGTCCTCCCCACAGCTTATCCATCTCCCTGCACTGCGCTGTTGCTAACTAAATGGTGGTGCTTGTGAATCAATTTGAAGCCCTGGGGGGGGGGAGCACAGTGTCTGCAGGTTTTTTGCGGTTTCCTTTCGGTCCGAAGCTAATTTAAACCTTGAAAGGTGTGATGACTCTATAGTAAATCAGTGAATTAAATTAATCACTTGAGTGCTGAAACAGAGCATAAACCAGCAGATACTCAAGCAAAGCATGCCAGTAGTCTGGGGCTCTCTGTGTTGAATACTGGCGTGCTTTGGTTGAGACTTTGTGCAGGTATACAGTTGCCATACTTTGGTAGAAACTAGTTTTTTTTTTAAAACAAAAACGTGCATAACAAGGTCTGTGGATGTTCGTGAGTAACTGTGTTATTATATGTGGAAAGAGATGTTACTGTTGATTTTTTAGAATGTACATTTTTTTCCCGCTCTGAGCACCACAGACATTGGACCCGTTGAGGTCCAGTAAGGTGAGCTGCAGCGGATATGTATAACCAGTGAAATCTCAGCAAAACTATCTGGATGGATAGATAGCAGTCCGGGTATGTAGATCCATTGTTAGATTGTCTCATGGACTAGCGAATAGACTGAGATTGGTACATTAAAGAGTATTTTCTGTCACTGCACTTTAACAGCCATGGACACAAATGAGAAAACAAAGATCACATCAATCAGCAAATACAGTAGGAAAACAAAATTGATATTCAAGTTTTTTTTTTGTTGTTTTTTTTTTTTTATAATCAAGGAGAGTAGCTGGTTAGTACACAGTTAGTTCACTAAGTTTAGTACACTTTATTAAAAGAATGTCTACATATTGAATATTTAATGTGATATCTATATTTAGCACAACTGATCCTCAGTTTCTTTAAAAGAACAGAACACAAGCAAAAATCTATAATTCATCTCCATGACCTTTCTATCAACAGCTGAAACGCAGAGGATATAGGTATTCAATAGTAAAAGCATTAGTAAAAGCAAAAAATAAATAAAAATGCATCCTTCATCAAATGCAGCATAAAACTAATTAAATGAGAGGGGAAAAAAGGATTGTCCATGCATGGACACCTGTGACCTTGCCTGTTCTCATTGGCTATAATCCTGTAAGAGCCCTTTCAGAGTTTAATTGATCCATTGTGATAAAATGTCAGCTGAGCTGTCAATCACCCTCCCCCGTATCCCCTGTATCACCAAACCCCGTCTGTCAGCTACGTGTGCGCAGTGCCTTTCAAGTCCCGAATCTGAAAGGCACACCATCTGAATCAAATTATATCTGAGTTTAATTCCGCCTTATGAAAACAGTGGGGGGCCTCAATGGGTAGATTTAGTCTAGCGGCGGGGGAGGGGTTGCTTTTTGGTGTTAAATCAAAGTGTAGAAATCAATCAAAGCGCAGTATTGATCCTGACTGGCCTGCGCATCCAGTGATGAGGTATTTTCACGTATTCCGATCAGGGCCCAACACCAAAGGCTCACGTGATAAGGGGGCAGCTTTGAGGGGAGGAGTGATTGGTGTTTCATGACAGGAAAAGGAAACACAGGAGAATATATAACAGCTGGACTCATGAAGCTGGACATGCTTACAAGAAAACAGAGACACCGTTTGATGGCGGTGATCAAAAAATTGTTCTGAGACAGTGGGTTTATTCAGTTTGTGTGTCATTAAAACATAAAGATATTGTGCCTGCATGAAGAGAGAGTGCAAAGAAAGCCGGGATTCCAGAGAAATCCCCCCACAGAGAGACACTGTCTGTACCATAACACATCTTCACCCAAGGCAGGCCATTCAACTTTAAATTGTTTAGATCAGTTGTGCTATGCGATTGCAGACCAGGGGGAGCGATTGCGGACCAACTATCCTGGATAGAATGCATGAGGAAAACTTTGATTAAAGCTGGGGACACACTACACAATGATTCTTTTGCCAGATTTAGCAACTATTTGAGGTCAGGTCCTATAGTCCATGGTAGTCCAGGATAGTCGCACTGTATAGTTGCAGCTCTAATTGTTATGTTTGTGCGAGTGAAAGACACAAATACCAAAATGATCCATGATTTTATCAAACATGTTTGATTTTATCAGGGCCAGTCTTAACTACATAATTCTGTAGTTTTCTCATGTCAAAGACTCAAATACAAACGGGAATTTTAAATAGCCAATGAAAATTGAGTTTGCAACAGAGGAAGGAAGAGGCATAAAATACAGAAGTAACACAAGATCCACTGTACTCTATCATATGGAACCGCTTGCTTCTATTGCTGAAGTTGCAGAAACCAATATGGCGTCCAGTACACTGCAACTCTCAATTTCCCCATAGGATATAATGGAGAAACTCCTGCCTTTTTCTACCAAACTAAGGGGTTTACAGTCATATTTTCAACCTTATCATACTCTACTCATAATACATTTAACAATAAGAATCAAAGCCTGATTGTTCTTGACATGATTAAATAACAAAGTTACCATTTTCATTGTTTTACTCATCGCGAGTCAACACTAGACTCTTGTTGGTCATATTGAACACATGATGATGACTATCTGATGGATGGCCTACAAAGACCATCATGAAAAGGTTGAAGAACTGTAATTAGAACACCACGTGAAGTAGTTGGAGCGAGCAGAGAATGATTCTCATCTTGTTAGTGTCTGTCAGTCCAATGTATTCAGCTCTATGTTTTTTTGTCTGAGGCTGTTGAAATAATATTTATAGGCCTACATATCAATTTCTAGGGCAGTGTATTGTTTGAAATATCACTAACAATGTGATGAGATTGAGATGCGGTACACTTGACTCCATATTGGTTTCAGTAACTCCTGGCTCCTCCCGCCTCTCCACTCTATGAATCCAACATACGCGATGGCTGATCCAATTAAACATGTTTTCTGGAGTGCTAGAAATGTGTGGATTTGTGGCATGACTGAGTGTCTGTACAACTCTGCAAGTTACCACAACAAAACTGACATCACAGCGTGTTCAGTTCAGTTTTGGCTGGGATGGCATTTATCGGTTTTTGCACATGAACTCTTTAGGTGTACCACGAAAAAACCCGCTCTCACGAGAGAACTGCACCCGTCTATTCCCCGTCTTTAGATTTGTGCTCCTCAAAGGCAGCCGTCGTTATGCATCTTCAAACGTCAGAATGTCATTGAAATGTCTGGAAATCTGCAAATGTCAGTTGTTAAATGTCCTCTGCTCTTTTCACTGTCGCTTATGATTGAAAAAGAAACCGTGTAATGTGTCCCCAGATCAAGCGAGCCACCCACATGCTAGGAAATGCACCGCCAGGTATGCCATGCTCCTCTTTAACACTGAGCTCCGGGGAGATGTTTTCTTTCGAAGATAACAAGCTTCAAATAGGCCACTGTCATTCTCTCCGACATCCTCCAAAGTTTAATGGCTCCGCATATTTGATCCGCGGATCGGCGGGCAGCGCTCGGATGAAACGGCACGGATTAAATTACGCCCCAACGATCTCCCACGCTGCATGCACCGCTATCACCAATATTTCTTTGAAGTTATTTTTTTTTCTTTCCAATAACTGGGGTTGGGGGTATTGGGTGTTTTATGAAAGTCACCGTTAAACAATGAAAGAAACATACCGTGCATAAGAAAGACTGGAATGGGCCTTCCCTTTTCCACTAGCACCCAGACCATTATTAAACAGATACATTTTGGTCAAGCCAGAATTATCAGCCTGTACACAGACACACAAAGCAGTCTTTTTCAATCTAAACAGTGACTTGAGGCTTTGAAATATATTGAAGTCAATTACCGGACAGGGTAAGTAATCCTATCAAAAGCCTTGCACAGGAACCTACACCACAGCCCTTCCCCCCTACAGGAGAAACACCCACATGTTTCTAATTTCACCTCCCCAGATATACAGATAATGTAACATACAGAATCGGCCTGCCACGTTTGCTTTTCCCAAGGCACTTTATTTCTAATTAGTAATCTGTGGGGAGTTTTCTATCCCTTTCGCCTGAATATAAGTTAAATTTAAACAAATAATAAAAAAAGGTTTAAATTTATTTATTAGACCGCTGCAAAGTTGCAAAAGATACAAAGACATGGGGCAGTTATATTTGTCCTACATAAACTCACACCCGAGCATCGCGGCTCCAGGTGATCAATTGACTTGACTATTGATGGTGTTTTAACGGTGTCATATTAGCGGCAGAATATGTAATTAAACTCATCCAATCAGCCAGGCTCCTTTAGCATGCCCATCAGGAAGGCCGGACAGCCTGGTGTTTAGTGAATCCCTGTCAGGGGAAAAGGCTTGGAAAACACTTTGCACTTTAATTGCTCAGTGGTGTTTTAGCACAGAGAGCCCAGCCCTAACTAATCCTGTTAGGGTCTCAGGAGGAGGGATTTTGCACACCTCAATTTTCATGCTCCTTGGTGTAAAGAAAATTTCACAAAAACCTAATCTTAACAAGCATTTTAATCTTATATTTAGACTTTAGAATCTTATTTCTGTTACTTTTTTGCTAAATAAGACAAACTATCTGCCAGCGGGGTACTACAAAAAGTAACTTAAAACAAGGTAAAACAGCTTCTCCACCCTTTAAGGTGGTCGCCAACAGGGTATCCAGCTGTCCCCCACTCGGGCGGATCCCGGATCCCAGTCCCTCCACTGCTAGCCACCGCTCTCATCACACTCGCCGGCTTTGTTGCAGGACACCGACTCAGGGGGGAAAGAGGGAACACGCGCTGCCGCTTAGTTCCCCGCTCACACCGGACTTGACCCACACACTCGGCTTTTAGTACGACGAAAGCACATTTCTCACAGTCTGGGGGAGGTGATATCCCCCAGCAGAAGCTCCACAATTATCTCTGGCCCCACTGGCTCTGCTGCACTGACCAGCTCTGCAGTTCACCGTCTTGCTACTCGCCAATCCCGGAAGTAATGGCGTCTTCCCATCGTTTGCTTCCACAGCCACTGACAGCCCAGGACTCCAGCAGCAACTCACAAACAATCAGGTAAGTTTTCACCATACACAAAGCATGACACATTCACATTCACACCAAAATAAAATAACCAAACCAAACTGAAAATAAAGAAAAACAAATACACGCCAAATGCTCGGGAGCTTTTTTGAGGAACTGGCACTTTTGCGGCTGTGACATTAAAGGGATAGTTCGGAATTTTGGACATAATGTCTCAATTACGACTTAGCCATGATATAGTTGATTGATGGAAACCATTTTCAGCTAATTCCATGCTGTCCCTTCTTTTGGACATACACACGTTGCTAATGCTAGCGCAACTCTAAGGTAACCGGTAGCATCCACTACCAAACGCACTTAAACACTCCACAGTGCACCCAAAGCCAATACAATATGACGATAGTCTATCGGGGTTATTTTCAGTGTTTATACCATAATTTTTGAAGTCAAACTATCGTTGAATCCTTTACTTTGTGCTGACCTATATTCTCTGTGGAATTGCGGCGGCGGAGCGATACTTTACGTTACCTACGAATGTAGTGCCGGCACTGGTCAGCTACAACAACAAAGAAGAGCAGCATGGAATTATCTGAAAATGGTTTCCATCAATCAACTACATCATGGGTAAGTCGTAATTGAGACATTATGTCCAAAATTCCGAACTATCCCTTTAAGACAGACATTTTTTGCAGTGAGGCATGTTGTCCTTATCCCTGAAGGAAAAGACTAAGGGCTCCAGTCTACATTAACTATTAACGCACAAATGAGTGCTTCCCTAAAGACTACACACCAGCCAATGCCACCGGCTGACCTGTTACCGCCTTTGGGGGTAAGAGTCGATTGCTTTTATATTAAAAGGTTCCAGCCGCGACTCGGCTGGGGCTGAAATGGCGTGCTTTGATGCTCCCCATGTGGTGAGTGTGGCGGCCGTGGGGTTTACCCGGGTCCCCACGGCAAGTGGAACGTGCGGGCCGCCCGCAGCTCACCCTGCTGTGTGTCCAATCACACGTGCGACCCGCGTCCCACGCAGAGTGGGACACCATGCTCAGAGAGACCTTTTCAAAGTCGCCTCTTCAGACTGCACGGATACCCTTATTAAATTGGGAATCTGGATCCCACAGGCTCGGAAAGCTCCGGCCTGCCGTTACTACTAACGACACATCTGCACTGTCATACTTACTCTGCTACAAGGCATCCTACTTTGTCTCTAACATAGCGGTCTCCTCCTTTACTGATTACAGCTTGTGCTTGCCTTAAATTGTGAAATTTCACACAGGTAC
>CM056383.1:9549932-9588188 GCA_029718625.1 Synaphobranchus kaupii | reverse complement strand
TGTGTTTGGCGGGATTCCTCTGACTGGATGTTTATACTTCTGTGTCAATGCCTTTCTGTTAAGTGTTTGTATGTGTGTAGTGATTCCTATTTTATTTGTGTATTGTCATGGTGAAGAATTTCCTTTTGTGTGTGTGCGTGCGTACGTGCGTCTGTGTGAATGCATACGTGCGTCTGTGTGTGTGTGTGCGTGTGTGCGTGCGTCTGTGTTTTGTGTGCGTACGTGCGTGTGTGTGTGTGCGTACGTGCGTCTGTGTGTGTGTGCGTACGTGCGTCTGTGTGTGTGTGCGTACGTGCGTCTGTGTGTGCGTACGTGCGTCTGTGTGTGTGCGTACGTGCGTCTGTTGTGTGTGCGCGTACGTGCGTCTGTGTGTGTGCGCGGTACGTGCGTCTGTGTGTGCATACGTGGGTCTCTGTGTGTGTGTGTGTGTGTGTGTGTGTGTGTGTGTTCGCATGTCTGCGTGCGAGTGAGTGTGCCTAATTGCCTACATACGGGCCATGCGAGCGAGCGTGCATGTCTGTCTGTCTGTGTGTGTGTGTGTGTGTGTCTGTCTGTCTGTCTGTGTGTGTGTGTGTGTGTGTGTGTGTGTGTGTGTGTGTGTGTGTGTGTAGTTTCCTCTCTCTCTGACTGTATTGTTTGTCCTCTCACAGGACAGTGTCCCCATGGCCTCTCCTGCTTTCCTTCTCTCTCTCTTTGTAAGTATCCCAGTCTGCAGGGCGACACACACACACACACACACACACACACACACACACACACACATACATACATACACACACACACACACACACACACACACACACACACACACAAACACGCTCTCTCCCTATATGTACACTCTATACACTCCATCACTATCACGACACTCTCTCTCTCTCTCACACACACACACACACACACACACTCTCCACTGTGATACTCATGTTCAGTCCCTCACACTGCGCAGGAAACTCAGATTGCGTACACGTCTGCAGACTGTTAACCTAATTAGTGTTTGATCTTCCCGGGTAAAGCTTGTGCAAAATGCATTGAGTGAAACGGTGAGGCCCGGGGAAACGAAACGGCGCTACACCGCCTGTCGGGCTGCGGGACTGTTGGAAGCGCGAGTGTTTGCGAGCGCGTTTGTGCATGCGTCGACTCGATAAACCGCAGTCGTGCCTCATAATAAAAACGGGTAAAGAAATGTTTGTGTGTGGGCTGTGTGTGTGTGTGTGTGTGTGTGTGTGTGTGTGTGTGTGTGTGTGTGTGTGTGTTGTGTGTGTGTGTGTGTGTGTGTGTGCAGTTTATAAACCGTGGAGACGTTTTCTCCGGTACGGGCAGTATAACAGTAAGTGGTAGCTGTGTGTGTGTGTGTGTTGTGTGTACAGTTAAACATTGGGGACAGTTGTAAGTGGGTAGGTAGTAGGGATGGGTAAACGTGTACACGAAATATTAATCACTATCCGTTTAGGACTGATTAACCGAAATCTTAAAATAATTTTTTAAATATTTTTTTTAATCATATTAATTATTTAAATGTTGCGTAGGCTATAATTGTTCCTTGTACAATATTATGTATATATCTAAAGCATTTAAATATATCTAGATCGTAAATCACATAACTAACGTTGATGGAAAAAATGCGGGAGTGAGTCAGTGAATTTGAGTGAAAGCATCAAAATGAGCGGCGGGAAAAGCTAAAGCCCGGAATTATTTTACAAAACAAGTCGACGGCAACTCGTAAACATTGTTTTAAGTGTGAAAGGAGGGAGTACCAGCTCAATGAACAATCATCTGCGATTAAAACGTGCGAACGTAGATTTTGAACAAGATGCCCGCGGTGGGTAATGCTAGCACCCAACCCCGAATAGGCTCCATCTTCTACAAGTGCACTCCACAGAGAGCTGCGAAAATCATCCAGCTGATCGCGGATATGATTTTGAAAGACACAAGACCGTTAAGCGAAGTGGATTGGTGACTGTTTTATTTGAATTTCATGACACTAGTTTATTTTAGGAAAACATTTTGAAACAGTAAAGTATATTCTAACCTATATTTACCTCCTAACGTTAATCTTTCATAACTGCTTGCTAACTTACTTGCAGCTACCCGAGTTTCCGACCAGTATCGTTGGCCTCTATGTTACGGTTAACCGCGGAGTACACGCCAACATTATAAGTGTAAACGTGTACAAAAAAAAAGCCAAAACCCCCCATCCCTAGGTAGGTATTGGTATGACCGCGTGCGTGCGTGCGTATGGAGTGGTGTGTGTGTACAGTTAATCGCAGTTCTCCGGTACGGCAGTGTAATTGGGTGGGTAGCGGTATGACCGCGGTGCGTGCGTGTGTATGGAGTGGTGTGTGTGTACAGTTAATCGCAGTTCTCCGGTACGGCAGTGTAATGGGTCGGTAGCGGTATGATTGTGTGCGTGCGGGGGTGGTGTGTGTGTAGAGATAATCATGGTTTTCCGGTACGGCAGTGTAAGTGGGTGGGTAGTGCTATGACCGCGTGCGTGTGTATGGAGTGGTGTGTTGTGTAGAGTTAATCGCGGTTCTCCGGTACAGCAGTGTAATGGGGTGGGGTAGCGGTATGATTGTGTGCGTGCGTGCGTATGGGGTGGTGTGTGTGTGTACAGTTAATTGCAGTTCTCCCGGTACGGCAGTGTAATGGGGTGGGTAGCGGTATGACCGCGTGCGTGCGTGCGTATGGAGTGGTGTGTGTGTGTACAGTTAATTGCAGTTCTCCGGTACGGCAGTTGTAATGGGGGTGGGTAGCGGTATGACCGCGTGCCGTGCGTGCGTATGGAGTGGTGTGTGTGTACAGTTAATCGCAGTTCTCCGGTACGGCAGTGTAATTGGGTGGGTAGCGGTATGACCGCGTGCGTGCGTGTGTATGGAGTGGTGTGTGTGTACAGTTAATCGCAGTTCTCCGGTACGGCAGTGTAATTGGGTGGGTAGCGGTATGACCGCGTAGCGTGCGTGTGTATGGAGTGGTGTGTGTGTACAGTTAATCGCAGTTCTCCGGTACGGCAGTGTAATGGGGTCGGTAGCGGTATGATTGTGTGCGTGCGGGGTGGTGTGTGTGTAGAGATAATCATGGTTTTTCCGGTACGGCAGTGTAAGTGGGTGGGTAGTGCTATGACCGCGTGCGTGTGTATGGAGTGGTGTGTGTGTAGAGTTAATCGCGGTTCTCCCGGTACAGCAGTGTAATGGGGTGGGTAGCGGTATGATTGTGTGCGTGCGTGCGTATGGGGTGGTGTGTGTGTAGAGATAATCACGGTTCTCCGGTACGGCAGTGTAAGTGGGTGGGTAGCGGTACGAGCGTGTGTGGGTAGCGGTACGTGCGTGTGTGGGGTAGCAGTACCTGCGTGTGTGGGTGTGGGTGAGCGGCGTTTCCTGGCGGGAGTGGAGTGTAGGGCAAGGCAGGAAGTCACTCAGAGAGAGATGGACGCAGGCACACGGCACACACAGAGGTGGGTACCACAGCTAGATGTGTAGAGCTGTCTGTGCGGTATGGCAGTCCGTAGGCAGTCTGTGTGTAGAGGAAGTGCCTGAAGAGTGTGTGTGTGTGCGTGCGTGTGTGTGCGTGCGCGTGTGCGCGATAGAGAAAGGGAGAGTGGCGCTTTTGTGTTTGTGGAGTGACGTTGCCCTTGTTGATCCTGTAGTTTAAAGCGTCTTGTTTTGAAACACTTAGCATCTCTGTAGCCGGTGTGCTCTGGCTCTCTGAACTTTGAACCCTGTCTCACCTGCAGGACGGTGGCACCAGGGGGCGGCGCTGTGCCATCGAAGCCGACCTCAAGATGAAGAAATGAAAGATGCAAGGGGGGGGGGGGGGGGGGGGAGAGAGAGACGGACTTGATTGGTCAAATTGACCTACAAAAGTGTTTTCTGGAACACAAGCAGCACCTCAGAGCTAACGTGCTAATTTTGTCTCTCTCCTTAACTCTGAGTCCACCGAATGTTAGACAGCTTTTCATTGGTCAAAATTAGGAGTGACATCACAATAGGCGGTGATGAGTCTAGATTAATGTTAGAAGGCCCCAGTTCCAGGCGAGCACTGCCTCAGTGGGGAGCCTGACTGCAGAAGAGAAAACTGTGTGTGTGCCAGTTACTTTGTGTCAATACAGTGTGTACTTTTTTTTGTTGTTGTATAGTTACATTGCTCCTGTACATATTGTGCTTTTCAAGTATTACGAATGTTTAATAAAGAGATGAATAAATATGAATTTACAAACTTCATGTGGCTTGTTTCTGTGCATCATACAAATGTTTCATACAAAACATATTTCCATTTTGCCTGAATGACGACAAATGTTACATGAGGTACACGTGTGCTACTACTAATGCGTGTTTGGTGCTGATGTGCGCACGTGCATACACAAGCGTGTTTGAGCATGTTTGTGTGTGTATGCATGCCATGTCTGCATACGTTGTGCAACGGTGTGTGTGTAGTGCATGTGTCTGTGTGTGTGTACATGTGTTCCAGTTTAACCTTTGTGGACGTGTGTTTGTGTGTGCGTGCTTGCGTACACATACGTGTGTGTGCATGTGGTTATGCATCTGTGCGTGAGGGCACATGCGTGTGTTACGTGTGTGTGTGTGTGTGTGCGCGTGCATGCATGCGCGTGTGTTAATGGCACTGTCCCTCCCTGCAGGACTCTCTGTATGAACAGGAGTTTGAGGAGGGGGCGTGGCTTGCAGTGCATGAAGACAGCAGCACAGGCAGCGAGTCGGACATGAGGGCGGGGCCTGCAGGAAGCCCCGCCCACTCTGAGACAGACAGGGAGAGCCCGACGCACGCAGAAGGGGGGGGGAGCCGGGGGCGGAGAGGAAGGCGTGGACTCAGCAGAGGGAGGAGAGGATGGGGGGAACGAAAGCCCCGCAACGGAGGAGGAAGAGGAGGAGGAGGAGGTGGTGGAGGAGGACGAGGAGGAGAGGGGGAGAGATAGTGAGGCAGGGGCCATGAAGGAGGAGTGCCCAACCCCCTCGAGTCGGGACGATGGGATGACGCAGAGCGAGGCGGGAACTGACGCCCACGCGGATGGGGAATTGGATGAGGCTGGAGCTGACCACTGTGTTTCTGAGCAGGGGAGTACCTACAGCGAGGACAGACCCCCCTGTGCCACAGAGAGGTACAGTCCAGCCTTCACATGCCGGCTGCCGATCAGAACTAGCGTTTTAGCTAATCCTGCCACTTTTACGTAGACTCATTTGTGGTCAAAACTTGCGTTTTAGCTCAATCCTGCCACTTTTACATAGACGCATATGTGGTCAAAACTAGCGTTTTAGCTATATTCTGCCACTTTTACATAGATGTGTAGGAGGAGATGTTGATTAGTGTTTTAGCTAACCCTGCCACTTTTACATAGACGCTTATGTGTGGTCAAAACTAGCATTTTAGCTAAATCCTGCCACTTTTACATAGTCGCATATGTGGTGAAATATAGCGTTTTAGCTAAATTCTGCCACTTTTACATAGATGTGTAGGAGGAGATGTTAATAATTGTGCATCATCCATATCAAATAAACACAAAATGAAGGCCTGAACTGTGACCATGGCAGAAACAATTATCTCTCTTTCTCTCCCTCCCACCCTCTCCTGCTTCCCCAGTCCTGGGAAGCGATCCTCCTGCCAGGATTTTCGGAAACTCCTGCGGGACATCTGCAACGACATCGCTGGACACAAGTGAGGTTTCGCAGTGTTCGTGTGAGCGAGCACCCTGCTGTCTGATTTCTCTCCGTCGGCGAGCTGACATTGCATTGCTCTCGCCTTTCCTCCATCCTGTTGTTTCTGTCCCTGTGAACTGCGTCTCTTTCCTGTGAATGTGTAGATTTGGGGGGTGGTGAACTTAAGTAATTTAGCTTTATTTTGAGCTGAGTCTGTGCAACAGCAGACAAAATGACAACAAACGTATGACGCCTCTGTTACTCAAACGTGTGACGCCTTTGTTATGTATGACACCTGTGTTACTCAAACGTGTGACGCCTTTGTTACATATGACACCTGTGTTACTCAAACGTGTGACGACTTTGTTACGTATGACGCCTGTTACTCAAACGTGTGATGCCGTTGTTACTCAAACGTGTGATAGCGTTGTTACTCAAACGTGTGATAGCGTTGTTACTCAAACGTGTGATAGCGTTGTTACTCAAACGTATGACACCTTTGTTACTCAAACGTGTGATGCCGTTGTTACTCAAACGTGTGATAGCGTTGTTACTCAAACGTATGACACCTTTGTTACTCAAACGTATGACGTCTTTGTTACTCAAACGTATGACGCCCTTGTTACTCAAACGTATTACGCCTTTGTTACTCAAACGTATTACGCCTTTGTTACTCAAACGTATGACGCCTTTGTTACTTCAACGTATGACGCCTTTGTTACTCAAACGTATGACACCTGTGTTACTCAAATGTGTGACGCCTTTGTTACTCAAACGTATGACACCTTTGTTACTCAAACGTGTGGCGCCTTTGTTACGTATGACGCCTTTGTTACTCAAACGTGTGATGCCGTTGTTACTCCTGTTTGAAGGTACGCCGAACTCTTCCTGAGGCCGGTCAATGAGAAGTTCGCTCCACACTACTACTCTGTCGTCAAAAGGTGTGTGTATTTGTGTGTGTGTGTGTGTGTGTCGGGATGGATAGTTTTGGGAGAGTTTGAGGATTGTGTGTGTATGTAGATGGAGGGATGGTTTTTGTGTGTGTGTGTGTGTGTCGGGATGGATAGTTTTGGGGAAGTTGGGATTGTGTGTGTATGTAGGAGGAGGGATGGTTTTTGTGTGTGTGTGTGTGTGTGCGTGCGTGCGTGCGTGTTAGAGGGGTTAGTTGGGGGACTTTGTGTGTTTGGTGGGGGGGTAGATGGGGACTTGGTGTGCGTGTTGCCGGTGTCTCGGAACTGAACCCCTGTCCCTCCAAATGCATGGCCAGGCCTGTGGATCTGCAGACCCTCCGCAGGGGCGTGTCCAGGGGCGTATCCAGGGGCGGGGTGGACACGCTGGAGACGCTGAATCACCAGCTCATGCTCATGTTCCAGAACGCGCTCATGTTCAACAATGCAGACAGCCAGGTGTACCAGGAGGCCCGAGCCATGCAGAGAGAGGTGCTGCAGCACGTACAGGTGAGAGAGAGAGAGAGAGAGAGAGAGGGGTTCTACATAACGTACAGGTGAGAGAGAGAGAGAGGGGTTCTACATAACGTACAGGTGAGAGAGAGAGAGAGGGGTTCTACATAACGTACAGGTGAGAGAGAGAGAGAGGGGTTCTACATAACGTACAGGTGAGAGAGAGAGAGAGAGAGAGAGAGGGGTTCTACATAACGTACAGGTGAGAGAGAGAGAGAGAGAGAGAGGGGTTCTACATAACGTACAGGTGAGAGAGCGAGAGAGAGAGAGAGAGAGAGAGAGAGAGAGAGAGGGTTTCCACATAACGTACAGGTGAGAGAGAGAGAGAGAGAGAGAGAGAGAGAGAGAGAGGGGGTTCTACATAACGTACAGGTGAGAGAGAGAGAGAGGGGTTCTACATAACGTACAGGTGAGAGAGAGAGAGAGAGAGAGAGAGAGGGGTTCAACGTACAGGTGAGAGGGATTGTCAGGATCAGTGGCGCAGGTGAGAGAACTGGAGAATGACAACGTGGGATTTTTTTTCTTTTCAGATGCTGATAGACGAAGTTCAGTCACGTGACCAGAGTGGCTCCTCCCCCTAAAGCCAGCACGTGCTCCGAAGAGCGGCAGCCATAGCTATTTCTGCTGACTGCGTTTGGATCCGAAATTTATGCTTTCTTCCTGTCGTTCCCTTCCCTTGCTTCAAGCGGGAATCCCCAAAATGCCAGGATGAAATATGGCAGCCACACCAAGTGGGATTCGGTTCCAATTTAAGAAAGGGGAGGGAGTAATTATATTATAATTTATAAGATGAAAGCTTCTAGCAAGAAGGGAATCCCACAATGCAATGCTCCACACGGAAAAAGTGGGCAGTCACGTTTCAACTCTATGGGGTTGCACTTCCTATATTGGTTGCGAGGGCCATTCAGTTCCGTTTTCTTTTTTTTGTTTACTGTCAATCCTCCCTTGTAGAGCACCAGTTAAGTTTGCTTGCTACCCGTCGCAAATTTTGTCAAGATCGCTCACTCGAGGGAAGAGAGCAAGGGAAGGGAATGTGTTAAATTGGATCCGAACGCAGGCGCTGTGTTCGAATTAACGCCCTACTTATACTATTGAGTATGCTTGTCAAGTACACTGGATGAGAAAGTTAAGTAGGCAAACTGTTCTCTAAAATGTAGTTTACTTAAAATTCCTGGATGATATACTTATTTCCGGGTTTTTGCTGATAATATTATGGAGGATATTTTTTGTATACTGTATGTCGCTTACTAAACAGTATGCAGTACACAG
Source organism: Synaphobranchus kaupii (assembly GCA_029718625.1). NCBI lineage: Eukaryota > Metazoa > Chordata > Actinopteri > Anguilliformes > Synaphobranchidae > Synaphobranchus > Synaphobranchus kaupii. The sequence continues at coordinate 9,579,814 of CM056383.1, read as the reverse complement.
GATGCAGTATATAGGGCTCTGATTCGGACATAGCCACTGTCTTTTCTGCTGTCGAAAAAATGTTCGAAAACATTTCAACCCAGGTAATATTGCAGATATGTAGATATAAAAATAAAAATAAATTGTTTTATTTTTTTATACAGATACTGTGTTCATCTTGGACACACAGTTGATTCGATGTATACGTGAAAGTTTAATTATTAATATTTAATATTATTTTGTTTAGTGGACCATAGTTAATTTGCCAGTGAGATTTAATTTGGATAAAATAAACTTTTGAGAGTTTGTGAACTGTGTCTTTTCTAGATTGAGATGTCCCCCCCCCCCCCCCCCCCCCCCCCCTATTTCTGTCCGGTAGAACATGTCATTGATTACTGTGTGTTACAATCTTCTGTTAAATATGTTCTATCTTCTCTTAATACACTAAAAAAAAGGAAATTGGCTATTTTCAAACCCTAAATGTGCAATTGTGCTTGACATAAGCCTGCTGCAGAAACAACCATTAAACTCGATGTCATTTAGGGCGAATAAGAAAAGGCAGCCCGTAAACAGTCGATAAGAGACAAATAACCGTCATAATGAGAGACGGATCTTTAACCTAGAGTCCATTACTGACAACAGAAACAGCCAGGATACAATTGTCTGTTGTAGTCTGCCATTAGTCAGTGCCAGAAGAATTAATAGGTTACTCTGGCGATGGGTCCATTGCACTGTAAATGAGGCCAAACGATATATTAGCCCGAGGGAGGGGGACGTGGGCGATGAATCTAAAAGAAATGAGTACTGGCGGCTTTTCAGACGCCATTAGCGCTACATGGTGAACGCAGACCTTTCCATTTGTGTCGCAGTTTTTTTTTTGCCATGACAACTGCCCTCCTGTAAATAAACGGGGTGGGGGGGGGGGGGGGGGTGTGGGGGTGTTATGAGAGGAGAGGTGACCAGTGAGCTTGCAGTGGGACAGTGTGCCGGGTGTTTGGGGAAGAACAAAGTCACAGGCAAAAAGATTTATTGTTATTTTTCTTTAATATAAGGTTTCTGCTCATGCAGATTATGGCGTTTTAAGGCTCCTTACCAGAACAGGCTATATCCGCTGTAGTATATACCTTTCTACAGTACACAGTGGGTCATATGTGGTTATCTGCTGCAGTATATACCTTTCTACAGTATACAGTGGGTCATATGTGGTTATCTGCTGTAGTATATACCTTTCTACAGTACACAGTGGGTCATATGTGGTTATCCGCTGTAGGATATACCTTTCTACAGTATACAGTGCGTCATATGTGGTTATCTGCTGTAGTATATACCTTTCTACAGTATACAGTGGGTCATATGTGGTTATCTGCTGTAGTATATACCTTTCTACAGTATACAGTGGGTCATATGTGGTTATCTGCTGTAGGATATACCTTTCTACAGTACACAGTGGGTCATATGTGGTTATCCGCTGTAGGATATACCTTTCTACAGTATACAGTGCGTCATATGTGCTTATCCGCACACTTCAGGACCTGATACATGGGACTTCACCCAGACTGCAAAACAAATCAACAATGCTCAATATAAAGAGGCACAGCACATACCTTTATGGCCCTTAACCATGGATTTCTCACTCTCGATATGCTTCGATACACGCTCCTTCACTTTCAGTTGGTGTCTGAAACTACTGGATTTGCTGTAATCCCATTTCCCCCTCGAGTGCTGTGTTGGCAGAACTCGAGTATCGCTTGTTCAGCCCTTGACTATCCTCGCTGAAACGTGCCAACTTCCCGAATCCATCTCAGAACGCAAACAAAACCCATTGTGTTTTTTCTTGCCCGCAGGGACAGGGGACTTTACTAACGGCGTGGGTGAGAAAAAGCAGAACTAAGCAGACCTAAATATACTGTAACACAAACATACCCTTTTCCGCCTAAACCCAACGCTAACCCAATTAACCCAACCCTTGTCCTAACCCCCCACTATGTGGGACAGACTGAATCTGACCCAGGGTCACATCTGGAGCCTGTATTACGAAGCAGGATTACCTAGTTAGCTGGATAACTGCACTGAGTAAAACCCGGAACCCTCCCAAATCTGGAACATGGACTGAAGTAAAAAGAGCCATTCCGGATTTTACTCAGTGCACTCATCCAGCTAATTCAGTAATCCTGCTTTGTGAAACACCCCCCTGGATAACTGCGCTGAGTAAAACCCGGAACCCTCACAATTCTGGAACATGGACTTAAGTAAAAAAGCTGTTCCGGGTTTTACTCAGTGCAGTTATCCAGCTAACTCAGTAATCCTGCTTTGGGTTTTACTCAGTGCAGTTATCCAGCTAACTCAGTAATCCTGCTTTGTGAAACACCCCCCTGGATAACTGCGCTGAGTAAAACCCGGAACCCTCACAATTCTGGAACATGGACTTAAGTAAAAAAGCTGTTCCCCCCCCCCCCCCCCCAGGAATACAGGTATTGCAAAGCTCGTCTCTTCAATACTGAATCTGCAAAAAAAATATGTATATTTTCACCAAGTTCAGCAGATGCTACCCACTCCGACAACTAGCCGCACCAGTGGGGTTCGCACGTGAGGATTATTTTTATTTCTTTAAAGCGGCATCTTCAATTTTTTCTGCCTTGGTTACACATTAAACCACGTGAGTGGCCACAGAAATGGAACCGCTGTATGGACGTTTTTTCAAGCGCCCATTTGTCCTTATATCTGCTGACGCGTGCGTTTTGTGCGTATGCGGGAGAAAGTTCTCTGGCATGGTGACAGATGGGAACTGTAAATTGAATGGCCTGATATCAGGTCAGTGGGAGAAACAAGTGGCAGTGTAGCGTAGTGCTTAGGGTACTGGGCTTGTAGCCTAAACTTTCTGGTGCCAAGTAGGGCTCTGCTGTTGTACCCTTGGACAAGGTACTTAACCTGACTGGGTTCATTATACATCCACCTATATTATAGAAATATTCCATGTAAGGATGTCAAATTGTCGCTCTGAAATCGGCACTGACACAAACGGCTATAAACCTGTTGAAGATGCTATAGGGAGACAAAAATCAGAGGTGAAACATTTGTGTTTAATGGTCCTTGCAGTGCAAAACACAGAACACACTAAAGTGTGTGTCTGTGCCCAAGAGAGTAGCTCTGTGATTATGTGTGTGAATGTGCCTGCAATTTCTAAGCGTTTGTGTGTGCATGTGTGTGTTTGTGTAGGTGTGTGCAAGAAAGTATATTTGTATGTATGAGTGTGGTGTACACCAACCTCCCTTATATAGACTATTTTGTGCCAATTGTTTTTTTAAATGGGTATCTAAAGGATACCTGTTAAAATAATGGTGTAGCTGCACTTTGAGACGTACTGCACTATGCCAAAGAAGACTGGTGTCATTGTTGAACATATTCTTAATCTGGTTTATGGGCAGAAAAGAATATAGGCCTACCTTCCCAGCAAAAACTAGAAATGCTTCAAGGTTCAATCACGTATGTGTAGGCCCACTACCGTGTTGATGTTGTTTACTTCGCACCTGTGTGTGAGACAGGTATGCAGTCTGTTTTTATTGCGCGTGTCTCTATGGGGACTGTTGCCTACCCGAGACCCACCTGTCCCAGTTCCTTGCTCAACCGCGCGCCGCAAGTCATCTCCCGGGCTGGTCTCGGGTTCGATAAAAATGGCGTCAGTCAAAACTAGAACTAGGGCCTAGAGCCGACACGCGATGGCTTGGGTACAAGTGTACAACAAACCACACAAACCGCCTGCAGCGGTTTCCACCCGGCTGACCGTAATTTCGCCAAAATGTACGGTGCTTTCCGCAAATCGACTGCGGTAAGTTTAAGAGAACACATGAATGGGTGTCAGTGCTAGATTTAAAAAGTAGGCTAGCTAGGTTATGGGAAAATTGGATAATTTTATAAATATTTTGGGGAAAGATTAGCCTACCATTTAGGAAAACTGAACATTAAGTCCTGTGTCCCATAACTTTAAACATTGCCTCAAAGCATGATATTGGAACTCTGCCACTTGTATGAATAAAGCCGCCATGTCCTCACAGTGAGATGAATCAGTTAATTAAACTAAAGACGACTAGCTGCTAGTTAGCTCCGGTAGAGCCAAGGACTGATGCAACATTGCGTCAGCATCCATAAGAATTGCTCATAAAACAGACCAACTTTTGTGGAGCCGACGCGTTCTTACTCTAGATAAATCACTGCTATGGAAATGCATTATGCAATGAAAAATAAGTAGCCTATTTTATGTTATCTTTTATGTTATCGTTGCGTTTAGTTAGCTGATGTTTGCAGTTACCTCTTGTTGCGTGCTGGGATAGCCTACAATGTTGCACAAAGTAGGCTAATTGAAATTAGCTCCATTCCATCCAGAACGTTAAAACGCTTTAATTTGTCCGTTTAGAAATTTTGACTTTCAACCAGTTAGCAAATGTAAAATTACATTTCGGTTCCAAAAACCCAATTTAATTTCAAGAAAGTTGCGGTCACACCAAATTACAAAACAATAACGGCACCCTACAAGTTGTGGGACAATGGGGTTATTGCCGGTGGTAGACGCTGTAGCCAGCAAATGTCCGTGCTTCAAGGTTAGTTAGTAGCGGTTGCTAATTTGTTCGCTGTACCGAGATAGTATGTGTGCGGCTGGATTATATTAGAGCTAGATAATTTACGCATTTAAATTCGTTGCCTACTGACAACTTCCTTGTTGTCATGGCTTACGCAATAACTCGCATTGTTGCAAAAACTCTATTTCGCTCCGGAACGTAGGTAAATATTGGGAGAACAGCAGCAAGGGAGAAATTCTAGCTGGCCATATTCGGTAGGCTCCACAAATAGCTGCATCTCACTTTTTTTTTGTCATCCAATGTCTGGCTTAGGCTACAGGAAGTAGAAAGGGAGCAGCGTTTGTCTCTTGACTGTCCATTTGGTCCAATTCTCGCAATAAACTATTTGTCCCTACATGACCGGATAGGCTATTGGTGCAAAGTGCAAACCCCTTTCACCCTTCACATCTGAATTAGTGAAACGGCTCTGTATCTGCTGATGTATGTCAAGCATTTAGGGATATATCCAATGTATTGCTAGAGTGTTTATTTTAACACTTGATATTTTGTGGCCCTGGTAGGCGTTTTAAACAAAGGAAAACAGAGATAATGTCATAGTTTTAGGATATATGTTTGCCTAAAATGAATAAAAAATGATATAGGCCTACATAAAAGGAGATATTCATTTATTGTATGGTTTTACCGGTAACATAGCCGAATCAGATAAAAACTGTCAGATATAAATTTCATCATATGTCTTTCATATTATTTCCAAATAATACAATTCCAGCGAACAGGTACCATACATTTCTTTATAAAAATATTTTTTTTAAATACAAGGACAGACAACATGTGTAAAAAATTTTTTTTTATTTTTCTCTCACAATATTACTGAATACTGAGACGCATGACAATACAAAAAACCTAAAAGTCGGTCCAGAGGCAAGACCAGCTCGCCTACCTTTCATTCTCTCACAGGTGAGGTTTCTCTGGCTAAACACAAGACATCACAACATCATCAGTACACTTTCTATACATTCATGTTCACATTTTAATTGCAGTGCAGAAGTTAGTGTGGCCCAGGGTTAAACAACTGCCCCTAAAGAGCAAACGTAGCCTGCCAGACCTCACCCCTCCCCCTCAAACATTCCCATTTTTTAAAACATTTTTCTAAAGCATTTAGTGTAATGCTTATTTAATATCATCATTGGGATAAAGTACCAGTAAGACCCAGCAAATTCAGTAAAAAAGAAGGTCCCTGATGTGTTTACTTTTTCTGAAATTTTGATTGCCTCAACTTTGAGATGCAAATGAACACTGTTACTATGTATGCTCTTTATGAAACCAGTGCTTGTCCAGCATACATCACATTTGCAGTGTCACACAACAGAAGCAAGGAATACCACAATAAGAAGTAATCTTGGCCTATCTAGAGATATATAGTAGTACCCCTCTTAATGAATTGGAGGTACAACAAAAAGTTTGATATTGAACACAGTTCTGTTTTATGAAAGGATAACTGTCTTCTGTAGCCTGCTATACTATACAAGCCCTGGGAATTGGTGCTCCTCCTTCAAAATGTTGGGAACCCCTGGAATGTAGATCACTGGCAGGTAGGCCAGCAAAATGTTCTAAACAAAGTTCTACCACATTACATTACATTATAGGCATTTAGCAGACGCTCTTATCCAGATTTAACATATTATCCATTTATACAGCTGGATATATACTGAAGCAATTCAGGTTAGGTACCTTGCTCAAGGGTACAACGGCAGTGTCCTACCTGGGAATCGAACCTGCAACCTTTCGGTTACAAGGCCAGTTCCTTAACCATTATACTACACTGCCGCCCGTCTGGGATGTGCATTAGTGCAGTTAGTATGCTGAACTGTGGGCTTCTTATTTGAGAAAATACATGCTTGCACAAATTATAAAAACGCACACACACATCATCATCTTGTGACCAGTGGTGCTCTCCAAAGCAGAGGGCAAGTTGTGAAGTTCCTAATCAGCAATTGCACAATTGCCCGGCACTGAGTGTGCGAGGGACAATGAGTCACCTTAGACTGAATCACTGCTGATGGAGAGGGGCGGAGTGTACCTGCCTCAGGTGACTGCACCTGCCGGTCACGCCATTTAAAAAAAACAACAACAAAAAAACAGGACCGTATGATAACGCTAACACCTGACAATCACCTCCCTCCCTCCCTGTCATATCTGGCGATATATAATTCCTTTATAAGATTGCACTTTCCCCTCATTCGAGTATCTCGCATATAAGCAGCACTGACACATTGTAGGTGTTTTTTTCTTCTTTTTTTAAAATATACACTGTAGGCTATGTGCAGTTCGTGTCAACTCCTTTTTCTTTCAAATCCCCTCCAGATCCACCAAAGCACTCCCTAAAAAATAACAGTCAAACGTAGCAACATATTCTCTGAGTTCCCCAAATGTTCTCTCAAAGTGCAGCGTGCTTTGTTAATTAGCCAGTGTAGTTATTGCAGGTAGGCTAGGATACCAGTGCAGTATACACAGCTAGCTAGCCAGTGTTGTCATTGCGGGTAGGCTACCTGTGCAGTACATAGCTAGCTAGCCAGTGTTGTCAATGAGGTTAGGCTAGGTTATCAGTGCAGTGCACAGCTAGCTAGCTAGCCAGTGCTGTAATTGCGGGTAGGCTAGGCTACCTGTGCAGTACAAGGCTAGCACTTTATCAGTCAAAGTCGTGTATGACAGGGCTGGCGGACGAGTACAGTTTCCTCTTGACCAGCCTGTAACTCGGTCGGAGCCTCAGGACTTTGTCGGCCGCAAACAGGTTCTTCAGAGCGACCCAGCTCTCTGGGTGGGCCTTTAACACCACGGTCAGCTCGAAGGTTGGCGTGACGCTGCGGTCGGGCGTGACGCAGCCCAGCGGTTGCAGGGCGCCCTTCGTCTCCAGGACGACGTGAACGAGCGCCCCGCGGAGTCCGCACGGCTCGTCGGCCGAGGAGACCATGATGTCGCGTGCGACGCGGCCGGTGAGCCGTTGCGGCAGGAGAAGCTCCTGGCAGTGCAGGCGGGTCGTCTTGGCGTCCGACAGGCACAGCTCGATCTGCTTGGCCAGTTCCAGCTGAAGCGCTTCCTCCACGCAGTCCTCCATACTCAAACTCGAGTCCAGCCACTCCACACCTGTGGGCGGAAATTAAAGAAGCAAGGGGTGAGCACTTTTGCTTTTTTTTTTTTAAATTATATTTTTGTTTCCTTGGCTTGTAGCCTACTCATAAACCAATAAGAACGTAATTCATGAATCCCCCACAAAAAAACCTACACACAATTGATGAAGTAGGCCTACAATACCTACACAAACCTTTTCAAATTACAAGTTTCAGAAGAGGTTTTGAAATGTAGCCTACGTTATATTACTGTAATATTACTAAAACAATGAATTTTACCCTGTAAAAAAAGATGCACAGTCGTTCCTGCCAACGGGTTTGGTGTATGACCCAAGGTTACCCTGCCCTATTTTTATATACTGGCATATGATCGCGATCATGAAAAGCCGATAGAGATCTCTACAGTAGGCTACTGGGGTCAGGTGACCTCAAATATTAGTAGCCTACTCAACTGGTGAGAATGGATCATCAACAGCCTACTTGAATATTTAAAACAACGAAACATCCTGTGAATTATCACGGTGTATTTCGACTCCAAACAGCAAGCCATTTGTTTGGTCCCCACTTTCAAGACTAATAGGCTACAATGTTTAGCAACAGTGACACTGGAAAAATATGTATCTAGGCTACGTTACAGCCATCAACACATAGCCTACCGTTCACATACAACTAAGATATACAAATTCACATTATCTCGCTGAATATACCTAAATATTTAGGAAAATAACAATCTAAGGTTACTTACTTGAGGACTTGATCGCTTCTGTGGATTCACAGCTGGTCTCTAAACTCCGGTCGTGTATACCTTTTTTACTACTGGAAGTAATTTGGTGGACGAACTTCCTCATAAACTCCACTATTCTGTCCTCTTCGGAGAAAACAGTCATCCCTTTCCCGAAACCCAGTGCCTGTGTGTATACCATTGTGTGTACACTGAGTTCTACCACTCTCTTTTAATACTGTTATCGTCTTGTTACCATCCATCCGACAACCGACTAACGCAAGAGCGCTCGTACTGGGTTTTAAATACAAAAGCAGTTGCATCAGCTGGCGAGAGGGTTGCCTTTGAGCGTGTGGGACGGCGGTGGAGGCGGCGTCTCCAGTTACCATAGAAATACGACATGAAGCAATACCTGTGTAAGTTTAATCAGAAACGCGTGAGTCAGCAGCACGCAACACGGCGGACTATTGCATCGCTTCCTTTTAAGATTTACATTTACACAAGATTTACGTTAATTTGTTTCGTATTGATTACTACATGTCTGATGCCATTACCGCCGTCACAGTCACCAGGTTGATATTTAAGTGCGGGCAAAATAGGTTGGTCATAGATACAATTTTCCTCGGGTGAAATTTGGAAACACTGTTGCAGTAATTTAGCTTCCAATATAGACTAGCCACATATTTTTTTACTTTAATCCAATTTATCTTTCGTTATTGTTTATATTTCTGTGGGTTGGGATTTATGTATGTATCTACGTGTACGTTGCCTATAGCTTAGCCAAACATGTTTTATACCTTTGCAGTCTAGACAGTGTGAAACATTATGAATCACAGGTGAGCCCAAAATGAATTAGCATGTAGGAAGTGAATTTACCGATTATGTACACTGCCCTTGCCCTGAGCTCCATTTGCAAATTATCAGAGAGCTGCCGGGAGAAACAAAGGTTTCACTTTGTTTCGCTTTGAGTCACAGTGCTGGGACTTTTGCTCCATGACTTCACCACACGTGCCAACAAGATTCAGGTTCTTTCCAGTAAGCTATAGCCAGACGTGCGATTTCTACAGAACCCGTAGAGGAAGTGCAACGTCTTGATAGGCTGGCTGGGGTAGATTAATCTCAGCTACTACATGGGCTGTGATGTAAGCGTTTTTTGATTCGTTGAAGAAGAAGGAAGTAAAAAAACTGTTGCAACCTCTGGCCCTGCTTGCATTAGCCAGGTCTCACTCTGCTGGAGAGCTGACTTCTTGCGCTGTCATGCGCTGTCATGCACTGGTGCACGTCGTCATTGTGCTGGCTAACTGGCCCCCTGTGCAGGGTGTTTAGCCACACTCTCGGTAACTCCACCGGGGAGATGAGACTCTTACTCGTGTGTCTGAAATCAGGACATTAGGCAGTTTTACCTTGAGAATACAGCAGGATCGGGGTCAGCTCTAAACTATTGCAGTCCCTAGGTGAAATTTTATTTGGAGTCCCTCTTTTGAGTCATATCCTACCCAGACATGCACCCTGACTGCGGACCGGTGGTGGGGTGGGGGGTGCTCTAGACAGTTGGAACTCTTCCAGGCAGGGACCCTCAGCGATCACCTTTGTGGCCTATGCCTAGAAGCAGCTTTAAGCAGGATATTTAGCTATACTGACAGAGACCCCCCGGGGGATGTACTGTACATGGGATTGATTTAGAGATTGATAATGTATGTAAGCGGGGTTGACAGTGATTGATGGATACCTTTGGGGCATTGATGGTGACAGTATGAATGGTTGATGGTTACCCATGTGGGAAGGGTTGGTAGGTGGATGCTATATAGTATGGGCGGCGGTAACGTGCATTGGTTGAGGGAAATTGCCTTATAAATCAGAGGCCGCAGGTTTGATACCTTGCCATGCCTTACCACAACAACTTGGCCGCTGTACGAGGAAAGAAAACATTCTTTAAAGGTAAACTGATGTGCATCTTACGCGGCTTTGCTTAATTTGCGCGACATCTGGGAACAACCGTCGTCTTGGCTTCTTTTGCGATTTGTTAATTGGTCCAAGTGAATTTGCTGTTATTGTAATTCAGGGGTGTCCACAATCTTAACCGAAAAGGGCCAGTGTGGGTACCGGTTTGTGTTTTAGCCCAACACTAAGACACCTGATTCAATTAATTGTGTAATTGTGTATTTTTATTGTATGTACTGTGCACAGCAGATAGCAGGTAGCAAGCTGATTGTTGTTGGAGTGTTTGTTGAGGTATTTGTCTTGTAGGCCCAACCAGTATTGTGTTTTTCTTTTATTGCTCTATTTTATTATCTTTTTTTTTTTTTTTTCTGTGCTGGAATGTGAAAGCACTTTGAGCTGCATGCTTTGTATGAAACATGCTATACAAATAAGGTTATTATTATTATTATTGTTATTATTATTAATTAACTAATCATGGTTAATCACTAAAACAAAAACCTTCAATGTCACTGGCCCTTTTTTGGATAAAATTGGACACTGCTGTCCTAATTGAAGCATGTGCAAAAGTGGTAACTGAAGAAGTGTGTCGAGATGTACTGTAGTCAGGGCATAAAATTAACTTTTTCACCCACTGGCCAAGAGTGGCTTGTAGATTCTAAAAATCACCAGCCAATTTCAACATTTTACCAGCCACATTACCTTTTACAATATAACACAACCTGGTTGGTTACCTGCCAAAGTAGCTGCTAGAGTGTAAAATATTAGCAGCCACAATTCAATTCAATTTTATTTATATAGCGCTTTTCACAGACGACTGTCACAAAGACGCTTTACAGAACAGAAAGGGGAGGAAAGGGGAAATGGGAAATGCCAGCTCAGCCAGCTCTAAGCCCCCAGATAGCAGAGGTAAAAAACTCTCTAGTAGGGAGAGAAAACCCTCATACTGTGGCGAGAAAAAACTCCCCGATGGGAAGAAATCTCGAGAGGAACCCGGCTATTGGGGGGATGCCCATCCTCCACTGGCCTATGGGTTGATTATTTCATAGGGAGGTATTCTGTTCTGATGACTCCGTCATGTAGAGATCAGCAGTGGCAGGTGGGGGGCTCCTAGCTGGTCTTGGGCTGGAGCTCCGGGCCAGGAGGGGGGCGGGGGAAGGGCGCGGGAAACTCGGGAAACTTGGGCTAGAGCTCCCGGCAGTGCCCAGAGCAGGGAAGAGGAAAAAATAAAAAAACATTGTTAGGGGGTTCAGATGGTAGCAGAACAGGCACAGCAGGAGAGACAGGTGCCTGCGTGCGATAAGGAAACCCCGGCAGAATAAGGCTATGGCAGCATAGCTAAGGGCTAAACAGAGGCAGGGGCCAATACAACCATGAGGGCAGGCTTGAGACAGTCACCACCAGACCATGACCGGTACAGCTTAACACAGCACTACCAATAATGATCCAGTGTCAGCACTGACCACTCAGTCCACCAGAGACTCTATAGCTAATGCCAGCCACCCACTCCTGCCCCTCAACTAAAGGACAGACTAAAAAGATGGGTTTTAAGCCTAGCTTTAAATAAACTGATAGTGTCTGCACCCCGAACATGAGCAGGCAATTTGTTCCATAGGAGAAGAGCACGATAGGAAAAGGCTCTACCACCTATGGTACTTTTAGCTATTCTAGGAATAACAAGGAGGCCTGCGCCCTGCGAACGGAGCGTTCGTGAGGGAGTATAAGGGAAAAGTAAATCACTTAAATATAAGGGGGCAAGCCCATGTAAGGCTTTAAAGGTAAGTAACAGAATCTTATAGTCTATTCGAAATTTGACTGGCAACCAGTGAAGTGAAGCTAACACTGGGCTGATGTGTTCAAATCTTCTAGTTCTCGTGAGAATACGAGCTGCTGTATTTTGAATTACAAGCAAATGTTTTACATTACATTACATTACAGGCATTTAGCAGACGCTCTTATCCAGAGCGACTTACACAACTTTTTTTTTGTTAGCATTTTTTACATATTATCCATTTATACAGCTGGATATATACTGAAGCAGTGCAGGTTAAGTACCTTGCTCAAGGGTACAACGACAGTGTCCTAGCTGGGAAGTGACCACTCCTCTGGTCTGCGATGTACTGCTTCTGTTACATGTCTACAAACACTAGGTAGGTTAAATAAACTTAAGAAATATATGTACGATTCTCCATTCTTACAATCAGTACCACAACGCAGGGAACAGCGTGACAGTAAAATTGGGGTACGGATCTCCGGTGGAGTCAGCCCTGCCCACTTACGTACTGCGGTGTGAAGAACCAACGCTTGGCACCGCAGGCATCGGAGGAGAGCTTGTGCTTGTCTGCGCTCTCCTCTGAATCGATGGCAGAGGATGCAACAAAGAGTGCTCTCACACACACACACACACACACACGCGCACACGCACACACACACGCACATATGTTTGGGCACTCCAAATTGGGGGATAAAATGGGAGGGAATGCATAAAAACAGAAAAAAGTGTTCCATACCTCATATAATGCATTTAAGCACTTAAACTCCTTTGCTATCAGAAATAATCAACTTTAAAAGAACCAGGGCCAGTGATAAATTGGAAGGACTACACAGGCTGGCCTTACCACACATTGCTCTCACTGGAACTGATGGGTCTGGTCTTGGCCCGGGGGGGTGAAAGAAACTCAAACAGACAGAGTCATGGGACGTTTTTATCTCCCGTGTCACATGATCGCCCCCGTGTGATTCAAACAATCACCTTTTCAAACGGCCCAATCCTGTCCGATCCAGAACCACGCCTTCACTAGCATGCACCGCGTTTATTTTGGGAGTTTTATGCGCGTGGGCGGGACGGGGATGAGAGGGCGGGGTGACTGCGATGCGAATGTGATGCTGCCACGACGCAACCCGCGACTCGTCCGAACGAGTACGCCCTGTTTCAGCGTATCTGCGATGGAATGCAACAGGTAGGTGCAGTCTGACACGTCCCCTGAAGGCTGATGGGCAGTCATTACTTTAGAGATTACTGTACAGACTAATAATAAATATAAGTACAGTACAAACCTGCTATTATGTTTGGGGGCAATGTGACCCCATGCAGTGTTTGACGTCTCTCAAAAACTTCTATGGTTTTTCCTAATTTGGTGGGATTAAATGGTAAACATTCAATAAACATAGTGCTGTCCTAGCTGGGAATCGAACCTGCAACCTTTCGGTTACAAGCCCAGTTCCCTAACCATTATACTACACTGCCGCCTGGCATTTTACTAGCATTTGGCTGGTGGCGGATGCTAATTATACACCCTGACTGTACTGTGCACACCTACAGTTTTAATGTTTGACGCAGTCATGGGAGATTCACTGATAAACTGCATCTGCTTCCTGAGCACTACTGAAGCATTATTTATTCTCAATGCAGGAACCCTCATCTCGAGCTACTTAAATAACTAGCGTATTGCTATAGCTTTTTTATTTTTGCGTATTTTACATTTATTCAGCTGGATGTATTCATACAGGCCCGTCAAGAACAAGGCCTTGTTCCAGAAAGCAGGATTACTGAGTTAGCTGGATAACTGAACTGGGTAAAACCCGGAATTGCTCTTTTTACTTCAGTCCATGTTCCGGATTTTGGAGGGTTCCGGGTTTTATTCTGTGTAGTTATCCAGCTAACTCGGTAAAACTGCTTTGTGAAATACCCCCCAGGACAGAAATGACATAACCTTTGACCTTAATAAAGAAATGCCTGTGGCATAATAAACCCAACATTGTGCAACACTGCCTACTGCCAGTCCCTTAAAGAAATGGAATATATGGTAATATATTGTAAATAATTACATTAACTTTCTGGTCAATATAATGGCAAATATATTAGTGCAATACACTGCCTGGCCAAATATAAAGTAGCCGTTGCACCCGTTATGCATAGTGCCCACTGTACAAGCCTCTGGAGGCAGTGTTATGATCTGGGGTTGCTTCAATTGGTCAGGTCTTGGCTCAGCAACATTATGCAGCAATAAAATGAAGTCAGCTGAGTACCTGAATGTACTGAATGACCAGGTTATCCCATCAATGGGCATATTCGAGGACAACAATGCCAAGATTCATCGGGCTCAAATTGTGAAAGAGTGGTTCAGGGAGCATGAGGAATCATTTTCACACATGAATTGGCCACCAGAGTCCTGACCTTAACCCCATTGAAAGTCTTTGGCATGTGCTGGAGAAGACTTTATGGAGTGGTTTGACGGAAATAAATGTTGTGACGTTGCATAAGGTTGTCCAAACAATGCCACGACAAATGCGCACCGTAATCAAAGCTAAAGGCGGTCCAACAAAATATTAGAGTGTGCGACTTTTTTTTTGGCCAGGCAGTGTATAATGCTATAACTGAAAGTAGCTGTGATTTGTATATTTGCAATATGTTGTGTAGTAGTGCATTGTGCATTATTAATGTTTAACCCTCCTATTATGCTGAAATTCTATGATGCTTTTTCATGTTTGGGGTCAAATTGAACCCAACAGTTTAAATTGACCCAAAATCATTGTAATACCTACTTAATGGACTAGCCTTTTATCCCTATATGTTAAAAATCTGTGATAAACTTCTAATTTTAGAGCCGGAGGTAAGTGAAAGGTTGTGACGTTGAAAACCTTTATGTGGAAGTACCCAGAATCATTCGCAAAGAAATCAGAGATAAAAACAATTGCAATATTTTCTTATGTTTAATTGAGCTACAGAGCCTGGGGTCAAAATGACCCCTCACAACACCTCTATATACACGTTGGTACAAGACTATTGAAAACAGCACTATGTTTATTGAATGTTTACAATTTAATCCACCAAATTAGGAAAAACCATAGAAGTTTTTGAGAGACAAACACTGCATGGGGTCAAATTGCCCCCAAACATAATAGCAGGTTTGTACTGTACTTATATTTATTATTAGTCTGTACAGTAATCTCTAAAGTAATGACTGCCCATCAGCCTTCAGGGGATGTGTCAGACTGCACCTACCTGTTGCATTCCATCGCAGATACGCTGAAACAGGGCGTACTCGTTCGGACGAGTCGCGGGTTGCGTCGTGGCAGCATCACATTCGCATCGCAGTCACCCCGCCCTCTCATCCCCGTCCCGCCCACGCGCATAAAACTCCCAAAATAAACGCGGTGCGTGCTAGTGAAGGCGTGGTTCTGGATCGGACAGGATTGGGCCGTTTGAAAAGGTGATTGTTTGAATCACACTGGGGCGATCATGTGACACGGGAGATAAAAACGTCCCATGACTCTGTCTGTTTGAGTTTCTTTCACCCCCCCGGGCCAAGACCAGACCCATCAGTTCCAGTGAGAGCAATGTGTAAGGCCAGCCTGTGTAGTCC
Organism: Synaphobranchus kaupii; assembly: GCA_029718625.1. Classification (NCBI taxonomy): domain Eukaryota; kingdom Metazoa; phylum Chordata; class Actinopteri; order Anguilliformes; family Synaphobranchidae; genus Synaphobranchus; species Synaphobranchus kaupii. The sequence goes on along the minus strand of CM056383.1, from coordinate 9,564,108 downwards.
TTCCAATTTATCACTGGCCCTGGTTCTTTTAAAGTTGATTATTTCTGATAGCAAAGGAGTTTAAGTGCTTAAATACATTATATGAGGTATGGAACACTTTTTTCTGTTTTTATGCGTTCCCTCCAATTTTATCCCCCAATTTGGAGTGCCCAAACATATGTGCGCGCGCGTGTGCGTGTGTGCGCGTGCGTGCGTGCGTGCGTGCGTGCGTGCGTGCGTGCGTGCGTGCGTGCGTGCGTGCGTGCGTGCGTGCGTGCGTGCGTGCGTGCGTGCGTGTGTGTGTGTGTGTGTGTGAGAGAGCACTCTTTGTTGCATCCTCTGCCATCGATTCAGAGGAGAGCGCAGACAAGCACAAGCTCTCCTCCGATGCCTGCGGTGCCAAGCGTTGGTTCTTCACACCGCAGTACGTAAGTGGGCAGGGCTGACTCCACCGGAGACCCGTACCCCAATTTTACTGTCACGCTGTTCCCTGCGTTGTGGTACTGATGGTAAGAATGGGGAATCGTACATATATTTATGAAGTTTATTTAACCTATCTAGTGTTTGTAAACATGTAACAGAAGCAGTACATCGCAGACCAGAGGAGTGGTCACTTCCACTGCTACATAGGGTTCAGAGAACGTTCCGGTCACTTCCACTGGTGTATCGGGCCCAGAGAAGGGTCATTCATCTCTACTGGGTCTCTCAGAGGACTGGGTAGGTCATCACTGATCATGAGGGTGGGAACTCGGGACAGGACTTCAGGCTTGAACAGCTTGTCTCTGGGCGGAGCTACTGGATACTCCTCCCTCTCCTCCTGCTGCAGTTGCTTAAGGATTGTCTTGGACAGGAAGTAAGGGTCTGGCTCTCCTTCCTGCTCACGCTCGTCTGCAGGAAGTAGAAAAATGGGCATCACTGGAGACATCTTTCAGCTAAAATGCGTCTTTTCTTCCTTCCTCGTCCCAACGTCTGAATTTTTTAATTTAAAATGGAAGGAACCGTGATTCATTTTTGTATGCCTCATTCAGCAGAGGATACAGAGGGGCATCCGGGTTATAAATGACTACAGTTCCCACAATGCCTCGAAAACTTTTTTGAAAAGGTAAGTCAGTCAGTACATAAGTGTGAGTAAGGAAGGAATTAAGCAAGGGTACTTTTTGTAAATGTGACAATGGCTACAGATTACGATAACATGAACAAATATCTTATAGAGACAGAAAGACATTTAAAATATTGGTAAATAAAAAAAGCCTAAGGTTATTCATAGAATTAAAATGCATTTGCATTTAATTTAATAATAAATAGCTTTTTACAATGGAATTGTCCCAAAGTGCTGGCCATAGTTCAGACTTGAGGTTCATAGCATAACCGAGTGAAATGCAGTGCATATGTGATGCTGGTTTCTATGTCACTCGTGAACGAAGTTGGCCCAGAGTGATAGCCGAGAGGAGGGGGATGTTGGAGCGCTAAGCGGTTAAGCCCAGCTTAACTAAGGCCAGCTTAACTAAGCCCAGCTTGGCTCCTCAACTGCTGTTTCATCCCCTGCCTTATTTATTTACCGTGTTGTTCAAAAGGACTGATCCTTCATTTGTTTCCTCAAGACGAGAAGTTGAGGAAACAAGGAAGGATATTTTAAAGTTGGGAAGGACGGCCATACTCTTGGCTGGGGTGGAACCTGAAGCGCTGACCTGTACTCAGAGCGAGGCTGTAGTCCAGCACATTGTGTGAAATTGCATTACATTATTGCCTGGGAGGCAAACTGAAGCTGCCTATGGAACTGGTGTGCCGTTTTATAAGTATTTATTGAGTTTCAATTTAAATGGGATTTGGCAGATTCTTTTAGGCCAGGGCTGCCCAACCCTGTTCCTGGAGATCTACCGTCCAGTAGGTTTTCACTCCAACCCTAACAAAGCACACCTCATTTAACAGCTAGAGATCTAGTTGAGCTGCTAATTAGTAGAATCAGGTGTGCCAAATTAGAAACCTACAGGACGGTAGATCTCCAGGAACAGGGTTGGGCAGCCCTGTTTAAGAAACTCACAAAAGGTGTATTCGGCACAGTAAAACCACCACTAAAGCCAGAGATGGGTGAAGTTACAGTTGAATCTGCGCTGTTTATTTGCTTGTGAGATTCTCGGTTTTCTAATTCCCCAAAGCCTGTGGCCACACGCAGGCATCTGTTTATTAAAGCAATAAAGGTGATGCAGTGTGTTGATCAGAAAAGCTGGCTGTTGCCGTCCTGTGATTCTCGGATTCTATGGGTTCCGCCTAGCTTGCCTCTGCATGGGGGAGCGGAGGGGGGCCTTACCGTCCAGGACGATGAGCCGATATCGATTTCGGCACTCGACAGACTCCTCCAGGATGCCCTGCAGGGTGTGTATGAAGAGCAGCACCTGCTGCCTCCGCTCCTCCGAACTCAATCCAGCGCTGCTGTCCTGGGACATCAGGTACAGAGTCTGCAGTGGGGTGGCGTACTCTAGCACGCAGTGGTGTGGCTAGACGCACGCACGCACGCACACACAGACACGCACGCACAGACACGCGCACACGCAGACACACAGACACGCATGTGCACACACAAACACAGAAACACACATGACATTATTTACCTGAGAGCTCAAACAAGTGCAAGACCACAAGGACACTTGCAATGCACTGGCAGTTCATATGTTTTACCACAAGATGGTGCTATTGTCACACTAATGCCCCAGCCCCACAGAAAGTGGTGAAATAGCATGCCACCGCTCTCGCCTCCCACAATCTTTAATCTGATATTGCGCCACGTTCCCCGTTTGGATGCCTCGCATAGCAAGCAATCCCAACATGCTTTGCAGACACGAGGAAACACCTCTCAATCACAGGGCTTTGAAACCGGTGACAGGAGAAAGCCCAAAACAGCAAATCCGCCTCTCGAAGGCGACGCAGGGGGGCCACTCACCTGCCCCTGGTGGTCCAGCACGGCGTACACGCTGTGCTTGTAGACCCGTCTCCTGACCCCCGCCCTGTCGATGGCGATTTCGGGCAGGTTGTCGTGGAAACGGACACGCCGGTCGGCCTCCTCCAGCTTGTCGGGGATGAACGCGCTCAGCGGGATCACGATGTGGAGTCTCCAGGAGTCTCTGTGCCTTAGAGTGCTCGAGTTGCCTTTGTGCCGGTGATACTGCTCAATGGAGTCTACCAGCTCTGCAACAATTTGTTTGAATTTATGCGTCAATAGGACCAGATTAACTGTTACCCCCCCCCACAACACAGACATAATTCTCTGTTCTGAGATCCGTTAAAGTCAGTTACTGCCCCCAAGTGGAGATAATTGGTAAATACTGGAGCTGGTAGCCATAGTAAGAGTGTGTTAACAGCAGAGGTGTAAAATCCAGGGGTCAGAAAGTAAAAGTCCTGCCATGTGTTTCTTCCACCCATTAACTCAACCAGCTGATTTCACTAATTAGTTCTACCTTCTGGCTGAAGAATTGTGCTAATTGGCAAATGCAGGTGATTGGAACAAAATACTGGGGAGGACTTGTACTTTCTGAACCTGGATTTTACACCTCTGGAACAGGTAACAGAACACTGGCTAACAAAAGGTAGGCTGACATTGTTTGAGAGAAGAGGGTGCATTTGGAGGGGGTCTTAATGGGGGGAAAAATAACAAACTAATAACACACGGATGGCAGTTTGGTTAAAAATTAAAAGGTGTCGTATGTACTTGGAAGCACGATCTTCAGGTACCCCGTGTAGAAAGACCAGGCCAGGCCGTGAGCCACGTTTATCTTCCTCTGCTCGCAGATTTCTGAAATTTCCACAGGAGTGGGACTCTGGGCAAACAAAAGACCAGAAATTAGCAAAAACTTTAAAACCGCAAAGCTCTTTAATTACGGCTTTGGTTGAGCAAATTTTTCAAAATTATGATTATTCATAATTAAACACAGTGATCCCTTTGATTACCTAGTTAAATGTTTATTTTGAACTCATTATAATTAATTTAATGAATCTTGATTGCGATTGATAGCCTGGGCAAGTGACTGCTTTTACATTAGTGCAGTACACTATTGGTACATCTACACTTGCGCTCTTGGTGCGAACTAGGCCCACTAGACCCCCCAGATTCTGTGTGATTGGAACTAGGCCCACTGGACCCCCCAGATTCTGTGTGTTTGACTATGTTTACTGTGCTGTGAAAACAAGAAAAAATGGGAACAAAACAGTTTGTTGAATTAATCATTTTTTTCATATTTATATTTCAAATGCAATGCGTCAGCCGGCATGCTTATTTGAATTTTTACTGGCTTCTCCAACCTTTCATATATCCGCCTCCCATTGACGTGGGTTCTGTTGGAATTTATTGTATTGTTTTTTTTTTTTTTAAAGTTATGTTTTTGGATTGGACAGCACAGTGTAGAGAGACGGAATGCAACAAAGGTCACGTAGCCGGATTCGAACCGCCAACGTTGCGGCTCGCAATGAGCATGTGGACGGTATTGTATTGATGGGCCCTATTGTATTGATTTTTGTCAAGGGAACACCATGGGGTATGGTCCAAAACATGCTTTCACTGGGGTTCATTTCACCCAATACTTAACGTTGTTTTCAAATGAGATACACCCAGATAATCAGAATCTAATTAAGTACAGGGGTGGGGAGTTGAATTTCGACTGTTGTTCTTTTCGACTGTTGACCTGGAGAAATCATTGGTTGATCTTTTTCTCTTAAGAAATTTGCCTTAAAGTAAAGCAAGAGAGCTTGGAGGCAATCAGGGGACTTACCATGATACCAAACGCCTTGAGCAGGAGCGAGAAGCCGCCAGTCATGGCCACCACATACCAGTCCGCTAACTTCAACTGAAGACTTCCTGCCCACAGGACCAGCACCACTACCACCCCCAACAGCAAGGGGGCGCCACTGAAGCAGGCTCTGAGCATACGTGGCAGACTGCCGTGGTACCTGTGCACAGAGATGCATACTGTAGCTGCATTGGAGGCAAACGCCACAGGCTTCCATTTAACAAGAGGAGCAGCCAATCATGCATCGCCTTGTAGGGCTGCCCGGAACTTATAGCCAATCATGTATCACCGTGTAGGGCTGCCTGGCACTGACACATCAGGGTTTGATACCAGACTATCTGCTACAATGGAAATCAGTGCTTTAGAAGGACAACATTTACATTTTAAGCATTTAGCTGACGCTCTTATCCGGAGCAAGTTACAAGTGCACGGGGAAAAGGCCTAGTTTCATAAATCACCAACATTCCAAGTTTTCCGAACACCCAGCTTTGTTTAGTCTCTCTCCCACTTTACAGCCATGAATGGAGGCTCTACTGCTTTGAGTTTAGAGTGTGAAACAGTCTGCGGAGTCTCTGTTGATCTTGCGTGTTTACACTCAGCCTCACCTGCTCACCAGGTGATGGAGATACTCCTCCGTCAGTAGACACACCCCCTGGAGTATCGTCCCGAGGGCAATGCCCAGGGCGGCGATGACGGCGTGCCGGCAGAACTGGGTGTGTCCGAGGAAGAGGTTGGTCGCCAGGAGGATCACGGCAGCCGCCGCGCCCGCGCAGTACGAGGGCAGTCTCCCGCGAGGCTGGGGGAGAAGTCGCAGCGGTCCTTCCAGACGCAGCATCTGAGGCCCGCGGAGAGAGCGGATCGATAGCGGTTAGCGGTTAGCGGTAATGGCGGTAAAGCGAACACACATGGCTGTGTAGTGTAGTGGTTATAGAACTGGGATTGCGTGGGTTCCATTGCCAGCTAATGTGCTCCTGTTGCACCTTTCAGCAAGGTACTTAACCTAAATTGCTTCGATAAATCTGTTCAGCTTTATAAATGGATTGATAAATCTGTTCAGCTTTATAAATGGATTGATAAATCTGTTCAGCTTTATAAATGGGATTGTTTGTCAAAAAAAGAAAAGAAATATAATCTGTTTAAGTCCCTTCGGATAAGCGTTTCTTTTTTGAAATGCTAAAATGTAAATTGAATTAATTGTAAATTCACCAGGCCAGTTGTTCCAAAACTGCAGTGCCCCATCCGGGTATCAAACCTGCAGCCTCTGAGTGTCAGGTCTGGTTTTCTAGTAGCTGTGTAGCATTGTGTCAAACTACTGATTCTACACTGGTATCGCAAGACTTGGCTCACAAAAATAGGTGCATCCATCCCATGATGTCTGAAAGTTTACACATGTTTCAAACAAGCACATTCAATTATAACATTTTTATGTTGCTTAAAGTAAATTTGATGAGGTCCCCTGAAGAAGAAAAAAAAAGTGAGAACCGCAGGACTAGACCGATGAGGGAAACGTGTCCTCTGCCATCTCCTGCCAACTGTTGTTTTTGGCAGGAGGAAGAGGTGGTTTTTGCATCCACGTGGAGGTTTTAAAGTCAAAGCCGATTAACCCTTTGAAGGGTAGGCGTTTTCAAAATGTTTTGTTCAAAAGTCTAAGTCAGTGTTCTAGAACCCCATTGCTTTCAATCACCGGTAGCGATGGTTACGTCAGCATTAGAATGTTCGGCTGAGAACATTCAAATCACATATTTGTGATCTGAAACCTTAAAGTGTTAAACCCACAGGGGTACACAGAGTGACTGAGGTGGCTGTTCCCAGTGCGTCCGTGGTCAAACCGGTCAAACGTACGGGTTGCCCTCCTGCACAGCCCATTGGATATCATTCACAGCTTCCAGTCATGTTAAGACCATACTTGTTATGGGACATATTGTGTGAAAGGTATTTTCCAGTCTGAATCTCGAATGTTTGTACTTGTTTGCCAGATTAGGCAGGAAGGCGCTGCCTGAGTTTTGCAATCGACCCTCCATCCATTGCTATTGTTTGCCTTATTATATAATGCTCATCGCTGTTCTTAGCAGTGGTTTCGCAAGCCTTTGAGATCTCTGATTTGATTGCTCTGGTCTTTATTCGGCCTTGACTGTAAAACTGTATTAATATTCATAGAACTTATACAGGGTTGCCTGGAAAGTGCTCTTTGTGACTGAAACAGAAATGGACAGAAAAGACCAAAAAAACTATTTGTTGATTTAGCTGTTTCGTCATGACACAACTTTCTCACAGAGCTTTTTCCTCAAAGACTGCCTTTTAGCTTGTGTTACATTGTTAGCTGATTTATTGTGTGCATTGTGTAATAATTGGGACACATTCCAGTCACTCTCACAGTGAGTGGGTGGATGCCAGTGTTTCACGCACGCACGCACGCACGCACGCACGCACGCACGCACTCACACTCACACACAGGCTCATAGGCAGAGCTGGTGTAATTTCACTTCAGGAAATTTGTGAATTATGAGGATTTCTTTTTCAAATCATTCATTTAATTTCAGTTCATTTCCTCCATTGACTGAATTCAAATAGAATTGACCGCTTCCCGGCCTCTGCTTATACTCACCCTCACCCAAACACAATCACTCATACACACAGCAAGTTTATTTATTTATATTATTAATTATTATTATGCTGTTAGACTGCTTAATGACACTAGACATCTCAAAACGGTAAAGGCAGATGAGGAACTGTTATTGCTTTTGATGCTCAATTTCTCATCATAATTAATAAATTTGATATTATATTGATCATAATACTACTAATAATAATAGTAATTTTAATCATAATCATAATGTATTCCACTCCCCTCATACCTTCACTTTAATGTAAAACATCTCATTCAACATTTAACACGTTTGTTTGTGTTTTGTGGGTCTCCCCCACTGTCTGTCTTTTTTACGGCTGGACACTACAACTGAAGTTCCCTAACGGGAAAATAAAAGTTATTCTATTCTATTCTATTCTATAGTTGTATGTTGCTAATTTGGCTTTTTAGGAAGTTTCAATTCCACTGATGTAGTTTTCAGAGTATGTTTGTCAAGTTTTTCAATGTGTTCCAGTTTTAGTTTAGATTCAGTTTTTTCAACATATTTAGTTTTTATTTCACACTCGTGTATATTCACACACGACTTCAACACATACTAAACTTTACATTCACGCTAACACACACACTCACTCAAATGTACACTCGGATGAACCACAATCAATCAAATAAACCTGTTTGAAGTGATACACTCACGGTAAACTGACTGGATAGCTTTTGTCAAAAATATCATATCAAGTTGCTTGATACTCACATCCCAATAGTACTTTCTTTCCACAGTGAACTGGAATACCTTCGCACCAAACCTACAAAGAGAAAGGACGTCACACAGGTCTGACAACCCTGGAAGAGCGATGGAAACTATGAGAGAGAGAGAGAGTTGGAGGAAGGGAGGGAGGGAGGGAGAATTCTCACATTACTTACACTTTCATTTTGTAGCACAAAGCCGGAAACAAAGTGTCAAACTAAACCTGCAGGATGAACAAGGAATAAAGCCTGACGTACAAAGGGAGAGAGAAGTGAACTGTAACCATGTAAACACTCTACCATAATACACTGCCCGGCCAAAAAAAAAAGTCGCAGTTGCACCAGTCATGCATAGTGCCCACTGTACAAGCCTCTGGAGGCAGTGTTATGATCTGGGGTTGCTTCAATTGGTCAGGTCTAGGCTCAGCAACGTTATGCAGCAATAAAATGAAGTCAGCTGAGTACCTGAATGTACTGAATGACCAGGTTATCCCATCAATGGCCATATTCCAGGACAACAATGCCAAGATTCATCGGGCTCAAATTGTGAAAGAGTGGTTCAGGGAGCATGAGGAATAATTTTCACACATGAATTGGCCACCAGAGTCCTGACCTTAACCCCATTGAAAGTCTTTGGGATGTGCTGGAGAAGACTTCACGGAGTGGTTCGACTCTCCCCTCGTCAATACAAGATCTCGGCCAAAAATTAATGCAAGTCTGGACGGAAATAAATGTTGTGACGCTGCATAAGGTTGTCGAAACAATGCCACGACGAATGTGCGCCATAATCAAAGCTAAAGGCGGTCCAACAAAATATTACAGTGTGCGACTTTTTTTTTGGCCGGGCAGTGTATAACAACCATGTACAATACTCATATACACATATAGCCAACATTAGATTGATGCTCTCAAGTTGTTCCAAGAGGAAGTTCAATAAGGGGAACCATTATCATTGGGCCAAGTTAAATATAACTTCCACAGATGCTGTGTGCTAACTGATTTCTGCTTCAGGTGCCCAGATGCATGAGAGATTGTCACCAAGGTCAGTTTTGTAAACTTGTGCCCCCAGTGGCCAAATTAATTAGATGCTGGCATCTAGCAATTACTGTACATTAATCTTAAATGATTGTTTTTACCTATTCAAGGTGCAACACTGATTCCTTGACCTGATTCCTTGATTAGTAGAATCAGGTGTGTAACTGCTTGGTTGGAACAAAAGCCTGCACCCACACCGGCTGTTACGTGCCTATGCTGCTTTGAGAGTGGCCCTTTAAATGTCTGAAACTCGTTTCATTCGGGTCACCTGGGTAGTGATTGGCAATTGAAGACACCTGTGCCTGATTACCAGGGGAGTATATATACTTGTGGCATTTCTCTCATTGGAGAGGTGTGATTCATCCTTTTCTTTGGTTTGGGACTCTGTTTTGTTTGTAAGTTTTGGGAGGAAGCTCTCCTTTTAAATAGTGTTGCCTTTTGATATAAAGCAAGAAATTAGTGGAGTTTAGTAAGGCTGCGGAAGACTCATTTGCCTTTTGGTATTTTGTTTTCCGGTTCAGAATTAAATAGCTTTGATACTAAAAGATTAGGTAAGTTAGTTTGAGCTTCCTCTAGTTTTACCTACCATTGTTGCTGCTGAGTTCCTGCAAAACTATGGATTTTTAAGAAGGCTTATTTGTGCAAGGCACACATTTTTGGTTAGACCCTTGGTAACCATTCGGTTATTGTAACGCGGGTGGGTTTCGGGTTGTAACACCGGCCCTTGCGGGATAATGTTGAAAACCCCTGGTATAGTGTTGCACCTTGAATAGGTAAAAACAATCATTTAAGATTAATGTACAATAATTGCTAGATGCCAGCATCTAATTAATTTGGCCACTGGGGGCACAAGTTTACAAAACTGACCTTGGTGACAATCTATCCTGCATCTGGGCACCTGAAGCAGAAATCAGTTAGCACACAGCATCTGTGGAAGTTATATTTAATTTGGCCAAATAATAATGGTTCCCCTTATTGAACTTCCTCTTGGAACAACTTGAGAGCATCAATCTAATGTTGGCTATATGTGTATATGAGTATTGTACATGGTTGTTATATTATGGTAGAGTGTTTACATGGCTGCAGTTCACTTCTCTCTCCCTTTGTATGTCAGACTTCACTCCCTGTTCATCCTGCAGGTGTAGTTTGCCACTTTGTTCCCGGCTTTGTTCCCTGCTACAAAATGAAAGTGAATGTAATTTGAGAATTCTCTCTCCATCCCTCCCAAAACATCTCTCTCTCCAACTCCCTGCCGTATACCATCGGTAAAACCAGCACAGAGATAATAAAATAAGTAACAAGGCAATACTCACCAAAGGAGGGCTGAAATTGACTGTTCAGGTTGATGATTATGATATTTTATTTATAATCCAAAAACTGTCTGCAACCAGGCAAACGGCTGCTAATCCTACTGTACTGGCATTGACGTAAACAAATTCCCCCTTGAGCCATAAACAATCATTCCACTCCTCTTTCTACATATAGGCTTGGAAAATTCAATGCCTTATTTTCCATGGAATTGAATGCGTTTACAGGAGCACCTGAAAACAAGCATTTCTGTGTACATGAATACAATTACAAATGCTGAACGTCGTGTTTAAAAAAAAGAAAAAAAACCTTACCTTACAAACAGTACAAAAATGATCTTAAGTGTGGAGTAAATCACCTGAAAGCATACGTGAAAGAATGGACCCTCTCTATGTTCTAGTACCTGTTGTGCCAGGAAGGGAGCTGGCTCCCCTGTCCTTACCCCCACACACGGGAGCCAGCTGTGGCTCAGGTTAATTACCCCGGGCGCTCATCGTTAGCCTTTATTTGTTTGCCTTACAAAAGGGCCTGGTTCCCCAGGCCCAGTAGAGAGTTTTCAGTTGGACTCCGTCAGACTAGATGCTGCTGCACTAGAGGCTCCCTGGTTTCCCTTTTATTTTGAGTGTTTTCAGTTTGAATAAAAAGCATAATTTAATTTAAGACCTTTTTTATGTTCTGTTTCCGGTCTGTCCACCACGTGGTAAAGCGGCCATCCCCTGCGCTGTACCACACTGTCTTGACCTTTGCCCTTTGCTGGAAACCCCATATACGTTGCTTTTGAACGTAGTTTACGGCTTCCTTCTCGATGAAATAGTCGCTTAGCTATTCTATTCCATTAGTCACTATTTTGACGGCTCTATCGTTGTTTATCAGGGTGAACGCTTGCGTAGAGCAAATCGTGGCAATCAAGAGTAAGAAAACACATGAACTGGTGACGTAAAACCATCAGTTTGCACAAAAGTATTGAAGGGAATGAAAGTAGCGACAGCAAAAGAGACAGTGTCTCAGGCCTGGAGAGCTTACGAAGACGGCTTGGATGCTCTTCATGTCTCGCTGTTTACGTATGTTACTATTAGTAGTGACATCACCATCAGGGTTCTCTCCAAAGAATGTTACAGGGGCGATGCAGCCTCACTTGTGCCACTGTGTAACCAAAACAGTAGCCCGTGTCACCTGACCCCACATGTTGTTTCCATGCTATTTGAGAAGATGCAAACTTCTGTGGCGTATCAGGTGTCTAATCACAAAGGCATAAAGGAGTCACTGTTTGCTCTGTCAAGGCTGGGAAAGATTTGAAGATCACTGGTCTAAATGTCATGAATTCTGGTTCTTATAACCCTATTTTTTCCGAAAGCTTTTTAAAAAATTTATTTAGTGGCCAAGATGGCAGGAAATCTCTTCTAAAGTATGAAAATGCAAAATCTCCGCTGCCCCCTCCATTATAAGCCCCCCAACTCCCGCCTCTTACCCCCTGTTTGCCCTAGGGCCTGAGCACCACTCTGCGGAGAAGCCTGATCACCTTCATCTCATTGTGCTTCAATATATGGGCTCCTGTGTGTAAAAAAAAAGGCCTGTATTTTCTAGTCTTCGGTAGTGCCTGAGGCTCACACAGCCACTGTTTGCAAGAAGTAGGCCGGACGGTACTGCAAGGTGGTTTCCAGTACACAAGGTGGTTTGATTGTTTTGAATTTAGGGGCAATTCTTTGGGAAAAATTAGCATGTCATTGCGCTATTTGCATGTCTTTGCACCATCCACTCCAAACCTTTTTCTGGTGTAGTAGACAGCCTGGGCTACTACAATATGATTTAGTTTTAGTCATTTTGGTCTTTATTTGCTCTTTATTTTGAGCTTTGAACAATGTATGTACTGTATATAGTTTATATAGTGTATATAGTTTTGTAGATAATGGGGTTTATTTAAGACAAGGGAAAACAGCTGAAAATTCTTAACATTATCCTAAACATTATGGAATCTGTCATATTATCTATGTATCACATAGATAACTACATAAATGGTATGTGTGAATGTGCCTGCAGACTGTGCACACGTTTCTGTGTCAGCACGTGTGTGCATGTGCTTGTTGGTGCATGTGTGTGGGTGTATGAGCATGACTGTGCACACATGTTTCTGTGTCAGCACGTGTGTGCATGTGCTTGTTGGTGCATGTGTGTAGGTGTGTGGGTGTGTGTGTGTGTGTGTGCGCGCGTGTGCGTGTGTGTGCGTGTGCGTGTGTGTGTGTGTGTGTGTGTATGAGCATGACTGTGCACACAGAAGAAAGACAGAGGCAGAGGCCATTAGTTCATGCATATTTTATTCAAGAGTAAAAAAAGTGGTTTCGTCCCATAGGGCATGCTTACAATGTTTGTGTCATTTAGGAAGTCATATGCCAAACTTAGTTCCAGAGAAAAATACAAGAAAAAATTGTCACAAGTTAAATCCCATGAATTTCATTTTTCAAAGTAAACCACATTGAGGACCAAACAAGGATCAGTAAATAGTGGAAGAAAAATGAACAGTAAAGCTTAAGAATAAGAATAAGAAGATTATTAAGAATTATAATGAGAATATATATTTCCTTTTTAAAAGTGAGACACAGGATTAGTGTCTAATTAGTTTTACATTTGAATAAACCATGCGATCATGCTTTTGGCAGCCTGGACTTTGCTTTTCACTGAATAATAGTTTCATTCACGCTATTGAACAACTTCTGTACATTAACAGAACAAAATGAACACAAAGAGTTTAACACCTTTAAAAAGAGCTTCAGAGCCTGTACAGCCAAAAAAATAAATATTAATAATAATAACAACAGTAAATGATAACAAAATTATGAGAATGGAAAAAAAATAATAATGAAGCAAAAGACTCCAAAAATAAAAAAAATACTTATTAAAACAATAAAAGTTTACAAATATAATTTGAAGTGGGAAATAATTCAGACCTACTATATTGAAACACAGCACAAATATAATTTCACATATCAATAAGGAACTTAATCGCATGCACCGATACGCTGTATAGATGCTGCTTTATTTTCTTTCTTTCGGCTTTGTGTCACTGCGATAGTACTTTATCTGGCTGGAGCGCACTGCGCAGACGTCTTTGTGTCACTGCGATAGCACTTTATCTGGCTGCAGCGCACTGCGCAGACGTCTTTGTGTCACTGCGATAGTACTTTATCTGGCTGCAGCGCACTGCGCAGACGTCTTTTCGCCGTTTATCAGGCTTGTGAGAAATATTCAGGTACAAAGCAAAGGAATTCAGATTGCATTATGGTCTTATTCAGAGCAAAGTGACTAATGACGGTATTGTCATGAAGCCTGCTGTCACCAACGCACAACCGACTGGGGGCTTTTGGTGTCTTAGAAAATAAAAACTGAAAAGGAAACAAAACGACAACAAAAAAAATCTCAGGTAAGATTGCATCGCAAGTTTTTGAAATTGTACACTTTTTTTTTCATTCTTCATTTATAAATATGACCTATTTTTGTATTCGCTTTATTTAATACTAGTAGCAAAACATGATTTTAACAGCACGGTCATTTTGTATAAGATGTTAATGAGTGAAACTTGTTTAATTCGAATTTTAAAATATATATATATGTATGTATACATGTAGTGCCAACACTGGCAACACACCCTTCCAGTGTGCTGTGAAGTCAAAGTGAATTTGCAAGAGAACCTAAAAAAAACTCTTTTTCGTCTCCTCTGCCTTTTATTGGGTGTCTGTGGACAGGAAATGAC
>CM056383.1:9375108-9549432 GCA_029718625.1 Synaphobranchus kaupii | reverse complement strand
ACAGGAAATGACTAACACGTCTTACTTCCTCTTCCTGGTGGAGGGTTTCCTTCAGTGCTCACCCTGATACCACCCTCATACCTCACTGCCCCGCCCCGCATCGCCTCGCCCCGCCCCACCGTGACCAATATGTCGGGAGTTCTTCTCTTGTGTTGTAAGAGCAAGCGTTAAAACGGCCTGTCCGGGCTATACATGAGGATTTTCAGTTTGCTTCCCTAATTAAAACTCAAGCAGTTTCCCATGATGCCGACGTTGTTTTATCGTTGCGGTTTTGCATTTTCATAAATTTTTTTATTGAAGAGCGGAGGACCGTAGAATGATGGGTAAACTCCTGCTGCGCAGAGAGGATTGTGGGATATACGTGATGAAGGGTGGGGCGGGTGGGGGTGTGTGTGTGTGTGTGTGTGTGTGTGGGGTGGGGGGTGGGGTTGGAGGTGGAGGAGAGGTTAAGGGAGGAGGAAGAGGAAGAGGAGAAATCACTGTATATTGCTGTTATCGTCCGTGCCGTTGGACTCTGACATGTTCATTTTGCCCATGGAGTGACCCACGTTGTTGACGGCATCCCGGCGTGGTGGCATGCGCTCGTTGATGCGGTCTAAGCCCTTCGCTTCCTCGAAGCTGCTGATCTTGTGCTGCGGAGAGAACCCGCGGATGGCTGTCATCCGCGGGAGGGGGGGGGGGGGGACACAAGTTTAGGATCGGAGTATCTCACTGACCACATGAGCGACTCTTACGGGACAGGACGGCATAGAGATTCATCATAGTTCAGCCCCCTTTTTAATCCCCCAATATATTTAACATCTGTGTTTTCCATTTCCACCCTTGACCCCTTGAGATTGGGGATTAAAAAGTTAAAGCTGCAGTACAGGACTTTCTGAACAGTCGCACGTGTTGTCAAAACATTTAAAAGTCACAACATCCCTTGGCCCAGCCCACAGAGAGAGACATACACCCCACCCCACTGCTTCCACAGGCCTAGTCGTGAACGTGCGACCGACCTTCTCTTTCATTGGTTTGTGTCATGAGCCACTTTGTTTTGAAAACAAAAATTTGGGCTGAATATCTTGTTTTAGAATGAGAATTTGAGGGTATAAACACAGTGTATGGTGCTGGATTTCTCTCACAACAGTTCTTTCTATGATTGCTACCAACTGAGCATGACCGTTTCCCCAATACTTTTCTTTAAAAAAAAGTTGTGTACTCCAGCTTTAGTGCTAGGATACTTGCTCAAGCCTGTGCTGTGTTATTAGCAGGTAGCCTGCAGCTAAACTCATTATAGGCAGCCTTAGGTCACCCAAGGTTCTGTGTGCTACCGGTGCATTAGTGCTCCCCTAGTGGTTCGCTAAGCACCTACAGGCGAGTAAGTTTTACTGATTCTAAATACACCCATCAATGTAGTTACATATATGTCATACATATATAGCAGCAACTGAGTCTACTCACACCATTGTGAGGCATCCTCCATCTTCCTCTTTTAAGGAAGAGCCAAATCTATTAAAGTGCAGTAAACTGGCATACAGGGTGGACTTTCAATTTCTTTTACGTTTCTTTTTAAGTTAGCATTAGTCATTTTATTGACTCGCTCCATTGACTGAGTTAACATTAGGTCAGTGTAACATGAGTAGCCTACTTGGCCAAGTAAAATGAATGTTAGAAATCTAGCTAGCTAGTTGGTACATGGCAGCATTCCCTTGTGGCTATAGATAATGAAATAAAATGAATACGAATATAGCTTTCTCGTCATTACAGAACAGTGTACAGTGTGGGTGGAGCAAGTCCCGTTTTGACAGCGGGGTTATTTATGTGTGTCTGCGTCGATCACAGTGATGTTTACAGTGGATTTGGGCCTGCTGGATCACTCGTTCCATTAAAGGGATAGTTCAGAATTTTAAGCTATTAAGACTGTCGTCGTATTTGATTTGCTTTGGGTGCACTGTGGAGTGTTTAAGTGCGTTTGGTAGTGGATGCTACCGGTTGCCATAGAGTTGCACTAGCATTAGCAACGTGTGTATGTCCAAAAGAAGGGAAAGCATGGAATTAGCTGAAAATGGTTTCCATCAATCAACTACATCAAGGGTAAGTCGTAATTCAGACATTATGTCCAAAATTCCAAACTATCCCATTAAGGCACTACGCTGTGGACTGTGGTGTACGGATCAGGACTGTGGCAGTGTGGCTGGTATTACAGGGCTGCGTCGTCCCGGGTATCGGCAGTGGGGGCGCATGGACGCGGCTGGGGTGGCAGACAGTTGGGCATTCCAAATTAGGATGGGAATCGGACGCGCTCAGCCCCAAGTTGGGTGCCAAATTTATCAAAAAGAGAGCGCATTCAGAAAAGATGTACATATGAACCAAGCCAAAACGGACACTGCCGGACATTGTACCTGTGTTTACCTGCTGTATGTGAAAGGGTACCTAGCGGTACCACCAGCCAAATATATGCAGCCCTGTGAGGCTGCTTGGATACCAGGCCATGGGGGCCGTGCCCACAGACTGGAGACTTAGCAGGCTGAGTTGATGCTGGTATTTTACTGGCAACACAGGTGTGAGAGTTTAAACTGGTGTAGCAATTATAAGACGACAGGTGGCAGTGTAGTATAATGGCTAAGGAACTGGCCTTGTAATTGAAAGGATGCAGTATTGAGTCCCAGGCAGGACGGTGCCGTTGTACCTTTGATGAAGGTACTCAACCTGCATTGCTTCAGTTTATATCCAGCTGAATAAAGGGATGCTATGTAGAGATGCAAAAAAATTGTGTTAGACGCTCTGGATAAGATGTAATGTAATGTAATTGGCCTAAGAAGACCTGCACTTTATCTTAGCAGTCCTTTTTCCTGGAATTTATGTAACTATAATCCCTGCTCCAAATTCTGCAGACTGTTTGCCTCATTTCACATGTTTTTTTAGCTACATTGAGAGAGGGGGAAAGCAGAGAGGGTATCAGATAGAGAGGGTATCAGATAGAGAAGGCATCAGATAGAGAAGGCAACTGGTAAATGGTTTGAGAGTCGGCCGTACGTCTGGCCCGTATCCTATGTGGTGCTGCAAGGTTCTATTTTTTACCTCAGTGTGACTCACCTGGGTAATTAAATAAAGGGGTGTCATGTTTGTGCAGCTGCAGATTATGTGCTTCAGGTGAGAACCCCACCTCTGTTAGCGCAGGGAGCCATTAAGACCTTCTGCACATTTTCACTCAGTTGAAGAAGAACAGCCATTGCGTAATGTACACATAGAAACGGCAATAATAAAATTACTATTTCTGCCAGGGAAACAAAATGAAACAAAGCAAAAAAAAAACAAACAAAAAAAACAGATTTCCACAGTGGTTCATTAAGATACACTCTTAGGAGGAGAGATTTGTTTTGTAGGATTTGTCTGGGCACAGTTTGGGGAAGAACAAACTCTACACCAGCTGTGTTTCCATTAGGAAATTTGAGTGAAGTGGACTTAGTCATGCCACTGCATTTGTCAGTTTGACTAAAATAATGGAGGGATTTACTGAAGCCAGACAGGGGTAAAATCTATCAAATTAAAAAAAATTTAAAACCTGGAATGTGGTAGGGAATTGCGTAATAAGATGACCTAAGCCACTAATAAGCCACTCTCCAAAACCTTCTCAGGTACTTTCATGCACAGTTTTCGACCTCCCGTTACATTACATTTACACGGCATTGGTTTAGCAGACGCTCTTATCCAGAGAACCCTATAATACAGGAAGAGCAGAGGTGCACTCACCTGTTTAATATTAGCAACAGCGACAGACCTCTGGCTAAGAACATTACCATACCAGCGTGTAAACATGCACCACCACTAAAGAAGCAAAGTACACATTTTAAATGCATGTAGACTACATCCATAACAAGCTCTAAGAAGGGAAACACACAACTATTAAAAAATAAAACCTAAAACCATAAAAAATATACCATAAGCTACATTAATACAGCATGAATGAGTGCCTAGGGGAGGGGGAACCAAGATGGCGTCTGAAGAGGCGGGTCTTTAGTCTGCCACGGAAAGACAGCCAATGATTTTCCTGTCCTAATTTGGGATTTTTGGGGGATTTTCACAATTTTTGGGAAGCTGGTCCCACAGCTGTGGGACCTCTCATGCATTGTGACTAGGAGAAGGAACTACTGAGCCAATCACAAATGATTTTATGACATATGCATCTGACTTGATTGACATGCCTGGATCCCATGATGACTCTGGGATCAAATTCCCTTGAATGGGGAAAATTATCCTGGCATGGAGCCTGACAGCAGTGACTAACTTCATCCCCACAACTAATACAACATACAGTTTTAACAATGAACAGACATGAGATTGTTACTTTTCGCAATTAAACAGGGCCTCCGCTGGGAAGAAAATCTGAGCCCAAAACGCAACGACTGGTAAATTAACAACATCACTATTCTGGTTCCCTTTAAAAGACTCTTTACTTTTAAAAAAAATTTATATTTCAAAAGCAGAGGCCTTTGCTTACAAAACAGCAAAATAGAGCAATGCACTTTGGGATAGCTGGCACTTTAATGTCCACGTTTTGAAGAGGCGTCGACTGTTTGCAGTTTTCCAGGAGCGTGGCAGTAATTGTTGATCTGCATTAATGCATTTGCATTCAACTGATTGCCACCATTTTGTTTGGAACCAAAAGAGAAAGGTTCTCATTTTTCCAGTCCCTGCATTTTGAGTTCATGTTGTTGTTTTCCAGTGGATGTTCCCTTTACTAAATTTACTAAAGATTATTACAGAAACCACAGATTTAAAATGCTCGACACCCAAACAGAGCAGAGCATGTCTGGCCATCTGGAATCTAATCTGCTATGATTGATTTTTTGATTTCTTGATACCTAGACAGACTGCATGAATGAGCGTGACATTCACTTTTGCAAGCTTTCTCCACTGGTAGAAGCCAGTTTCATATTTGTTTTGTTTGAATCTCGCAGAATAACAGTCCTGTTGTATGTCTGTCTGTCTGTATGTCTTTCTTAAGTCAGTAAAAATGATGAACTACTGGGAATAACCTGTCATGAAATGTTAAGATGTCAATTTCATGATTTTCTAATGGAAATAATTATCCTTCCAGAATGAAACTTGCCTGAAAAGGAGAAAGATACTGGAGTGATAGTCACGGTGTTAGCCAATGTTACTATGAACTGGAGCGGCACATGATATTTCACATTTTCATGAAGTTTGCTGAAAAATGTACGGCCATTTTTTTTCCCACTTTTACCTGGAGAAAGACCACTCCCACTGATGATTTCCATCTGACATTTTCAACACGTTCTATTTGTGACCGAAACACGGCGACGCAAACCTCAGCATGATCACCGGCAGATCACATGATCACCACAGACCCCCCCCCCCCCACCGCCCACTCCCCCTGGAGAGTGAAGTGGGATGGGGGCGGGATGGGTGAGTGGTATCAGAATGCATGGTCATTGCGCTATGGGGGGGGGGGGGGGGCGGGTTTGGAAGGAGCATGGGGGAGGGGCTATTCGCTGTTCATTTGCCCCCATATTCAAGCCGGCTCGAACCCGCGAGGAGAGGGAGCAGAGCAGCGTCGGGCAGGCAGCATGGAGGAGTGTCATTACCCATAATGCAACGTGAGGTACGGTAGGGGAGGGGGGAGAGCAGAGATAACCCCACCCTCGAGGACCAGGGACAGGGGCTAGCAGCGGGCTCGCATCGTACCCCCCACACCCCCCCAAATGAAATGAGCGGGAATTACCTTCTCCATCCTCAGCCGTCTCAATGGCTTCGATGGCTTCGATGGTAGCTGAGGGGGGTACAGAGAGAGGAGGGCGGCAGTTACTCAGGAAGCCATGCACAGACCCGCGGCAGCAGCAGCCAATGAGCAAACGCCACACGCAGAGCAACCAGCGCCAGGGGCCAATCAGCAGCGGGGTTAGAGAGTGGGGGCGTCGCTGAGTGGATGTGTTAGAGAGTGAAGGTTAGCATACTGACAGAGAGAAGGAAAAGGAAAGACAGAAGGAGAGAGACAGAAAAAAAGGGAGAGAAAGAAAGAGAGATGGAGAGGGAGAGAGGGAGGAAAAGGGGAAGAAAGACAGAAGAAACAAGAGAGCTAATGAAGGGATAGAGAGATGACAGG
This sequence comes from Synaphobranchus kaupii, assembly GCA_029718625.1. NCBI lineage: Eukaryota > Metazoa > Chordata > Actinopteri > Anguilliformes > Synaphobranchidae > Synaphobranchus > Synaphobranchus kaupii. The sequence continues at coordinate 9,543,323 of CM056383.1, read as the reverse complement.
GATAGATTAAGAGAGGGAGAGAGAGAGAGAGAGATGTAACAGGGATATACTGAGAGAGAGAGAGAGAGAGAGAGAGAGAGAGAGAGAGGGAGAGAGAGAGAGATGTAACAGGGATATACTGAGAGAGGGAGAGAGAGAGAGATGTAACAGGGATATACTGAGAGAGGGATGTAACAGGGATATACTGAGAGAGAGGGAGAGAGGGATGTAACAGGGATATACTGAGAGAGGGAGAGAGAGAGGGAGAGAGGGAGAGAGAGGGATGTAACAGGGATATACTGAGAGGGGGGGAGAGAGAGAGGGATGTAACAGGGATATACTGAGAGGGAGAGGGAGGGAGAGGGAGGGAGAGAGAGGGAGAGAGAGGGATGTAACAGGGATATACTGAGAGGGGGGGAGAGAGAGAGAGGGAGAGAGAGATGTAACAGGGATATACTGAGAGAGGGAGAGAGGGATGTAACAGGGATATACTGAGAGGGGGGGAGAGAGAGAGGGATGTAACAGGGATATACTGAGAGGGAGAGGGAGGGAGGGAGAGAGAGGGAGAGAGAGGGATGTAACAGGGATATAACAGGGATATACTGAGAGGGGGGGGAGAGAGAGAAAGGGAGAGAGAGATGTAACAGGGATATACTGAGAGAGGGAGAGAGGGATGTAACAGGGATATACTGAGAGAGGGAGAGGGAGAGAGGGATGTAACAGGGATATACTGAGAGAGGGAGAGAGAGAGAGAGAGATGTAACAGGGATATACTGAGAGAGGGATGTAACAGGGATATACTGAGAGAGGGAGAGGGAGGGAGGGAGAGAGGGATGTAACAGGGATATACTGAGAGAGGGAGAGAGAGCTGTAACAGGGATATACTGAGAGAGGGAGAGATGAATATTGGAGCATGGGGATGCAGGGAAGGCCCACAGGGGGCGGGTCCTCACCGTTCTGCAGAGTCTGTTTGCCCCCGGAGAGAACACCGCTCGGCAACATGCCCGTGGGAGTTAACCCTTTCAGCGTCAAAACATTCTCACTCTCCTCTCTATGGGACGGGAGGGAAAGGGTTAACAAGAGACCTGTCTGACACAGCTCTATTACACACACACACACACACACACACACACACACACACACACACCCCCACACACCCTGTACTCACACAGCTCTATTACACACACACACACACACACACACCCTGTACTCACACAGCTCTATTACACACACACACACACACACACACACCATGTACTCACACAGCTCTATTACACACACACACACACACACACACACCCTGTACTCTCTCTCACACACACACACACACACCCTGTACTCACACAGCTCTATTACGCACACACACTTAAATGGCTCTAAGTCATGAAGGGTCTGACGTATCAAACAAGCCTTAAACCATCACTCTGCTGCCGGAAATACAGTAGATATGGATGGATAACTTGAAGGGTTTCTTCTCCTGACTTATTTTTCCATAGAGTTCAATAGGAAAATTTGTCAGGAGACACAACCCTTAAAGTGATCCATCCATATCTACTGCATACCTGGCAGCAGTGATGATTTAAGGCTTGTTTGATACATCAGAGCCTTGATGACTTTTTTTTACCAACCATGTATTCCATACTGTTCCAGCATAATTTACAGCTAAATCTAGTCCCACCCCCCAATTCCCATAGAGATCCATTCAAATGCAGAGACGTTATAGTATTGCTTCTAAGAGTACCAGAAAATAAGCTATCCAGTGTCTTTTGATGTTGTTGGGTCACAGACATCAGGAAGTCATGGCATGCATAGGATATGCGACCAAATATTAAATATTAAAGGCACAGTCAACTTAGTGTATGAAAACTTCTGACCCACTGAAATTGTGATATAGTGAATTAAAAGTGAAATAATCTGTCTGTTAACAAGTGTTGGAAAAATTACTTGTGTCATGCACAAAGTGCATGTCCTAACTGACTTGCCAACACTATAGTTTGCTAACATGAAATCTGTGGAGTGGTTAGAAATGAGTTTTAATGACTTCAACCTAAATGTATGTAAACTTCCGACTTCAACTGTATACACACACCCTGCACTCTCTCTCTTTCACACACACACACACACACACACACACACACACACACACACACACACACACACACACATAAACTCTGAACTCTCATATATACGTATACACACACCCTGCACTCTGCATCAGTAGTTTTTATACCTGCCAATATATTAATGTTGCAATATATTGATAATACTTATTGCCATTTATTTGAAAGAATATTCAAATTTCCTTAAGGGTGTTAAAGTAATACAGTTTGTACGACTGTAACAATCAGGGGGGATCGCCACAGGACTGAGGGATTCTGGGAAAACCTTCAGGGTTCTGAGGGTCCCACTCACCTCAGGACAGAGAACATCTTGGCCATCTTCCCGATCGCACGGATCTTATTCCGGATCACCTCCTTCCGAGCAGCTGCAGCATTGGCTGGGTGCAAAAGCGAAATTTAGCAAAAGTACGACTTCAACCGGATTCAGTTTTTACAATTTAACACTGCTGGAATGAATTCCCTACAACCTGAACAGGCTTTTCCCTGCTAATGAGGACAATTGATAGATAATTTAGGGCTTTAGGCTTTCAGTTTTGCAATTCGCACCATTTTTAATTATGCTCTTCTTTGCATTAACAAAAATGAAATGCGATTGGCTGTGCAACACATTAGCATAGACTTCCCCTAAAATAGCTACTTAGCAAGTTTTTTCCTTAATGCCTTGTGCTGTAGGATTTCACCATCATACAGTTTGCTGTGAAAAAGAGATTATGCTTTTGGCTAACACAGACTTTAACACAAATACATATAATACTTATAATAATGAGCAAATAAAAGCGCCACTTCGCTCACCATCGAAGATCTCTTCCCCGTCGTTCATGAGTTCGTCGTCCGAGCAAATACTCAACACATTGACGAGCATTTCTGTAACTGAAGAGGGATTAGGGGTCAGAGGTCAGAGATTAGGAGGGAAAAGACCTGGAGCTTCTTCCAGGATGATGAGATGTTAGAATACCTGTCTCAGATGGCACTTTATTTCAATCACTTTTGTGTTACTCCATTTTTAACACTGTTAAAAATGTTTGACCACATATTTAATCCATCTGATGTCTGATTTCTGCAGAAGCTACAGTAAAATTAGCCAGGAATGTGGGCCATTAGGAACAACGAACTGTGACTTTGAAAGTGATGTCAAAGTGTGACAATTTTAGGAATTTGAAACCTTTATTGATTGCAGATAGTACTTTATCAGGTTATAATAATTTTGTAGTATTAGTTTAAGTTATCAACCAGTGAATAAACCAAAAGTAATCTGGATCTCGTTATAACGTACATTATTTTTCAAAACAATACATCACCTTTCTGGGACCTGCTATCTTTGGCCTTGTTTGTGAATTTGCTTTGCTACTATTCATTCATCCCGCATTGCGTCATTTAGCAATAGTGCAAAGAATCGCCCCTTTGTCTAATATTTAATATCAGAAGAAAAAGTGTGACGCCATTTGACGCTCACTTTTTTTGCACCAGTGATAAGGAAGTAAATTAAGGCGTACTTGTGTGTGTGTTACCATATCTCCAGCTTCATACCGCGTTCGGTCGTCAGTCAGTAACTCGGAAATCTGTATCTCTGACCTTTGCCATTTATTTGTCTTTTCCACGCAGCTGACGTCTTGCTTTTGTTTAATATGAGTAAGATTATGGTAGGTGTTGGGTCACGTGACCGAGCTGTAATGGGCGTACCTTTCTCTCCAACGAAGGGCAGGGACCAGGTGAAAACGTCCATGAAGTTGGGGAGCCAGTAGGGGTGTGGGGAGCAGTTGAATTGCCGAATGTTCATGACGTTGTTCTCGTACTTGAGAACTGCCGCTGGGGAAAGAGAAGACAGCAGATCATCACACACACACACACACACACACACACACACACACACACACACACACACACACACACACACACACACACACACACACACACACACACACACACACACACACACACACACACACACACACACACACACACACAATACACACTCACATACAGGTGTGTGGGCACAGACAACTTGCACAATAGACATATATGCATGTTCCAGTTTCCACACACATACATATATCTGTGCACACAGGTACAAACATGCTGATATGTACACACACACACACACACACACACACACACACACACACACACACACACATATGAGCATGTGTATGTACACACACATGTGTAGACACACTTACAAACACCCTGATAAACACAAACACACACATGTGGGTGTACACACACATGCTCATAAACACACGCATACAACATTTTATAATGAAATAAATCATGCCAGATATAGGCATAAGACTCTCCCTTTGTACAAACATGGTAAGTTCTTTCAAAAGGTGTCTAACCTTAGTGTCTAATCTTCTTTAAATGAGCAAAGCCTTTAACACTGACAGTGTTGGAACTGAATGAAATTGGGATGGCAGCGCTTGTCCTTTCATGAGTTATGAAATAAAGGCAGATGGTTATGTCTCTTTACAGATTTGCCTAAATAACTTCAGCATTGTGGGGAATGGATGCTGCTCCATTTAAAAAAAAATTGAATACAGTGTCAGGCCGCAAGCTGGATTTTAAATTCCCGTTTTTTAGATGATTGCTAAGGGGATTTGCTAACGTTTTAGTTCTAAAACCATGCACAAAATGTCACAGTGCCACATTGGATGGTTTTTCAGTTACTGCTTACTGAATGAGCAAAGTGGCAATCCTTTTTAAGTGTACTCATTTAGCCACGAGAGCTTAAAAGGGCACGGGAAAGCAAATGTCGTTGCTGCTTTGATTTTGTGTCAAGGCAAAAAAAACAGTGAGTCTTCATAGTGCAATGAAAATGGGTTATCAATGGCAATATCCTGTCTGAGTGTTGAGCGATTCATCATCATCCGATTGTTTCTTATTGTGTATTTAACAGTGAGTTAGCATGTGAGATGTGACTTAGCATGTGAATGTGAGATGTGAGTTAGCATGTGAGATGTGACTTAGCATGTGAGATGTGAGTTAGCATGTGAGATGGGACTTAGCATGTGAATGTGAGATGTGAGTTAGCATGTGAGATGTGAGTTAGCATATGATATGTGACTTAACATGTGAGATGTGACTTAGCATATGAGATGTGACTTAGCATGTGAGATGTGAGTTAGCATATGAGATGTAACTTAGCATGTGAGATGTGAGTTAGCATGTGAATGTGAGATGTGAGTTAGCATATGATATGTGACTTAGCATGTGAGATGTGACTTAGCATATGAGATGTGACTTAGCATGTGAGATGTGACTTAGCATGTGAGATGTGAGTTAGCATATGAGATGTGAGTTAGCATATGAGATGTGAGTTAGCATGTGAACATACACTATAGACTGTGACCTCACCCCTGGAGAAGCTCTAAGTGTGTGATTGGTTACCTTGGCTGGGTGACCTTGGTCTTTAGCTCAGAGGGTTATTTGTATCTCTTGTACTTAGAAGGCGGCAAGATTCATGGTTCAAAACCTGCATCGGACCTACTACCCCCAGTACACTTAGCACCGAATAGTGCTCATTGCAAAACCAGGTCAACAAACATAATCTGGTCTTTAATTTAATGATAATAATGATGATAGCTTGAGGATGAGGGGATTTTGCCAGCTAGCTACCTCATGATACAGATGGTAAGATAATTATTTCACCGCTCAGCTGGCTAAGGTTAGTAGCTAAACAATAGCTGTTGTGCAAGGAGAATGTTAGCTAGCTTTTTGTCAAGTGTGTTTTCTTTTAGTGAGATTTTAATTTATGAGTATTGTCTCTCACAAAATATTATCTTTAGGCATAATTTAAATAAACTTCCCAGTAAGGGAAAATGTCAGAAATTAACAAATGTTCTAGGTAATGTTTCAAAGCTTTTGACATGATGTGTGTTCTGTGGCATCAATAATGAATTCTTAAGAAAAAAAGGTTTTCTAAAACTAAACAATCACTCCAACTAGTTCTATATCCATGACCTCTGCCAGAAGGATTATGACAGGTTAGTTCAGAGTGTGCAACCCTAAAGGTCTATAAGGTAAAACAGCTGTGATTTTTGTATGTGCGCAACACATAAGTCTGTCCACTAGATGATGCCATTGCGGTGGACCACCTATCAGCCAAGCTAAAGCTATTGTTCTGTCATAATCAAGCTCACTCAGTAGTTATATTCTTCCCTTTACTAAATTGCACACGCTTGAGTGCACACCCACACACATGCTCAAGCACACACTTGCTCACACGCACACAAACACCCACTGCCAACACATGTACACTGATATTCCCATATTTTCACACGTACGTACGTACACACACACACACACACACACACACACACACACAAACACAAACACACACTCATCACCTTTCTCTTCCTGCTCTGCTTCTCACAGATGACTTACACATGTCCTTTTAAGCATTTCTCAGGAACAGTGTAGTATTATAAGTATGACTAATCCCCACTCTGTCCTTAAACTCCTCATACTGTGTACAGAGCTCCACAAACTACACCCCACACAGGCCACCATGTCTTAAAGGGTAAGTACACCCTTGATTACCTTTTCTTTCGCTGTAAACGTGTTTGTATGCCTACCTTATAATGGAACTTATTCATGCATTCCGTTATTTCAACAATTCTGAAATAATATTGTATATTATAAGAAACTGGTAGAAAAGCGTCTTTGTCCTGCCCCTAATGGTTGAAATTTCCTTTCTGCTCCCCGCACTGCCCCCGCCTCAATCGTGATGTCAGAGTATCTCTTTGGAGGTACCTCTATGTCATATGGATAATTGTTGTCGCCCACAACGGAAACAGCCGGCACCTGATTTGTTAGACCCACTACGTTACTTTTGTTTAGGCTCCACGTTTTTAAACCGGAACAACATTGTGTCCTGTTCATAAAATCTCTTATTCCACCTAAATAATCCACTAAAATACGTGTCTGAAAATATTTGAGGTGAGAAATAGGCCATGAAGTTGCTGAATCTTGATTCATATTTGATGTGCAACGTCTAGTTTGACAGTTTGAGTTATACGAATTCATTTGTACAATGTACGTTCGTTTATGCAAATGACGATGGACACAGCTCCTCCCGCCCCCACCTCTCTCCCTCGCTCACCCCACAAAGTATTTTTCAAAATTGTGTATTAGGCGGAGACAGGCTGAGACAGTGGGTGTACTTACTCTTTAAAGGCTTCAGTGGGTATTCTCTTACTGTCCTAGGGACTAGGGACGAGTGCTCATGGTTGAGTGAGCACTCCTGAGGTAATGACCTCACAGTTGTGACAGTTACAATTCAGTTACGCAGTTGTCTTACTGAGTTAGCCTTAAGACTTAGCCATAGTTTACTGTGTGAACTAGACTTAATGGCCATGTCTATGGATAGCTGTTACTTTATGATAGGACTGCACTCTATCTGACCGGTTTGTAGTAACTTCGGTATGCACTTGTTGTACGTCGCTTTGGATGAAAGTGCCTGCCAAATTAATGTAATGTAATGTAACTCAGGTACTTTACTCAGGTACTTTTGCAGGTAACCGCCGGGTGACAGTTTCAACTGATAAAATGATTACCTTTGGAAAACTTAGTGATAATTTTCATCGACTGAAAGACTTTGCCTCCCCCAACCTCTCGTCATCAACACCTTGGCTCACCTTGCCGGCCCAGGATGGGATAAGTGCTCAGGATGGGATAAGTGCCCAGGATGGGATAAGTGCCCAGGATGGGATAAGTGCTCTTTCTCTCTTTGTAGCGGACGGCGAGAAATCAAAGCGCATCACACATAATAAGGATCTTATCTGCCATTTTGTTTTGCTTTTTTTCCCTCAGAAAAAGCTGGGATTCTGTAATCTTCCTCCGAGGCCTCTTCTGCTGCCTGCTTCCCAGTACCACCAACCGCTGCCTCCAACCTTCCTATTTCTGCTGCAGTCTATGGTCCCACCACAAGGTGGAGCTTGTTGCTGATATCACTCAGGCTGTGTTCGAATCAGAGCCCTACCTACTGTGCCCTGTGTACTAGCACACTGTGTACTGTTTACTGCATACTGTTTAGTATGCGACATGCAGTATGCAAAAAAAAATCCTCCATACTATTATCAGTACTATTACACTACACTACACTACTGTAGTACACTACAGTTAGAGAACATTTCGCAGATGTAACAACTTTCTCATCCAGTGTACTCAAAAAGCATACTCAATAATATGGAAGAGCGGTCTTGTTAAGCCCACAGCACATATCACAACCATTACAACAACCATTTCCTTTCTGCCTTAGCCACTTCTCTGCTACTGCTAACTTCACCTTTAACTTGCTTGCAGGACTGTTAAGCTTAATTTATGGTTTGAGCGAAACAAAGTTCGCTTCAGTTCGTTTAGCCAAAATGAGGCGACTTTTTTGTTTGCCCATCATGTTCTGTTGGTGTTATTTCGCCTAGTTGTGCACAGGCAGGCATTTGTTGACTAGGCGAAGTCAGTCCAGGAGAACTCAATGCGCCACCGTCGGTGATTGGTCAAATGTAGTGGTGGGTCCTCCAGGGTATCCCGGTTGCTATGGCAAATTAACGTTTTATGTTTGTTGCTACGAAAGTGCTTCACAATGTTTGAGGTTGCTAGTGAAGTCTTCATGAAGTATAAAAAGCAATTAGTTCACTTTCGACTTGTTCAGCTTCGCTCAACCGAAAAAAACTTTGGCTTCTTTTGGAGTATGCTGACGGCTTCAGCATGTGGTAGCAGATTTATTTTTGTTAGAAATAGTGTCACACTTTTATTAACTTTGGCAATTCTCTCAGAGGACAGGAGACGATTTGGGTTTAACTGTTTTTTTAAACTCTTTTCAGTGTGTCTGTCAGCTTTCCGTCAGGTAGAATGTGGATAAAATGGAGCGCTCAGGTAAGCAAACTCATTAAACGGCAGCGACAGAGTCGCTGTGTTTTTCAGTGATGAAGCGCTGTGGGGACGGAGGTCACTGGAACCACAGCCACTAACTGACCCCTCAATTCAAATACATTTTTAACAGATTTTATTTTTAAAAACCCCAATAGATTGAGTGTTGTAGGCTTGTAGCCCTCGTAGCAGAAGAAAGATCTGATCTATAAGGGGGAGTGAGCGGTTTGTGCGGGCCCAAAGGGAAGGGCAATTTCCTTTATTGTTGTAAACATCAAGGTAGTTTGGCGCTGAGAAGATGGTGATGAGGAGGGAAAGCCGGTGGTCTGACTCTTTCGATACATCCGGTAACTGGCAGGGGGCGGGGGGGAGAAGACCGCAACCGTGACAAAAAAAAAACCTCCCACAGCCTTTTGATAGCAGCCATAACCATATTAATTTAGGGCTATACCGCAGACCTGGGTTCAAATAGCATTTGTTTTGGATTCAAATATTTTTCTGCATTTGACTAAAGTTTGCCTGGTGTATTGGAACAAATTTAATAATCCCAAAAGTGTAAAAACTCGCCCATATGCTTCCTCCTAGCAGGTTCAAATGATCAATAGAGCACATAAAAGTGTTTGAATCCAAAACAAATGCTATTTGAACTCTGAGGTCTGCTCTACTGGGCAGGGAGCTAGTTGACTGTATCAGGGTGTGGGGCGGCGCCGTAGTACAGCGGTTAGGGAACTGGACTTGTAACCAAGTGGGTCACCGCTGTGGAGTCCTTGAGGATGGTAGCTGAACTGAATCGTCTTAGTAAAATGCCCAGCTGTATAAATAGACAGCGCATTTTGAAAATGTAAGGCCACTGTAACGTGGCAAGTGCGAACGGGAAGGGGGACGTACGCGGCGAGAACAGCGGGGCGGGGGTACGTACCCTGCGTCTTGTGCTTCGTGCGCTCGGATGACTGATAATAAGTTATTGTTCTGTAGAAACTCGCAGACCGCTGGATAACTGAGGAGAGAGAGAGAGAGAGAGAGAGAGAGAAAGAGGGGGAGAGAGAGTGAGAGAGAGAGAGAGTGAGAGAGTGAGAGAGAGAGAGAGAGAGAGAGAGAGAGAGAGAGAGAGAGAGAAGGAAGGAGGGGGTGAGAGAGGAGAGGATAATATGTGATGAGCTCCATGTTTTTGCACGTGCTGCTTACATGCACTCTTCCATAAACCATTACCAAATTCTCTTCTTCTGTTGATCAGTGTGCAGTTCCTTCCACTAGGGGCAGTGTTGAGATGCCAGGGCCAGGGCTGTGCCCGAATCAGAGCCTTATCTACTGCGTCCAGTGTACTGTGTACGAGCATACTGGGCCTGATTTACTAAGACGTTTAGCATATCAGAACCTTTCTTCATCAAAACTAATAACACAACTGATGATTGGTGCAAAACAAATACCGTGACCAATCATTGGTCATGTTATTGGTTTTGTGTGTGCTAAAAGGTTTTGCACATGCTAAAGGCCTTAATATTAAAAAAAAATTAAAATAAAAAAAGGCCTTATTAAATCAGGCCCTGCTTACAATGCTATTATCAGTGAAAACTTGGAAATATGTATACCATCCTGGATTTTAAGTAAACTACATTTAGAGAACATTTTGCCTACTTAACAACTTTCTCATCCAGTGTACTCAACTAGCATACTCAACAGTATAAAATGCATTGATTCGGACAAAGCAGTAGTGAATTACTTCATTCGTTATGAAAAATGCTGGACGTGCGGCTGTCTGATGGACACGCAGTCAATGGTGCATCACCTGGTGGCCATGTGATCTAATCACTGGGAAAATAGAGCAACCACAACACCTAAGATCATAACAGTCTCTTAGTATCCCCCTCTTCAGACTGCCTTCACCTCAATCCTCTATTTACCACCCCAACACCTGACTTCTTTTTTCTGTTTTCAGAGCCTGTGGCTCTTTACAGGGGGTTTGCATAAATGCTCATTAGGGTTTTATTCTTGTTTGTGTAAGTTTGTTTAATATTAAAAAGTGCAGCTGACACATTTGCAATCAAGTCTGCATGTCTTGTTGTCTCTGTTTTGGATACTTTCCTGCACATTGACCCTGACCCCTGGTCTTGTGTTTGTATTGTAAGCGTCTCTACTAAATGCCAGTAAAGTAACAAAGAACAGTCCCTTCGCTGCGTAACACATAACAGCTGCTGTACACAGCTCACACCTCACAGCACTGCACAGCATCGCCACGTCTCTACAGCTTTACAACTCTGCAACACTATCTACCCAAACACAACGCCACACTGCGTGTATATTACACAACAATGCAGCGCTGCAGTGCACATGCTGCAGTATAACGCAGCAATGCAGCGCTGCAGTGCACATGCTGCAGTATAACGCAACAATGCAGCGCTGCAGTGCACATGCGGCAGTATAATGCAACAATGCATCGCTGCAGTGCACAAGCGGCAGTATAAACGCAACAATGCAGCGCTCCAGTGCACATGCGGCAGTATAACACAACAATGCATCGCTGCAGTGCACATGCGGCAGTATAACGCAACAATGCAGCGCTGCAGTGCACATGCGGCAGTATAACGCAACAATGCAGCGCTCCAGTGCACATGCGGCAGTATAACGCAACAGTGCATCACTGCAGTGCACATGGAGCAGTATAACGCAACAATGCAGCGCTGCAGTGCACATGGAGCAGTATAACGCAACAATGCAGCGCTCCAGTGTACATGCGGCAGTATAACGCAACAATGCAGCGCTGCTGTGCACATGGAGCAGTATAACGCAACAATGCATCGCTGCAGTGCACATGCTGCAGTATAACGCAACAATGCATCGCTCCATTGCACACGCTGCAGTATAACGCAACAATGCATCGCTCCAGTGCACATGCTGCAGTATAACGCAACAATGCATCGCTGCAGTGCACATGCGGCAGTATAACGCAACAATGCATCGCTGCAGTGCACATGTGGCAGTATAACGCTACATAACAATGCAGCGCTCCAGTGCACATGCTGCAGTGCCACCCCTCCCCACCTTCCCGTTAAAGCCACGCCCGTATAGAGTGCAGGAGAAACACCGCCCGTATCCTGTGTCCTCATTTAGCATCTCACTGAGGATCTGCCAGGAGCACTGTTCTGAGAAACTGTTGTGTTCTCTCCGCAAACTCTCCCCAAAAAACACACAAGGTCACCTCCACACCTCCACACCAACAACACGCCGTGCCACCATGAATGAATTAATGAATTAATCTTTATTTCAAACAATTAAAAAAAGATAACATTATAAAAATTATAATAAAAATAAAATAAAATTTTAATTAAAATAATTTTTAACATACTAATATAAGGCTTGCTCGAAAAGGATAGAAAGAAGCAAAGGCTTTTCTAGTCCTACCCCCATTCACAACTGTTAAACAAAATCATACTCAAGTAAATAATAGTACAATAAACATATTACATATGTACAAATACTTCATCATCAACATCCATATAACTCCCCACACACTACTCCATCATTTCTGCTACACTAACAAATCACCATACACAATAGATACACGTACCCTTATTAACCACTTTCCTCCTCTATATATTTCGTAAAGATTTTATTTTTGTATAATTTCTTAAATTGATGAATGGTTAAACTTTGTTGCAGTTCCAACTCAAGTCCGTTCCACAGATTAACCCCCACTGCATGAAATACACATACTCTTCATAGTAGTACGAGCATAAATCTTCTTCAAATTAAATTTGTCCCTCAAATTATAAACACCTTACCTCTGATGTAAAGTGAACACCCACTCAACCTTCTCTCTCTCTCTCTCTCTCTCATCTCTATCCCTCTTTCTTTTTCACCAGATCCCCCCCCCCCCCCCCCCCCCCCCCTCCTCTCTCTCTCTCTCCCTCCCTCCTCCCAGCTTGGTTAAAATAGATTTACATGAACTACTGTTAAAGTCAGAAGTTTACATACACTTAGGTTGAAGTCATTAAAACTATTTTTTAACCCACTCCACAGATTTCATGTTAGCAAACTATAGTGTTAGTGTATAGTGGCAAGTCAGTTAGGACATCTACTTTGTGCATGACACGTAATTTGTTTTTGCAAAAAACAAACAAACAGGTATGAAACAAGCCTCAAACCATCACTCTGCTGCCAGATATGCAGTAGATATGGATGGATCACTTTAAGGGTTTGTTTCTCCTGATAATTTTCCTATTGAACTCCATGGAAAAATAAGTCAGGAAAAGAAACCCTTCAAGTTATCCATCCATATCTACTGTATTTCTGGCAGCAGAGTGATGATTTAAGGCTTGTTTGATTACATCAGAGCCTTGATGACTTAGAGCCATTTAGACAACCATGTGTTTCCATACTGTTCCAGTGTAATTTACAGCTAAATCTAGTCCCCACCCCCCCAATTCCCATAGAGATCCATTCAACTGCAGAGACGTTATAGTATCGCTTGTAAGAGTATCAGAAAATAAGATATCAAGAGTCTTTTGATGTTGTTGGGTCACAAACATCAGGAAGTCATGGCATGCAAAGGATGTGTGACCAAATATAAAAAAATTAAAGGCACAGTCAACTTGTAAACTTCTGACCCACTGGAATTGTGATATAGTGAATTAAAAGTGAAATAATCTGTCTGTAAACAATTGTTGGAAAAATTGCTTGTGTCATGCACAAAGTAGATGTCCTAACTGACTTGCCAACACTATAGTTTGCTAACATGAAATCTGTGGAGTGGTTAAAAATGAGTTTTAATGACTTCAACCTAAGTGTATGTAGAACATCCGACTCTCAACTGTACATACTACACACACTGCACCTTATAACCACTGACAGAATAAATAGGTCAGTCGTCCCAAAACATTATGGATGAATTATAGATTTGAATCTAAAGATCAGTTCAGATGCATACGTAAATGTATATATGTGTATACAGTGTGTAATATGTGTGTATGTTATATATACAGTTCTGTAATCAGTAATGGCAGCTGCGATAGTATTTATGTTTTGGGGTAATTTTGACATTTTCAGTAAGAGTTTAACCGCAGTATTGCAGTTTGTAAGAGTTTTAACCTCAGTATTGCCAGTTTAGTAAGAGTTTAATCTCAGTATTGCAGTTTAGTAAGAGTTTAACCCTCAGTATTGCAGTTTCGTAAGAGTTTAAAACTCAGTATTGCAGTTTAGTAAGAGTTTAACCTCAGTATTGCAGTTTAGTAAGAGTTTAAACTCAGTATTGCAGTTTAGTAAGAGTTTAACCTCAGTATTGCAGTTTAGTAAGAGTTTTAAACTCAGTATTCGCAGTTTAGTAAGAGTTTAACCTCAGTATTGCAGGTTAGTAAGAGTTTAACCTCAGTATTGCAGTTTAGTAAGAGTTTAACCTCAGTATTGCAGTTTAGTAAGAGTTTAACCTCAGTATTGCAGTTTAGTAAGAGTTTAAACTCAGTATTGCAGGTTAGTAAGAGTTTAACCTCAGTATTGCAGTTTAGTAAGAGTTTAAACTCGAGTATTGCAGTTTAGTAAGAGTTTAACCTCAGTATTGCAGTTTAGTAAGATTTTTATCTCAGTATTGGCCAGGGGCATGCATGTTTGTTTGGCATTGGACTTCCTCTTGTTCCAGTGAAGTGGTTTTGTTTTTGGTTTGTTTAATAGTTTGGTTTATGTATTTATGAGGCTGGAGTGTTACTGGACTAGTCGGTTCTCTCAGCTCCTTCCCCACTACCTCTCTATCTATTTATCCTTATTTCAAGTTTCAATTTAATTTAGTCCTACCTGCATGATATGCATCAGGACTTCCAAAGCATGTCAATTTCAGAAGAAAACGATATGCAATATCATAACATAAATAAGAAAAAATAAGTATAAACTATCCATTTACAATGATATGAAGAAATAATACACTGTCTGGCCAAAAGAAAAAGTTGCAGTTGCACCAGTCATGCATAGTGCCCACTGTACAAGCCTCTGGAGGGCAGGTGTTATGATCTGGGGTTGCTTCAATTGGTCAGGTCTAGGCTCAGCAACGTTATGCAGCAATACAATGAAGTCAGCTGAGTACCTGAATGTACTGAATGACCAGGTTATCCCCATCAATGGGCATATTCCAGAACGACAATAGCCAAGATTCATCGGGCTCAAATTGTGAAAGAGTGGTTCAGGGAGCATGAGGAATCATTTTCACACATGAATTGGCCACCAGAGTCCTGACCTTAACCCCATTGAAAGTCTTTGGGATGTGCTGGAGAAGACTTCACGGAGTGGTTCGACTCTCCCGTCGTCAATACAAGATCTCGGCCAAAGATTAATGCAAGTCTGGACGGTAATAAATGTTTGTGACGTTGCATAAGGTTGTCGAAACAATGCCATGACGAATGCGCGCCATAATCCAAAGCGGTCCAACAAAATATTACAGTGTGCGACTTTTTTTTTGGCGGGCAGTGTATAATATATTGAATTAGAAAAAAAAACAGTGATAAAATCTCTCTCTCTTCTCTCATCTTCAGATCAGCCCAGAGTAGCCAGCTGTCATAGCAACAGCCCACTGTGGAGCCCCAGGGGATCATGGGGATATCTGTGAGCACAGAGCTGATGCTGGTCCCTCTTGAGCTGTCGTTGAGATGCTTATCCCTGCTCTGTAGGGAAGAACACTCGTTACATCTATTAGAGCGGGAAGCACAAATCCACTCGTTTTCACCTGAAGTACATCTCCAACCCTCCCCCTAAAGTACATCTCCAACCCTCCCCCTAAAGTACATCTCCACCCCTCCCCCTAAAGTACATCTCCAACCCTCCCCCTAAAGTACATCTCCACCCTCCCCCTAAAGTACATCTCCAACCCTCCCCCTACAGTACATCTCCAACCCTCCCCCTAAAGTACATCTCCAACCCTCCCCCTAAAGTACATCTCCAACCCTCCCCCTAAAGTACATCTCCAACCCTCCCCCTAAAGTACATCTCCAACCTCCCCCTAAAGTACATCTCCAACCCTCCCCCTAAAGTACATCTCCAACCCCTCCCCCTAAAGTACGTCCACAACGTTCCCAAAATTCTTATCCAGAATGATTTACAATGAGTGCACAAGGTCTAGATTCATAATCACCTGTGATTTTAGATGTGACGGTAGTGGATTGTAGATGTGATTGTAGCAGAATGGTAGAGGATTGTAGCTGTGATTGTCACACATTGATCTCTGTTTGCAGCTGTGATAGCAGGGGATTGTAGCTCTGAATGTAGCAGATTGTTGCTGTGATTTCAGGGGATTGTAGCTTTGATTGTAGTGGATTGTAGCTGTGATGGCAGAGGATTGTAGCTGTGATTGTAGCAGATTGTAAGCTGTGTTTGTAGCTGTGATTGCAGGGGGACTCTAGCTGTGATTGTAGCAGATTGTAGCTGTGTTTGTAGCTGTGATTGCAGCTGTGTTTGTAGCTGTGATAGCATGATTGTAGCTGTGATTGTAGTGGATAGTAGCTGTGATTACATGGGATTGTAGCTCTGATTGGAGTAGATTGTAGCTGTGATTGTAGCAGAATGTAGAGGATTGTAGCCAGGCCCGGTTCTAGACTGTTTTGATTGGGGGGGCATGAAGAGATGTTGGTGGGGCACAAAGGGGAACGAATTAGCGGGGGGTCTGGGGGTCCTCCCCCAGAAAATTTTGAGCCTTTTAAAACTTATTTCCTGCATTTCTACACAACCTCACACAGGGTATTTTCTAAAATAAAATGTTTAATCTATCGGAGAGAATCGCTGCGCATATAGCTGCCCTGGGCGAGTTGGAATCACGGTCGGGCTTGGAGGAGTTGCGCCCTGAATAAGGACGTGATGACCTCTGTCCAGTGGCGCCCCCAGCTGTACGCAGAGTATACGCAGTCTGCGTACCTTAGCAACAACAGCAAAATTAGTATTTCCATTAAAACTGACTTGAATCGTCAAAATCTTTCCGTCTCTGTTTCTACGATGTTGAGGAATGCTATTTGCTTATTGTCTTCGTTGTATTGCCTGGTTATTGTATTTTCCAAGTTTTGCATATTTCAAACATTTGAAAGTGATTGGAAGACACAGTTGAAAGTGATTGGAGGACCACCTTTTTCTTTAGACCGGGAAAAGTTTAGAGTTGCCTTTTTACTTGTCAGTCAAGATAACTAACTTAAACGAATACAGTAATTGACGTTAGCCAAATATGTCAAAGAAAAGAAAGCAGCTAAGCATTGTGGAACTGTTGAGTCTGAAAAAGAATGAAAATAACAATTCGGAGAATCAGCTTTCGGAGAACCAGTCCTCAGCTGAGGATGAGTTAGCCCCACCGGGACACGAGCTACCCACCAAAATGTTCTTTTATTTGCAGTGACTTGCTCTTGCTCTCTCTAACACACACACACACAATTGGCGTGCATATAATATATTATTAGAAATTTAAGCAGTGAATACATTTTCTTGAGCATGTTCGATAGTTACATTGACTTGTCAGAAGTGTTTTCATTGTGTTAACATTAACTGTGCTGTAAGTCGCGTAACAGCTTGTTGCGCACAACATTTCCATTCTATTGTGAGGGGTCTCCGGTTTTCCTGATGAAAGATCAGGCTACTGTAAGTCACGTAACATCTTTTTGCGCGCAACATTTCCATTCTATTTTGAAGTAGCCTACGTCTTTCCGGTTTTGCTGATGAAAGATCAGACTTTAACGTAGGCTAGGCCTACTCCTACGTTAGAACTTGTAATATGCGACCTTATGAGTGCAAAATATATCGGTAAATTACGTTGTAACGTTAGTCCTAAGTATTGGCTTTGTTTTCATGTAGCCTATGGCTTGGCCTACTCTGTTGCGTACGCCTGGAAGAAATCCTGCGGGCGCCCCTGCCTCTGTCTACCACCGGCTGACGGGGTTGCAGCGGTGATTCTCTAGCGGTTGCTACACGGGGGAATTGAATTAGAATAGGGGTTCAAAATTTTTTTTTAAAACACGTAGGCTAGCCTACTTTAATCCATATCAAGAGCCGATGTAATGGCCTTCTCGTGAGCAAGAATAACCAGGTTTTGCTTTCGCCCGTGCAACATGGTATGGTGGAAGGGGTTAAAGATGCAAGATAACTTGGAGAAATAACTTGTTGCAGATGAAACCGATAATATACAATTTTCAAACGGTCACATGCACATTTTCTCCTCTCGCTGAGATTACTGTTTTTGTACATAATCCCTGACAAAAATAAACAAAAACTTAACTAAAGTTAAACTAACATTTAGAACACTAATTTGCTTTGCCCTATGTGTGTGCAATCTGAGCCATCAGAGTTCACAGTTGTCATGGCAACACCCCTCCCCCTCGGCATGACACTGAGACTCCGAGAGACACTCTGTGCAGCGGACGGGTCTGCTTCAGAGCTCTGGAAGAGGGGGTGAGCAGTGGGAGACTTTGGAGGCGGGCTGTAGGCTGCCCACCCAATCAGAAGTTAGAAACGGTACTGGTATTTTCTGTGCTATTTTTCCATTGGCTGTACAAAATTTATTTTTTTTCTTAACTTTTGATTGGGTGGGCAAGACGCACGTTTGGGTGGGCTGAGCCCACCCCTGCCCATAGCTACCGCCGGCCTTGAGGTACATACAGGTTAATGACTGGACTACTCTTGGAAAAACACTTTATTGCAAGAAATCATGATGGTGGAGATTTCCCCATTGTCTCCAGAGGGCGAAGATCTCTCGCTCAGTCAACACATTCGTTCCTGTTGGAACACTGCACTGTTTATCCCCTTACAACAAACAAATAAAAATGTGGGGGAAAAAATCTGCTTCGCTTAAAGATTATATTTGTGAATGTGTTTGTGTATATGTTTGTGGGTGAGTGGGTATACAAGATTGTCTATAGTGCAATGTTGCTTGCAGGTCAGGATAAATGTTGATTGAATACAGGTATATGTGTGTGTGTGTGTGTGTGTGTGTGTGTGTGTGTGTGTGTGTGTGAGAGTGAGTGAGTGAGTGAGTGAATGCCTGTGTGTCTGTCTATGTGTGTGTGTTTGGTGAAAGTCTGAACATTTTTAACAAAGACAATGAACTTTCTCTCACTCCCACCCTTTTAGCCTGCCATGTCCTTGTAAATATAAACTCTTCTGTTCTGACATAAACAAGGCCATCTCTAAGCCCCCAGGGCTCCCTTGTGAAAACAGAAAGTATACAGCCTTACCTACCGCAGCATGTTCTGAGGAAGAAAAGAACTGGGTTGTGATGCCAAACAGAGCAGTATCATATGTTCTCTTCCGCTGCTGCAAGACTTATGGTGCTTACCTCAGATACCTGAAGGCTCTTGACTACGACCCATACACCCAAAATAGAAATAAACCAAACATAAATAATTTGTAATGCACACATTCAGACGTCCTGTACGCGCAGTGAAATTCCACTTTCGTAAAATCCCTGCGGTGGAAAACGGCAAGCACACAGTTACACCATTGAATAAAGGATGTTTTAAACAAAATTCCCCCCAGTGTTCAAGTCATAAACCACCAAACCACTTTGGTTTCGGTATGCCAGTTTTGCTGCCGTGCTGTAGCTCATTTTTAAATATTATTGTGGCTTTTGTTTCAGGTCGTAGCTTATGCAGCACTTACCATAAATTGTAATTTGTCGTAGTTGTTGCCGTGCTGTAGGGGTGTGTATTTGTTAGTTGGATTTTGGCGCAATTCCCTGTTTAAAAGCTGGTTTCGGTAGTAAGCTGCTTGTTTATGGCTACTTTGTCCTGTTGTAGTTTGTCCCTTGTGAAAGCTACTTGTGTTTTTATGGACTACTTTTGGCTGATGTGCTCGGGTGATACCTAGAGACTTGCGACAATGAAGGACAGCTGGAGGCATAGGACATTGGAGACAAATTGAACGGGGTTTTGTTTTGTGGAGACTTTAGTATTGTCTCAAGTGGACTTTGGAATTGTAGGGAAGGTTGGTTACAGTGGTTCCAACGCTTCCTAGTGCAAAACCGCCGACCGTTGTGTCTCAACGTCCAAGTCATTACATTACATTACAATCATTTGGCAGACGCTTTTATCCAAAGGGACGTACAATAAGTGCATATTGAAGGTCATTGACGCGACTACAAAGCAAATCCGACAAAGCACAGCTTTCTCACAGCATAGGAGCTATCCCTAGTAATAAACATGAGAAGTACACACAGTCAGCTATACATTCTGAACTATAGAATAACCCAAAAAAAACAAAAAAAAACACAAGTTAAATAGAAAACAGGAAGCGAATACTATAGAATGGCCCTATAGGTATAATTTTTGTCGAGGTGGAGTCTGAAAAAGTGCGTTTTCAGACCACGCCGAAAAACAGACAGTGTTTCAGCTGAGCGTAGCAGAGTGGGGAGTTCATTCCACCACTGGGGAGCTAGGGTGGAAAAGCTCCGCAGTCGGGACGAGCGGGAGCCTTTAACACGAAGGGAGGGAAGTGCAAGTCGCCCTGCAGCAGCAGAGCGAAGTGGTCGAGCAGGAGCGTAGTGCTGGATTAAGTCCTGTAGGTAGGAGGGGCCTGACCTTTTGGCTGCAGTGTAGGCCAGAGTCAGAACTTTGAACCTGATCCTGGCCACGACCGGCAGCCAGTGGAGTGACCTCAGCAGGGGGGTGACGTGCGAAAACTTCGGGAGGTTGAACACAAGCCGAGCAGCCGCATTCTGGACCAGTTGTAGGGGCAGAATGGCGCAGGCTGGTAGGCTTGCGAGAAGGGAGTTGCAGTAGTCCAGGCGTGAGGTGACCATGGTCTGGACAAGAAGCTGGGCGGAGTAAGTGGTCAGGTACGGCCGAATTCTCCTGATGTTGTACAGGAGGAACCTGCAGGACCGTGCCGTTGCCCTGATGTGTTCTTTGAAGTCCAGCTGATCGTCCAGGACCACCCCCAGGTTCCTTGCAGAGCGGGAGGCGGTCACCATGGTTCCGTCAACGGTGATGGACAGGTCTAGGAGCGGGGAGGTCTTGTATGGCATGAAGAGCAGCTCGGTCTTGTCGAGGTTGAGCTTCAGGTGATGGCTAGACATCCACTCAGAGATGTCAGCCAGACAAGCAGATATCCTTTCCTTTACCTGTGGGGCAGAGGGAGGGAAAGAGAGGAAGAGTTGAGTGTCATCAGCATAGCTATGGTAAGAGAAGCCATGTGAATTAATGACCGAACCAAGGGACTTAGTATAAATGGAGAACAACAGAGGACCCAGTACAGATCCCTGCGGGACTCCTGTAAGAAGTGGATGAGGTGCAGAGACAGAGCCCTTCCAGGAGACTTGGTAGGATCTATCAGTGAGATAGGATGTAAACCAAGAGAGGGCAGTTCCAGAGATGCCCATCTCAGCTAGTGTGGAGATCAGGAGTTTGTGGTTGACCGTGTCAAATGCTGCAGACAGGTCAAGGAGAATCAGGACAGAGGAGAGGGAGGAGGCTCTGGCAGTGGCGAGTGCCTCAGTCACAGCCAGGAGCGCAGTTTCAGTGGAATGCCCAGTTCTGAAGCCGGACTGATGAGGGTCGAGCAGGTTGTTCTGGTGGAGAAAAACTGACAGTTGGTTAAAGGCAGCTTGTTCAAGAGCTTTGGACAGGAAGGGCAGGAGAGACACAGGACGATAGTTTCTAACATCAGAGGGGTCTAAGCTAGGTTTTTTAAGGAGTGGGGTAACACGGGCAGTTTTGAAAACAGCAGGAACATAGCCACAGGTTAAGGAGGTGTTGAAAATGGAAGATAGATATGGAAGGACCTCACCGGATATAGACTGGAGGACTGCCGACGGGATGGGGTCCAGTGGGCAGGTGGTTGCACGCTGGCGCGTTACAAGTTGGAGTACATCTGTGTCCTCCAGAGTCTTAAAGGACGAAAATGTAGCGGTGGGTTCATTATGGGGCATATGAGTCACCAGATGTGTGAAGGAGTTTCGGATCACGGCTACCTTCTCCTTAAAGTGGATCAGGAAGTCATCGGCAGAGAGGGAAGAGGGTGAGGGGGGTGGAGGAGGGATCAGCAGGGAAGAGAAGGTGGAAAAGAGTTTACGGGGGTTAGAAATGCATGCATTAATTTTTGACTGGTAAAATGTTGCCTTAGCAGACGTAGTTGCTGATGTGAAGGCTGCCAGCAGAGTGTGATACGAGGCCAGATCATCTGGGGATCTGGATTTCCGCCACTTTCTCTCGGCAGCTCGCAGCGTGGTTCTGCTGGATCGGAGAGAATCAGTCAGCCACGGGCATGGGGGTGATGATCGGGCCGGTTTGGAGACTAGAGGACATAGTGAATCGAGAGACTGAGAGAGGCAGGAGTTAAAGGTGGAGGTGGCAACTTCAATAGGTAAATTAACAAAAGATGCAGGAGGAGGAAGTACAGAGAGAGCAGAGGTAGAGAGAGAGGAGTGTGAGAGAGTGTGGAGATTTCTCCTGAAAGTTACAGGGGGTAGGTTGTTAGGGGAGATGCGGGAGAGTGGGTAGGAGAGAGAGAATGAAATAAAGAAAAGAAAGTCGCTTTGGATTCTCGATCTCGTTGTGTGCCTGTAAAGTGGTCGAGAACAGAAAACCAAATGCGACAGAAGGGTTCTAAAAGCAAGCCCCCGAGGAGGTCGCCACAAGAGCGGATATACTTCGCAAGGAAAGGGGAGAAATGCCTTGGAAATTAAAATAGACACGGGTCTAGAAAGAGGTAACTAGAGCACTGAATGTAGCAGGAGGTTCTAGTATGACAACGCATTCCGAAAAATTGATTTTAGTGGACCGTCAGGCCATCCTGTCTCCCCTGCTAATGCACGAAAATTAATGGAGAACCCCACCACTGTATCGGTACCCTGAGGAAGACGAGTTAATTTCATGGCTGCCTCCTCCCAGAGACGTCATGGTCGAAAACTAACTGCATTTATTCCATTAATTTAACAGGGTCACGCACCACAGGAGCGTTGTCCTGAACCAGAGGGTCTGCCCAGGCAAGGGCTTTTCCGTTAAGCAGAGACAGTATGAAGGCTACCCGGGACTCCTGAGTAGTGAACCAGGACGGTTGGGCTTGGAAAAATATCAGGCACTGCGTGAGGAACTCCTGACATTTCCCCAGTTCCCCGTCATAGCGGGTAGGTAGTTGGAGTTTAGGCTCCCTAGGGGTGAGTGACAGAGAAACGGGGTTTGTGGGCGCTTGTGCGACTTGAGGTGGATAACTGTGACCACTAATAGCCGCAGATTCTCTGTCAGTTCGCAGAGACAGTCTCCCTGGTGCCACAGCTGTTCCATAAGTTGAGTCTGCTGCGTCTGAAGGATAGAGACGTGTTCCTCAACAGTGCCCCCAGTAGCGCCCTGATTGACCAGCGCTTCAGTGATCTCCTGGGATGTCGCTGGACTTTCCATTTTTTGGCTTGTTGTTCTGTAAAGTGGTTGAGAACGGAAGACCAAACGAGACAGGAGGGTTCTAAAAGCAAGCCCCCGAGGAGGTCGCCACAAGAGTGGATATACTCCGCAAGGAAAGGGGGGAAATACCTCGGAAATGAAAGTAGACATGGGTCTAGAAAGAGGTATAGAAGAAACAAAACAAATTAAATCAACCCAATACTTATCGGGTGATAAAACTCTTAGACTAGAGTGTAAAATGAAAATAATGTCTCTCTCTCTCAACACAGGAGAGACGGATTATTTAAGCAATAGTAGAACCTAAAGCAACCCGAAAATCCGGGTGAAAAAACTAGTAAAAATAACAAAAGATAGGAAAATAAATCTTCCAGTTAGAATGCGTAGAATGCATAAGTGAAAAGGAAATCAAAACAAAGAAACAACGGGAGCTAACGAAAAGAGGACTGAGAAAAGAGTAACTCAAGGAGCAGACAAGATCCGAAGATCTAACCCAAACTCTAATCCTAACCAGACTTCCTGCTTTGCTTATTTGAAACAACAAGCAATGCAGTGACCGAAACCCTATACCTTACTGGCTTATGTGAAATTGCAAGATAACAACAAGCACCGGAAAGCAATTTAAATACCTGCAGGTAACGAGAGCAGATGCAAATACTAAGTACCTGGAGAGAATTAAACTCGGGAAAGGAAGACAGACAATCCGATAGATTGCCCTGTCGTCGCTAAAAGAACGAACGTCCGCGGGCGCAACCCATGACAGTGCTGAAGTAATTGGAGGCAATTTTACCAGGGTTTTGTTTTGTGGAGACTTTGGTATTGTCAAGTGGAGACTTTGGAATTGCTCTCAATTCGGGAAGGTTGGTTACATTGGTTCCAAACGCTTCCTAGTACAAAATCGCCGGTCATCGTGTCTCACCGTCTGTTAGTCTGTAAAAACCCGTTTTTCATTGTGTCTTTGTTTTTGTCTTGCTCTGCCAGGAGCACACTCGCAGAGCATTGTCCTGTCTACCAGTACCCCCTTTTCCCTTCATGTCAGTTCATTTTGATATTTTGATGAACTCATTTTTGTAACCATTCCCTTTTGGTGTTTGAAATCCTTTGTGTTGGGGCCCTTCGAGCCGGGGTCGTAACAATGGGGAAAATGTGTATGAAAGGGGACGGGGAGCTATGCTGGCAGGAGCTATGCTGGCACAAACTAGATGGCAGTGTAGTGTAATGATTGGGGAACTGGGCTTGTAACTCCAAGGTTGTAGGATTTGTTCTCCTCAGGTGGGCTACTCTGTTTTACCCATTAGCAAAGTATAACCTCAACCTCTTCAGTAAATATCCTTGGCATGATGACTACCAGTTGTAATCTTACCTCTATCTGTCCTTGTTAACTCTTTTCTGGAGCACTTAAAATGAGCAGAATGTTGTTTTAGGGGGTGGGACAGAGGCGGGGTTGGGTGTTCGGGGTGTAGCAGATCAGGCATTGGGCATGTAGGTCCCAGGTGGCATCTACTCTCGTTCAAGGCACTTAGCTTACTTGTTTCAATAAATATCCAGCTATATAAACATACGTAAGCTGGGCAGGCGCTAAGCACATACAGGACATAATGTAACCCATGTACAAGGGATTTTTGAGCTGAATGCTAACATAGAACAGATGCCGTGCTTGCGTGTACAGACGGTAGTATACCTGAATCCTAAAATTAATTTGACATGAAGATCTGACCTGAAGGAACATTCTGAAACAAAATCAAATCAAACCATGTGACCGGAGTGGCATGCTGAGTCTTCTCAGGCTGGTTTACGGATAACCCCAGGAAGAAACACCCATCCAATGAGGTTTCTAATGGCAGCTTTTGAATTTTTTTAATTATTGAAAAGGCCTTTCAGAAGGATTAATGCTCTCAATGGAGCACAAAATTGTTGTTTCTGTTGCCCCTCATATTGAGTCTGTCATCCATTTACATTCCTGTGTGTGCCGGGTTTGACGTACGGTAGTATGCTGATGCATCCAGCTGGAAACATTAGTCAATGTGACAAGACAACCGCATGCAGGAAATGGGGAATTTCCAATGAGCTCCACGTTGAAGGAGAGGATGGCTGCAAGTCAAGCAGGCATGATATAAGACCGACATAAACACAGAATCAGTGGAGTAAGAAAAAGATAACTATACTACTTAGTATGAGGGAAGGAAATGAGGGGGGGGGGGGGGGGGGGGATCCAGAAACAGAGGGAGTAATATCCAGGGGAATAATGGCATACCTTCGAGAAATAGCAATAGTGGCGCTTGAGTTGGGGAACGGCGGAATTGTGACTTCCCTCAACCCATCTTCAAACGGCCTCTCTCCCTGCGGGGGGTGGTTGGGGAGTCAAGTCCCCTTCCCCCTAAAACCAAAAGACAGGCCAGACCATTTAACCGTGTGACCTCCACACGCAACCTTTCATTCCCACTGTTACACCCTCGCTTCATGCTCAGCTCCTGTTTCCTGCCTTCTACTGGAAAGGCCAAGTTTCTTCAAACAAGTCTTAAATATCTCGAGACTGCTAAAAATGTACCCCTTTTAAGACTCGTAAAGGAACAGACTTTTGCATATTGAAATGTAAAAATATTTACATTATTGAAAATTAACATTTTTGGAATTTGATTCTATGACCCAATGACAACATAAAGACAAAAGAATATTGACATATTTTTTAACCCAGCAGCCTTAAATAACAGATGTAACAAAACCTCTACAACATCAGATATACCATGACATTCTCAAAAGGGTATGATGCACAAGCTTATAGTACCATGCGGTGAAGATCAGGGATGCTGTCAGTCTGTTATCCTTGGCATCTACCTGTCTCTTTACAGTGAGGTGGCAGAGTGGTGCAGTGGTCAAACGTGGGCTTGTGATCTCATTGGTCACAGGTTGAGTTTCGAGGTTAGTCACTACCATTTTACCCTTGAGTGATGCATTGGACCTGAATTGCTTCAGTAAATGTTCCGCGGTATAAATGGATATTACACACTAGACTTCCCTTATTTCCTCAGAAGCTACATGATAGGAAAAGGAAAAAGAATGTGTATGAATAAATATTCCTGTATGATGTCTGGGAGGTGAAAAAGCTTTGCTTCATGTCTACGCAAAAGGAAAACACAAAATGACCAAACAAGGCCCTTCACTTTGTGTGATTATCTTGTCCAAATACAATCCGGAATTTTGTTGTAGCAGATGTACACCTGCTAGGCAGAATTTACAGATGCGAATGAGAGATGGGATATGCAGAGAGTAGAGTAATTCTTAACGCTGTGCCTTTCTCACATCTGTACATCAGGTCAATAGCATGTCATGCTTTAACAAGACCAGGGTGGAAATGGCTAAATCTTGAAGCATTCTAAATGTTAATACACTCCGATATTACAGTCCTGTAGAAATTGATTTATACACACCCGAGGGGACTTAAACTTGAGATGCAGAAACTGCGATGCAGTATACACTCACAATTCATGCAAACAATTTCATACAATTTGTTTGATAAAGGTGTGTATGCATTATGCATATGTGTGTCTGTGTGCGTATATAAGTACATTTGTGTATGTATGTGTGCGTGTACACGTGTTTTCAGGGGAGGAAGTAGAGAAGGTTATCTAAACACAAAGAAGCAGGGATTTGTTCACCCTACAGATGTACAATTTAATGAGAAGTGCCACGTCTTTTGTGTTGGTTTTTCAGGCAATATGGCATGTTAGTAGTACCGGAAGGAGATGACTGTTTCATAAGGAATAGAAGAAAACTGCCATTTTCAGAAGGTGGGATTGTGGAGGTTAGAGATCACCCCACAAAGAGGAGACAAACAAACCATATCCTGTTATGCTCATAATGGCAGACCATGTCTATCCTTATTATATCCAACATAATATTTACGAAATTCCAATCGTAAATTTGTATAAATTCAAAATGGATCCCAGATTCCGAAAGTCAAACTGTAGTGTGAAAGATGGGATATTCTATTCACTTTCCCCTGATTGTTTCCTGTTCTGTCAGTTTTCTGTTCTGTTGAAGCGATTCAAGCTGTCCTTCCTCATCCGGGAAAGAAAGGCGACACCATGCGTGATGCTGCATTTCATGCCCCGTGCCTCAGACCCCAGTTCCTTTACAGCAGGGCGCCCGGCTCGGATCCAATTAAAGTCCCACATAAATACTCATAATCCCACTTAGATGTCTGATGCTAGTTTCCTCGTTTGCATCGGTTTATGAAACAAACTGAAGGAATGTTTGTGTGTGTGTGTACATTTATTCAAATTAAATTAAGCTGGCATGTGCATCAAAGCAAAATGCAGGATTTAACACAGCCCCAGACTGCTACCATCAGAAGCTAATCTGTGGCACCGACGCGGAGAGTCAAGGCTCAGCCAACAGCGGCCCGTGACTGCAAACCGTCTCAGCCCATTGTTCCCCAGACACGGTGAGCTGCTAACACGCCTAATAGAGATGTCACTGAGGCTGCCAATCCTGGATATTAGCTTGGCGCTAACAACACTCCCTCTTCTCAAAGCTGGCTAATGAACAAAGGCTCTCTGCATCCTCCAGTGAGCTCTATGATTCAGGCGCCATACAGGAAACCTTATTCAGTCAAAGTAATTGATTTACACCGGCTTGAATTGAATAATTTGCTGTTTTACAATGAAAGGCCATGCCAGGCTAATAACTGCATTCTTTGCTTATGAAAAAATATGACCAGATAAGAAGATGAGGTACATAAAGGAGTTCATTAAATTACATGAATTGGGTTGCATTACTTGAGTGTTCAGAAGGCCTTAATTACCATCTAATTGGCACTGCAGTTTTAAGATTTGTCTGTAGCTGTCCATCAGATGGCCCATTTCAGATGGTCAAGAAAACTGAGGCTGCCAGCAAAAAACTGTAGGCTCTGATAACATCATATCACAGCTATAGCTATTTATAGAATAGTATAATACAGACAGACCAAAAAGGCACAAAAAATGCAAAGACCAATTTCATCAAAACTGGATGACATGGAAACAGGGACATCATTGTTATTTAAAGGAAAACACAGTGAATATCTGTGCAAAATGCTTTCATGCTGTGTGTGGTGTAGTGGGTGACTATATGAAATACTTACAGTTGAAGTCGGAAGTTTACATACACTTAGGTTGAAGTCATTGAAACTCATTTTTAACCACTCCACAGATTTCATGTTAGCAAACTATAGTGTTGGCAAGTCAGTTAGGAAATCTACTTTGTGCATGACACAAGTAATTTTTCCAACAATTGTTTACAGACACATTATTTCACTTTTAATTCACTATATCACAATTCCAGTGGGTCAGAAGTTTACATACACTAAGCTCACTACGCCTTTAAATTTTTAATATTTGGTCACATATTCTTTGCATGCCATGACTTCCTGATGTTTGTGACCCAACAACATCAAAAGACTCTTGATATCTTATTTTCTGGTACAAGCGATACTATAACGTCTCTGCATTTGAATGGATCTCTATGGGAATTGGGGGATGGGACTAGATTTAGCTGTAAATTATGCTGGAACAGTATGGAATACATGATTGGAAAAATGACTGTAAGTCACCAAGGGTCTGAAGTATCAAACAAGCCTCAAACCATCACTCTGCTGCCAGATATGCAGTAGATATGGATGGATCACTTTAAGGCTTGTTTCTCCTGACCAGTGGCGTTTTTATATGTAAAAAATTGGTGGGGCAGCCACCAACCACTTAGGCTATATACATACCAGGCAAACTACAGTAATCAAAATTACAGTAATCCCACTTGCTACTGATGCGTTTTTAACACGTCAACAAACAGCTATCCATTGAGAGAGAGAGAGAGAGAGAGTATGTGTGTGTGTGTGTGTGTGTGTGTGTGTGTGTGTGTGTGTGTGTGTGTGTGTGTCAGTGGCGACTGGTGAGGTCCACAACAGGTGAAGCTGAGCTCCAGGAGGGGGAGGGGAGGGGAGATCAGGATTATCCTGACAGTGCCGCGGGAAGATGTTAAAAAACAAAGTAATTTCAATTTAGATATTAATTTAGCTATTCCAACCCCTCCCGTACGCAATCGCCCCCTGTCATGTACTCCCCTGTCATGAACGTTACCATTGCTTAGCAATGCTCCGTTAGCTAGCTAGCAAGCTAACGATATCTCACGGCAAGTCGTTTTAACATTTAGCTAGCAAGCTAACGATAGCTTATGGCAAGCCATTTTAATTTAACAGTTATTCGACTTCCTTAAAGTCATCCTTGCTGGCTGGCCATATAAGTTCGCTAGCTACCATGATATCCTAGCTAATGTTACTAACGTTAACCAGCTGCTCTAACGTTAGCTAGAAATCTAACCGGACATTTCTACACCTGGATATTTTTTAGGTCCCAAAAATTACGAAAATGTGGGAATAGAGCCAAAGTGTTAGCGGTATGTTTGTACTGACTAAATACGGGGATGTTTAAAATAAAACCAATAATTTAGAATTATTTAGAAAGAATACGGAGTTAATGCCAGCTACAATGTAGCTACTGTGCTTTTAGCTAGCGTGTGAACCCACTAACCTTAATCCCCACTTTATCTGGAAGTTTTCAGAACAGGGTTTCATGCTGCGGCAAAAAAAATAAATCAAATCCTTGAAACCCGTCCTCGACCAAGGACCGTCTCTCCCAAATAACATACACGGAAAACAGAAGAGTGCCTTCTTGGCTACGCTAACGTTAGCTGTTAGCCATTTTCTTTTCAAAAACCACTCCACATTAAACCTGCGGTTGTGTTTTCCAGTTTGGGTGATGATTATATCGCGTGGCTGGTGGGCACCAAGGCGCTTAACCTCCAATTTCTCACCCAGAGTAAGGGTGTCAAAAGTGTGCTTCAGTAAATAATCCACTTCGTTCATATTTATTTTTTTTTTTTTCTCAAGTTAGCTAGCTATAATAAAGTACTAGTATCCCCTCTCTTATTGACTGACTAACGTTACGTTACGTTGCTACGTTACACTAGCGCCAGACAGAAATAGCCAATCAACTCTGAAATATGATATGACGTTTTAGTGGGGCTACGGGCTGTTGGCCCCACTTGTCATCAAAATCGTGTGATCTACATTGAATACAGTAACTCTCTGAGCATGCGTATTTGCATTTTCCAACGGTACATACACATTGCGCTGTGAGCGAGGGGCTAGCCCCACTCACGGTCTAACGTTACTGTGGACACAAATCTGGAGAACGCAGTATAAAGCAGCAAGGCAGGGACCAATGAACATGATAAAAAACATGATAAAATATTAAAAATTATATGCGATTTAGGAAGATGTTGTATACATATTTAATAAATTAAAGCAGAGATGATAATATTTGAGAATGAATAATAATATCATTTGTTTGCACAATTCTTTCAGCTGACAGCAGGTGGGGCTGTGCCCCACTTGCCCCTAATGACCAGTCGCCACTGCTCCTGACAACTTTTTCTATTGAACTCTATGGAAAAATAAGTCAGGAGAAGAAACCCTTCAAGTTATCCATCCATATCTACTGTATTTCTGGCAGCAGAGTGATTATTTAAGGCTTGTTTGATACGTCAGACCCTTGATGACTTAGAGCCATTTAGCCAACCATGTGTTTTCATACTGTTCCAGTGTAATTTACAGCTAAATCTAGTCCCACCCCCCAATTCCCATAGAGATCCATTCAAATGCAGAGACGTTATAGTATCGCTTGTAAGAGTACCAGAAAATAAGATATCAAGAGTCTTTTGAGGTTGTTGGGTCACAGACATCAGGAAGTCATGGCATGCAAAGGATATGCGACCAAATATTAAAAATTTAAAGGCACAGTCAACTTAGTGTATGTAAACTTCTGACCCACTGGAATTGTGATATAGTGAATTAAAAGTGAAATAATCTGTGTCTGTAAACAATTGTCGGAAAAATTACTTGTGTCATGCACAAAGTAGATGTCTTAACTGACTTGCCAACACTATAGTTTGCTAACATCAAAAATCTGTGGAGTGGTTAAAAATGAGTTTTAATGACTTCAACCTAAGTGTATGTAAACTTCCGACTTCAACTGTACATATTCCTAATTTAAATCTAAATAATTTTATCAAAAAGCATTTCTGCAATACAATGTAATTTGTAGAAGAATATGGTACCAATGGGTACCATATGGTAACAATGAGTTGCCGTGATGTATTAAGATATTTCAAACCGTGTGTGTGTGTGTGTGTGTGTGTGTGTGTGTGTGTGTGTGTGTGTATGTGTGCTCGCGAGTGTGTGTGATTGTGTGGGTGTGCGTATGCATGAGTGTGAGGAGCAGAGTAAGGATCTGATACAAAAAAAAGCCTGCTAATTGAAATTAAGATGTTTGGGAGGGGGACATTTATAACTTGTGTCGTGATAATCCAGAATGACACAGGAGGTGGGGCTAGTTGTGATGTGTTTTTGATATGGAGTGATATAATTTCACTAATTGGCAAGCATGGATTGACACAAAAGGGTTAGATGTGATTGTTTTTTTTTTTTGTAACAGATGGGAGGGTGTTTGGTGAGGGTCACTGCAAGCATTTCATTGGTGGAAAAGAAGAGGATAGACAAACACTGGAAAAACTGCAACAGAGCAAGTCAAATAGGAAAAGCAAACAAACAAGTATAACTCAAGTATAATTATTACACTGGTAGTTTTCCCAAGGGAGACTAGAAACACAATATGCTTTGTTTCTCATCTGAAACAGTTTTCATAAACAAGACAATACAAACATTGAGCTTGCTCTCAGACTCTTCCCTAATTGGGAGCCTGCGCTTAAATCACGCATATCAATATAATATCACTAATATGATGGAGGAATGATGAGGAGACTTGGCATTTCACTACGTCAGTCTGTCTTGGTTTTATGTAAATAACTTAACCCTATGAAATTAAAAAATAAGAAAGGGGAAAAAAACCTTCAAATTATTTAAAACCCCAGCCAAAGGCAGATGCACCTGAGTACCTTTCTCACTTTCTGACAGACTCACCGCAAGGCATGATCTGTTTTTTGCTATTTGTGCTAGGAATCAAACGAGGAGGCATTTTTCATGTGTGATTGATTTCTTTGTATTAAAACCGTTTTAACACGGAATCCAGGTTTCCACATTCTTGTCACAAGGCAAACAGGCAAACTTGACATAATATCTACGCTTTCCCTGTACATTCAGTTCTTTCATTCATAAATGCCACTGAATTATAAAGAGCAGATCCCAAAAGCCCAGCTGTAATTTATGTTATGATATTGAAATCAATTGATCTCTGCGTTTGAATGATAATTACAATTGGGAACAAAGTAATCTTTTGTCTTTTCTAGAAACATTACTAATGGTACTTTTGTGCTTTTCTTGGGGGTTTGATTGCGGCATGACTGGGGTGAGAGGATGTGGGTGTTTCAGCAGGGCAGAGATGATCCAGTCTAATGCAAAAAAGCCATTATCACGATTGATAAAAAGGGTAGAAATGCACAACCGCAAACAAAAAACCGTACGAAGCTGGACCCTTTGGTGGAGCACAGGCACTCGTTCCTCTACAATGACAACCGAAGACGGCACACGCAAACCAACAGAGGGGGGTGGGGGGCATTTGTTCTCTAAAAAAATAAATAACAGGCTACTGTGTGCAGAAGAGGATCTGGAATTTCGAAATCCGTTGATTTCTCAACATTCGGCTTCGCCTCAGGCAATTTGCCATATCCGTGTCGGGCATTCAAACCGTGTTTATCCCAGCCCCCCCGGCCATTATCCCTTACTTACACCAAACACTTTCCTATTTCGGGCTGTTAATTGCAATAAATGATACCCTACCTGCAAATGATAATAAGCTGGACTGTGATGACAGCAAAGCCATGAATTGGCCTCTTTGTGCTTCTGCGCCTCCCTGCCAGAAATTACACTTTATTGCAGGGAGAGGACCTTACAGATCCTGACGTCCACAATTATCAAATGTACCTCCACGCTGCAAGAGGAACTGAAAAGCCATGTTGCGTTTCATCAAATCACGTTTCCAAAGGACACAAAACAGACTGGAGAATGGAAGGGCTGTATCTGAATGTGAAATTGACAGGTAGACCCTGCGGGGATGAAGACATCAGCACAATATAACAGGCAGGGGAAAGAAACAGCTCCTCCCTGTTGCGCAGGCTGAAGCACCCTGGAACCACTCCTCCAATCAACCACCATTGGAGTTGAGGGACAAGAGGGAAGGCTGAGCAATTTGTGAAGGGTTGATTCCACGCAGATGAAGTGATTGCTGATACAGGGTGGGACAGGTCTCTCAGCACTGTGAGCACTGCTTCATACATTTTTTTTTTTAAATCTTAAAATGGTCGGACCTATATGTTAGCACTGACTCACTGCCTTCAACGAATCACAGGCCTGGAGTCGATCAGCATTTTGTCTTTTTATACTTTTTATACTTACATTTGATTTAAGGGTTTAGGCCACTCTTCTGCTGGGTAGGACAGGGTCAGTGATTAACAGCTCTTCATCTGTCATGGGGCTTCATCTCACTTTGTTTAGCTAACAGGCTAACCCACCAAGATAAAATATTATTCCAAGATGAGTAACTGTCACTGCCAGGAGACCATTAATAATTCTATTTCCCAAATATATTTTGATGTTTTCATTCATTAGCTGAATAAAGAACGGTGGTAGGAATAGTCCCATTTATGCATTCCCTTGATATCGTGTACATCAATTTATTTTCAGTTGCTTAGTTGTGGCTTATTATCTGTTCTAAAAATATTTCCATGTATATATACAGTATATACACATGTGTGGCATGTAGTGCAATCACATTATTTTCATAAATTATATTTTCTACTGTTTGTCAGCTTACTAAGTAAGCTTCATGGCAGCTAATTTTATGGATTTCATAACTAATTTCAAGTAGCTTGGTTGCAAAAGGTTCTGTCTCTCTAGATAATTCAAACTACAGTTTTTTAATTTATTTTGAAATGTATTCATACATATATCTTTATATTTTTCCGCCACTGCATTTCTTTTCCAGTTGGGTGAAATGAATTGTTGCCTGCAAGGAGTGTGTTATGTCTCTATCTGTTCCCCATACGTTCACGTGGTTCATGGCTTCTCTGTGTCTCTGTATCTGAATTCAGATGATTTCAAGAATCTCAACAACTCCATTATTGTACTAGTGAATTATTGCCTTCTGCCTTCCCTGATACTTTAGCATTGACAGGGCCAAGGCAAACATGTGTCCAGCACTCGCTATTTGTGCATTGTTATTCCGCTTGGCCCTTTGAGTGACCTCATATCAATTTAGAAGACAACATAAAAAAAGAATGTACACTGCATATTCCAACCCCTTTGAATAAATTAGATGCTTTGGCTTTAATGGAGCCTGTTATTATTATTATTATTATTATTATTATTATTATTATTACACAAATGACCCAGAAACAGAAATTAATATGCACACCCATTACTTTAAAGTTTAAAAGTGTTTTCCACCCCCAACATAAATC
Organism: Synaphobranchus kaupii; assembly: GCA_029718625.1. Taxonomy (NCBI): domain Eukaryota; kingdom Metazoa; phylum Chordata; class Actinopteri; order Anguilliformes; family Synaphobranchidae; genus Synaphobranchus; species Synaphobranchus kaupii. The sequence goes on along the minus strand of CM056383.1, from coordinate 9,508,516 downwards.
TTAGGAGCTGTAAATCAATCCCAGGGACTTTATGTAAGTAATTTGATTATTTATTTAGTGGCAGGCACCAGTTATAGAGGTATCCTGGGGCACCCATGTGCCAGACATTAGTGGCATAACATTAATTAGCATTGAATACCTGCTAGAGGACACTAAAAAAATTGTACTGCTATCTAGTGATGGGGAAACAAAGCAACAAAGCTTTCCGGCCCATTGTGTTGAAAATGGGTTAATTACTCGAAGCTTTGATTAACACAGTGCGCAGTGTGCACTAGTGGCATCTGCTGGTCAGAAGAATTTAGCGCATATCTCAAAGTTGGACGTGAAGCAGCCGTCTATGGAAGCAGCGTGCACATTAACGTTAAATGTTTCCCAGCAAATACATACAGTATTATAATATAATAATAATATATAATTTAATTATGATATAATATAGCCTACTAATATTATAGGCTATATATTAGTCTAGTAGCCTAACCAAGGACTGTACTGTAACAACTCAATAAATATGTTTACGAGTGTTCTGTAATGTAATGAGATGCCTAGCCTAATTCATAAAACTTTATACATTTTATAAGTATATATAATATTTTTTATTATTTTTGGGGTATGAATAATTATCAAATAAGCCTATTCATACAGCCGGCGAACACACACCCTAACCAAAAACGATATCTACTACGTGTAGGCTATATACGCATTTAATTAAAGTAGGCCTACAACTTCCACCGTTGAATAATATTGGTGAGAGGTTAGCGCGCAGCAATAAGCAGGGAGAGGTCGGGGTTAGAATCTTTGTTTATTTCTGTAGCAAAAGTTTAGTCTGCATTTTATTTAAGTAGGCCTATATAAACATTTTTCTGCTTAAATATGTTGCCAAAAAATGTATGAAAGCTCAATAAGAGTTAAATACACATGGATGACAGTGAGTGAGTTTCAATTCGGCCATGAAGTGTTTTTGATACTGAACAGCGAATGTGCTTGTAGCACACCACGTCTTCAAATATACAGCTTGCTTCAAACTCAATGCAAAAACGCGACACCAAAACCAAACCAGTGACGTGTTTGTCTGACGAAACGAAGCTTCGGACGTCATTGATCACGTGCTTCCGGTCATACGAAACAAGCACTACTGCTATCCTCTGTATCACTTTAGCCTGAGTACATTAATAGACTGTAATTCCAAGTGTTCTGTTACAGGGTTTTCCAAACCTGGCCAAGGACTGTTGCAGGCCCTGCCGTTTTTTACCACCCTAAAAAATCAGCAACGAATTTAGACCAAATAAACCAGATGTCTAAACGACAGAAATCAATTAAGTGCTGAATAACAATGAAAAACAGCAGACCCTGCAGCTGCCCAGGACCAGGGATGACCACCCCCTGTTCTAGTAGTCACATATGTATTGTATTTAATGAAAAACTAAAGGAAATCATGCACATCCTAATCATTTTCAAAAGCTAGTAAACTGCACAAGCTATCCGTTTAATACATCGAGAATTCCTGAAAAATGCACGAGAATTGTTTAAAAGTAATTTTTTAAATCATTGTATCTCTAATTCTAATTTGCAGTGGCTTTGATCCTAGTTGCACGGGTGTGGTGCTATCATCTGTGTCATTTCACCCAGCGTTAATTTTCTACACAAACATCCAAGCTGAAACGGCTTTAGGGTTTTAGTGGAACGTTGAAGGAATACTGAAGCTTGGATTCATAATCATTTTATCGCAAGCCAAAATCGCAGCTACCCTCCTCAGCTACCGTCAACACGAAAACCCCATGCATAGCACAGACGTTGGTGAGATAGCCTAGCCGGGATTTCATTTGTAATGGGTTCTCAGCAACTCTTAGAAAATCTCTTCCATGCTTCCAAGAATGAATGGAGACAGCAGATACATTGAAATATTGCAGCGAAATTAAAGTGTAACAGTGAATGTCAGCTTGATGTTGGGGTGGGGGGGGTGGGGAGTCAGTGTTGCCTTAAGAAAATATCCAAAGTGGGTGCACATTCAGGAAATGCAGCTGAAGAAAGAGAATCCTTTGAAGCATTATGGAAAAAATGATGGGTTTTTGTGTTTGCTACAGGCTGTTTTATATGGAGCGGAGATGGACAGGTTTGTTCCATTCCTCCCTGAGTGTGTCGGAGAAATATGCTCGTCACATATGCTGTGCCCAAAGACGACATCAAAGCTACCGCAGATCTACCGACTTGGAATAACCAAATTAAACTTGGGGGGGAGGGGGGGGGGGGGGTTGCTGGCCTTAATACTTTTCCCTACAATGCAAAGCCTTCATCTGGCTCCCTCGATACGGGCTGATAAGACAACCTCATGCAGGGAGTTCAGCTCTACCAGGGAACAGGTCTTCAAAGGCGACTCCTCCTTTTTCCTGATTTCTTCCCCTTTCAGTGCTCTCTGGGGGTACAGGCTTTCCTTCCCTTTCCTCACACATTGTCAGATTCCTAATCGGTTATGCAACAGTCACGAAGACCCTCTCCTTTTCCCATAGGACATCCACAGCTCGTCATGTCAGCGGTTTGAGGGTCAGTGTGCTCCTGCCTTTTCAAACTGAGGACGGCTGGATCGCAACTTGTTTGTATTTAAGATGGACTCACTTGCGTGAGATTTCTGTGATTTGCTTATACACCATGTTGTATTAAAAAAACAACAGTACTTTCCTTGCCTTAAAGAATCTGTTGTTCCAGATCATCGGTTGCCAGAATGAAGAATCAGCGATGTGGCCACACTGCAGCTTGAGTGAAGCGCTGAGGAGCCCAGGGCTGCATTCAAATCCAATTTAACACGTTCCCTTCCCTCGCTGTCTTCCTTCGAGGGAGCTATCTTGTGACGGAATTTGCTACGTGCAGCAAGCAAGCAGTTAAAAGGTGCTCTGCAAGGGAGGATTTGTCATGGTTTTCTACCCTGTTTTCCCATGCGGTCGTTTTCCTCGGTGGCCATGCGGGGGTGCCGCCCTGTTGGTGGATGCTTGCTCCGCCCTGCTGAGTTGGGGGAGTTTCTGTTTGAGCGTTTGCACCTGTGCTTGTTACCTGAGAGACATATAAGCCTTCCGTTTCCTACGTTCGGGGCTTCGACATTAATTGTTAATTGTTTTGTATTGTGGTGTATTGTTGGCTGTGAGTTTCTCGTACCCTTTTGGCTATTCGCCCTTTTTTTAGCGTCTCTTTGTAGAGGCAGGGCTTATTTCTTACTGGCTTAGTGGTAGATTATCTCGTAGAAGGTTGGGACCGTAAATCTCTGTTCCATTTCGCCTCGTCTCCTTCTTTCGTTTTCTGAGAGGCTGTTGTGCTATGTTGCGTACGCCCTTTTTACCTGCGAGACGATTGTAGTGAACTGTTGTTCTGTTTCGTTCTCCGGGTGTTTGTCTCTTTATATGGAGCTTGGGCGTTGTTGTGGACGTGTTTGTGTGTGACTGCGTCTTGTCTAATTATAGCATCGGAACGTTAGCTCTCTGTTCCATTTCGCCTCGTTTCATATTTATTCTCTGAGAGACCTGGCGTTTTGCTTCTACTCAATTCCGTGTTACTGTGAGCCAGTAAGTAGCCTTGGTACGTTTTTCCCTGTTTAGTCTCCTTCTCGTGGACTACGTTCCCCGTTGTTGTGATTCAGGGTTTTATTTATATTGAGGCTTCGTGCTATTATGTTTGCGTAAGTCTTTTGTTGCAGCTGTCCTGTTCGCCTTTTTGCCTTTGAGACGATTTTGTTGCGAACTGTTGTTCTGTTTCGTTCTCCGGGTGTGTTGTCTCCTTATGTGGAGCTTGGGCGATGCTGTGGACGTGCTTGTGTTTGACTGCGTGTTTTTAATAGCCTCGGAACGTTAGCTCTCTGTTCCATTTCGCCTCGTTACATTTTTCCATTTGTGAGAGGCTAGGGCGGTTGTTTTATATCTAGCTTGCGTTAGTCTGTGGATAGTAAAGTTATGGGACGACGGTTCTTCGTCGGCTCACCTGTAAAATGTTTCTTCCCCCTGGGAGATCGGGCGTTTACCCTCCTTTAGGTTCCGCATATGACTGTTAGTTCTAGCTTATGTAATTAGCCACTTAACATATCTGTTCTTTTGCCTCCTCTTATTTAATTATTTCATTCTTTATTTGTGTACTGTATTTATTTGTGCCTTTTCGCTACTCACCCGTTTATTGTGTCTCGTTACCGAGACAGGGTGTGTATTATGTCTGGCTGTTCAGATTCCTGTCCTAGCGCTCTACCTTGCGTTGTGACAGTTAGCCGGTTAGTAGCGTCTGTAATGGTGTTCGTTTGTTCGTTGTCTTGTCTCCTCCCTTATCTGCGGGTATCCCGCCTTAGTGGCCTAAGGGCTTTATGAATCCCCTTGCTGCGTTTGGCTCCTCCTTCCTCACACGTCACGCCCCATTACAGGATTGACGAGAAACAAACAAAAACAGAACCGAATCGCCCTGGCAACATTTCGGAAGTGCAACACCATAGAGTTGAAATGTGACCGCCACACATAGACTGTATAAAAATAGCCGCCACATAGTTCTGTGGTGACCACGCACTTTTTCCATGGGGATGCATTGCATTGTGGGATTCCCTTCTTGCTGGAAGCTTGCATTTTATACCCTTGGTGGAAGGGAGGATAAACGAGGGAGCAAGGGAATATAATTACTCCCTCCCCTTTCTTAAATTGGATCCGAATCACACTTGGTGTGGCTGCCATATGCTGGACAGTTGTAAATCCCCCTCTAAACTTGAAAACACACAAGGTTCCAGTTCCACTGAAAACCCCACCCACATTCACAAGCCTCTGTTTGCTCACAGGGGTGTGGCCACTGGGCATGACCGACCTTCCAGGAGCACCCTTGAAGCTGTTGATCATTTTGTCGGCACTGCAACATGGCTTCAGTTCACTCTCCCCCCTGGCTTCATACAGCGAAGAGACTCTCACTTTGTGTTGCTTTAATGCGATTTCAGCTTTGCTCATGAATCCAAAAGTGACACCATTCATTCTATCTTAATTATTATACTGGGCCAGTGGAGGATGGGCTCCCCCTCTATAGTTGGGTTATAGAGTTTATCTCAACACCGCTTGCATGTTTTTCTTCCCACTGGGGATTTTTTTTTACCTCAATTGAATGCTTTTTTGGGGTTCAGACCTGGTTTTTGCCCAATTGTCTTTCGTATTTCCATTATAAATGTCATTTGGACAGCGTCTCTCTAAAAATCGCTATACTAATAAAATTTAATTGAATATTAATTGTGGAGTAAAACGTACTTAGTCACAATTACTTTGGTGTGTGCCCTTGTCCCCAGAAGGTCAGTAAATTTCAAGTGCACTCCAGAGAGCCAGTTTTTTGTTGACCTGTGTAATGTGTGTGTGTGTGTGTGTGTGTGTCTGAATATCTTAAGCCTTGAATCAACAGTAAAATCACACAACTTCAGCAAACGGAGCATGGGAGGTGTAATGGGGCGTGACATGTGAGGTAGGAGGAGCCAAACGCAGCAAGGGGATTCTTTAAGCCCTAAGGCCACTAAGGCAGGAAACCCCGCAGTTAAGGGAGGAGACAATACAACGAACACGCCTACAGACGCAACCAACCGGCTCACTGTCACACACCAATAAGTAGAAGCGCAAGGACAGGTCTCTGAATAGCCAGAAATAATACGCGCCCTGTCTCGGTAACGAGACACATAAGAAAGGGCGAGTAGCGTAAAGGCACAAATAAAAACACAGTCAACAAACACTGCAAAATGATGCGATTGTATATGAGGAGGCGAAAGAAACAGATCTAACGTTCCAGGGCTACTCTCAGACTCGCAGTCACACACAAACATGTCCACAACATCGCCCAATCTTCCCTATAGGAAGACATGTACCGAAGGACAAAACAGAACTACAGTTCCGAACAAAATCGTCAAAAGCTCCATGTACGGAGACAGATACCGAATAGAGCAAACAGGACAGCTGTACCGGACATTTACCGGCTAAAAAGACAAACGCGAGATTAGTAGAAAATAAACGCCCTGCCTCACCATAAATAGGAATGTAACGAGGCGAACAGGAACAGAGATTTAACGTTCCAAGGCTACTTTCAAAGACTCGTTTGTCAAACGCAAAACATATCCACAACATCTCCCAATCTTCCCTATAGGAAGACATGTACCGAAAGACGAAACAGAACTACAGTTCCGAACAAAATCGTCAAACTCCATGTACGGAGACAGGTACCAAAATGAACGAACAGGACAGGCTGCACCGGACAATTACCAGCTAAAAGACCAAAACGAGTTAGTAGAAAATAAACGCCGTGCCTCTTGGTAAAGAGGAATGTAACGGGGGAAGGAACGGATATAACATTCCATGGCTAGTTTCATAGGCTCGCAGTCACATGCAGAACATAAAGGGGTAAACGCCCGATCTCCCAGGGGGGAGAAACATTTTACAGGCGAGCCGATGGAGCACCGTCGTCCCATAACTTTACTAGCAGAAAGACTAATGCAAGCTTAACTAGAAAACACACGCCCTAGCCTCTCAGTAAAGGGAAATGTAACAAGGCGAAGGAACCGATAATTAATGTTCCAAGGCTAAATTGAGACTCGCAGTCACACGCAAACATGTCCATAACATCGCCCGGTCTCGCTATGGGAAGACATGTACCGAAGGGCGAACAGAACTACAGTTCCAAACAGAATCGCCCAAATCTCCATACATGGAGAAAGGCACAGAAGGACGAAAGGACAGCTGCACCGGAATTATCGGCTATCAGACTAGCGCAAGCTCAAACAAAAATACACGCCCTGCCTCTAAGAATAAATAGAGCCCTAAAGTCAGTATGATAAAACACCCTGTCTCCTAATAAACAAACTCCTCTAGCTTTCACGAAAGACAGCAGACAGAGAGAGGAGAAGGAGACGGCAAAGGGCGAACGATCTAGGCAAAACGACAAACAAAAGACAGACCAGAAAGCGGCAACTGAAATGAGCACACAAAACAGGAATTTTACCTGAAAGCTCAAGCACAAAGCCAAGTCCCGCAAAACTCCAACAAAGCACAACGGAGCAAAACGGTCTCCTTAAAACACTAGATAAACATACTGGCTAAAATATTAAAATGGCTAAATAAACCACACACAAAACAGCACAAATAATGCCAAACAACACACCACAGCACAAACAACAAACAATCAATATCGAAGCCCCGAACGAAGGAAACGGGAGGCTTAAATATCTCTCAAGGTGACCACGCACAGGTGTGGACGCTAACAGAAGCTCCGCAATCTAAGCAGGGCGGAGCAAGCATCCACCAAAAGAGCAGCGCCCTCACGTGGCCACCAAGGAAAACAACCACATAGGCAAAAAGGGTTAAAAACCATGACAGGAGGTCCTTTTATCTTTCCTGTATATTTTCAATAGTGAAGTGCTGCTACCCTATAATCTCTAATATTACTTCAGTTCAACTCAACATTTTCAAAGTTGAATAAAACATACTTGACATACTTAGCTAACTGTATTAAAATGGATTTTAAGTGGCAAGAACAATTTATGGAGAAATTAATAATTACAAAGAAAATAAATGACAACCTAATTCCTACTGCATGCATTATTGGTTCATTGTCATTGAACCAATAATTTTAATCATTTAATCATTTTGAGGGAACTACATTAGGTTGTACATACAGTTTAAGCAATGGCATTATGCATATGAAATTACTGGTATAGAAGGGCAGAGTGCTGGTGTAACACATTTACCCCCTGTGGTGACTCACTTTGCCTCAAATTCAGCGAATTGCTCCTAATTATGACCAATTCAGACCAGATTGAGGACAGTTTTTGTGCATCTTTGGGGGGGGAGGGACCTAATAACGTGGTCAGAGAATGAACACTTCATATCAGAGCTTTGGTTTGTTTTTAATGGCCCTCGTGTGAAACACTGCAGAACCATAGCACACTTGTGTAAAATGAGCCCTGCAAGTAACTGAGGAGGAGCTGCACTTGGGGGTTGCAAGTATGAATCCCAGACGGGGCACTGCTGTGAACATAACAAACGCTGTAAACAAGAAATTGTTTAAAAGAATGACGCAAAAACAGGGAAATCTTGCAATCGGTCGCAAAACGGCTTCTGCTAAACTAATAAACCATAGAACGCCATGTAGTATATGTTATGGTATATAACTGGTATGGACCCAAATGCAGGACTCGGAGACAAAACTCAGGCAAAAGGTCTCTGCAAGGAGTACTTATTTAGACAAGAGAACAAGGTAGGGAACAGGGAAGGCTAGTGAAGGACTGTAAACGGGGTTGGCGAAACTAAAAGGGCTGGACTGGAAACGGGACAGGACCGAACAGGGACAGGAAGCAGGCTGGACGGGCTGGAGCGAGGAACAAAAGAACAAACAGGTTAGAAGCGAATACACCAACAGAGATGGCCGGGGAATGTCAAGATGGGACTGACAAATGTAACAAACTGGCAAAGAAACTGTGAAAGCGGGGAACTTAAATAAAGAGGGGAACAGGTGAAAGGGCGAATAGAAAGTGAGGAATCTGTGCGAGTACTGTTGGGATGATTGAAGTGTGTGCGGAATGTGAGCAGAGGGGGAGAGTGATAGGTTAAATGATAACAAGGAACAAAACGGGTAACCACACCCAGCCTGCACAAACAAGGGACTAGACAGACAGGGTGAACAGAAAAACACGACATGGAACAAAAAGAATGGGAAAAACAGGAGACACGAAAGGGAGGTGGACTGGAGGGAAATGGCAGATCTTACAGTATATGTAGGATTCCCTTGGGAATGGAGCAGCAAGGACACATAGTTGGTCTTGCCACCTCAATTTTATCCAGGTTGGGCTGTTGAGTAGTGTGACCATTCATAAGAATGTAACCTCTCAGGCACATGCTAATGTCAATCTTCATTACAATATTGACAGCGGGGGGCGTATTTAAATACCAAAACCTTGCCTTTATATGTGAAGAGAACATATGGGCATTCAATGTGTGTGACTGTTGTGTGTCCTGCTAGAGATACCAGTACAGGATAACACTAGCGCCTCGTGAATTAAGCATGGAATGGCTGTGTTTGGGAACCACGAGGTTTAAACAAACACTCACGCTGTAAGAGACACAACATCAGATTTGATACCTTGCCACTTCCCTTCCCAGAATGTTTTTCACTGGTGCAAACTAAGAAAAAATACACTATACCTATACCACTATATTTGTTTATGCTCCTCAGATAGCTGGAGAAGACAACAGCATGTTGAAATGTTTTAGAAATATCAACAAATTCCAAGTTTCTCATAACATTTTGTTAGAGTCAATAAACTATTTAATTTAATCATGTACTACAATTTGCTATTAAACAGGAACAAACTACCAAAATTATTTTAAAACACAGATTGCACCCTGTCTCAAGTGGATACAATACTAGACAATACATAGAAGGACTGGGAGAGACTCCATGTATGAAAAAAGATAATAAGCATTTGATGCCAGAGATAGTTATATGGGAGTATGCCTTCATGAGCCCAGAGTCTAAATAACATTTACTGTTCAATCACCTCACTTGCATCAACCAATCTGAAGACTTGCCTCTGCATTGTAAAATTCTAGGATTACTTCAGAGCAGTAGGTCACAGGGTGGCTCCTCCCATTTTGTGATTCATGAACCCTCGCTTTCCCGTGGCTATACATTGAAATAGGCTCAAATGCAACACGGACAGACCCCTGATGAACTTCCATATGCTTGCAGACATGAAACACAAATTCTGTCTTGTATTAGGCTTGACAAGAACAAAGAAATTACCTCAGTGATGTTTGATACAGCGATTGTGAACAGCAGTCCCAACAGTGTGACAGGTGTCCCCAGAGAAACAATATTGAATCACAGGATCTTTGCGGGCTCCCATGAATTTACTTATTGGACTGTTCCCCATACAATGGTGAGAATTTCATTAGCTGTTCTCGTTGCTGACAAACACCAAATGAAACCATTTCCACTTCATTTTCAAAATGGGTCAGGGAAAGACTGAGATCAATTTCTAAGCCTAATTGGCCGTCACAATATGCATATATCCGAATTACTTTGTTACAGTACATGTGGTAAAAAGTACACAAACAAATCTGTTACATAAAGCTTTTCACAGGATTCTGTTGGTACAGCTATATATTCTTTTTTTTAATTCAAAAATAATACTTCACAAATCACTTGGTGACCCATTTCTTTGCCAGTATCTGAAACCCACATTATTAATCTATTGTATATTGAATCAGTAGAGATATATTGAGCATTTCACACCTCTAGCCTATCAATGTGTATTGAGAAACTGTTGTAAATAAACCTAGGGTGTATAGGCCTACACTTAAATGTAACCACTCTTCTCATAGGTTTACACAGTGAAAACAGCAGTTGATGTTGACACTTAAATACATAGCTAGATAAAGCAAGCTCCTTTCAAACACTGCTATCTTCTGCCCTATAATGCACACAGAAGGGGAGGGAGTGTGCCTGTGGGTCATAGGAACAGGAACTGTGGCGTGGCAGCCTAAGAGCCTTATAGGTGGTTAGAGACAAAAACTCTGCATCAGAAAACACCATTGAATAACGCCCTTAACTCTTAGAGGCCATGCAACTTAAAGTACAATATGTGAGAAATGTCTAACTTCACTTGGGGACTGCAACAGGAAGGCTGCGATCAGCTAGTCAGTACATTACATTACATTAAATTCATTTAGCAGACGCTTTTATCCAAAGCAACGTCCAATAAGTGCATACAGAGACGTCATCAAGATCACTACAGAACAGACAAGACAAAGCACATCCTTCCCATAATGTAGCAGCTATCCCTAGTAATGAACGTTTACATCTTTGTTCACAGCTATACGTCGCTTGAGTCACTAATGATGTCTCATCCCGTCTAACTCGCCATTCTGCTGCTGTAAATGCTGAAAGAGACTAAAGCCTTCGCCTGGATCTGACACCTGGAATCACTTCATCCATTCTCTGAAAGAAATGTTAAATGCTCAAATTGACCTATAGGCTTGTGCTTTTTTGGTATTTGTTCAAATTGGCTGTGAATATGGCCGTGAAGAGAAAAGTGCAGAGGTTGCAGCATGTGCAGTGCACTTCACATGTTGTTGCCTTGACCTTCTCGGGAAGGTGAAAAGAAAAACACATTAAATGCAAATGTTTGTCAGCTCTGCCTATTCCCCAGAATACAACCCTCTTGCCACAGATGTTCTGAAGGGCTCATTTGGCTATCAAGGCAGACAGCACATGGTCAGATTACAAATGGTACTGTCTCTGCAAGAGAAGGGGAGGTGATCCATGGCATTTAAAAAAGGACAATGAAAAACATATCAGTTAAGATCCGTCACACAAAACAGTATGGAAATCATTCAATATTATTATATTGAAAGTCACGCGGTATGGGCCTTATTAGTTAGTACATCTACATTCATTACATTCTGGCTGTTAGCAGACCACCTTATCCAAAGCAACTTTTAAAAAATATACTGTATATATATTTTTTACAAACAATCAATTTACAGCTAGGCATTTACTGAAGCAATACAACCTCTGATTTACTAGCCCAGTTTCCTAAAAATGATGTTATACTGTCACAGACAGTCATCCATGTAAAAAAAAAAAAGAAGAGTATTACTTATTGGTATCAGGTATGATCAAAAGTAGGCTACTGTATATACATGCTATACTGTAACACATTATAACATGCCGTTTCCTTTGTTAACAAGGACATGACTGTCATGGTTTTTGACCCTTTTTCCCTTGCGGTCGGTTTCCTTGGTAGCCACGCGAGGGCGCTGCCCTTTTAGTGGATGTTTGCTTTGCTCCGCCCCGTCTTGATTGCGGAGCTTCTCTCAGCATCACATCTGTGCATGGTTACCTTGGAGCTATTTAAGCCCATGTTTTCCTCCGTTCTCGGCTTTGATATTAACTTGTATTGTCTGGCATTATTTGTACTGTTTTGTGTATGGTATTATTTTGCCCTTTTGATTGCTTAAGTCAGTATGATTAGGTCTAGGTTTTTTTAAGGAGACCCTTTTTGCTCCAGTGGGTTATATTGGAGTAATGCGGGACTTGCCTTTGTGGATACGTATATTAGGACTCTTCCCCCCTGGCTCTTTTCTGTCTCCGCTTCCTGGTCTTTCCTTTCTTCCTTTGCCTAGACCTTTTGCCTTTTCTGTCTCTTCCTCCTCTCTCTGTCTGCTTTCTTCCGTGAAAGCGAGAGGAGTCTTTGTTTTGTTTGTGGGTGTATTTGTATAATCATTTCTTACTAAGAGACCGGGCGTTTTTATCGTACTGACAAGCAGGGCTTTATTTATTCTGAGAGGCAGGGCGTGTAGTTTCTATTAAACTCGCATTAGTCTTTTAGCCGGTAAATGTCCGGTGCAGCTGTCCTGTTCGTCCTTCGGTACCTGTTTCCGTACATTGGAGCTTTGGTGATTTTGTTCGGAACTGTAGTTCTGTTTCATCCTTCGATACATGTCTTCCTATAGGGAGACCGGGCGATGTTGTGGACATGTTAGCGTGTGACTGTGAGTCTCTGAAAGTAGCCTTGGAACGTTAGCTCTCTGTTCCTTTCGCCTCCTCGTTACATTCCCCTTTACTGAGAGGCTAGGGCGTGTATTTTCTACTAAGCTTGTGTTAGTCATTTTGCTAGTAAAGGTACGGGACGGCGGTTTACCGGCGGCTCGCCTGTAAAATGTTTCTCTCTCCTGAGAGATCTTGCGTTTACCCCCCTTTATGTTTTCTGCGTGTGACTACGAGCTTATGGAAGTAGCCATGGAACGTTGGATCTCTGTTCCTGTTGCCTCGTTACATTCCTCTTTACCGAGAGGTAGGGCTATTATTTTCTAATAATCTCGCGTTAGTCATTTAGCCGGTAAATGTCTGGTACAGCTGTCCTGTTCGTCCTATTCGGTACCTGTCTCCGTACATGGAGCTTTGGCGATTTTGTTCGGAACTGTAGTTCTGTTTCGTCCTTCGGTGCATGTCTTCCTATAGGGAGACCGGGCGATGTTGTGGACATGTTTGTGTGTGACTGCGAGTCTGAGAGTAGCCTTGGAACGTTAGATCTCTGTTCCTTTCGCCTTCTCGTATACTATCTCGTATTATTTTGCAGTGTTTGTTGGCTGTGTGTTTTATTTGTGCCATTATGCTACTCGCCTGTTCTTATGCGTCTTGTTACCGAGGCAGGGCATTTATTATTATTTCTGGCTCTTTCTTTAGTCACTTTGCTCATAGAAGTATGGGAGCCCAGTGCTTTGTTCCATTAGCCTTGTTTGGTTTTCTTACTGAGAAACCTGGCGTTTGCGCTTCTACTCATTTGGCGTGTGACAGTGAGCCGGTTAGTAGCTTTGGTACGTGTGTTCCCTGTCTTGTCTCCTTCCCTTAATTACGGGGTTTCCCGTCCTAGTGGCCTTGTGCTTAATGAATCCCCTTGCTGCGTTTGGCCCCTCCTACCTCACACGTCACGCCACCATTACAATGACACAAACGGGAGAATTATGTATGAGTATGTAAGACATGAACAAATAAAACTGTTCACTAATAACCCAGCAAATGCACACACACACACACACACACACAAGTATTGGGTAGGTGGTGTCCGACACGGCGCGGTGGTGCTTGTTATCACACTGCGATGTACAAATGCACATAATTGGGACAATAAGGAACTGTATGAATGAGTCTTGCATGTTATCTCTGCCATCTGAAATTGTCTTAAGAGAAGAACTTTATTGTCTTACATACTATTGCCATTTGTACAGCGTTATCTGTCTTCAAACTACTTAGCTATAAGTATATACAGTATGAGCGGAATAAAATGATCCATTTATCTACCGTTTCACAGACAATAAAGTTGGCAGAGATAACATGCGAGACTCATTTATACGGTTCCTTATTGTCCCAATTATGTACATTTGTACATCACAGTGTGATAACAAGCGCCACCGCGCTGTGTCGGACACCACCCACCCACCCAATACCGTTTGGTATGCTACATCATAGAAGTGGGGGGGAAAGTAGGTAACATTCATTAGGATAGCGAGCACTCACAGATTCCCTGTAGGGGAATGTCTCATTAAAACCGGTAGTGTGGTGTTCATGTCACTTCGTTGCCACCCGTTCCGTCTGCTTTGGGCCTCCTCAGAGATTGTTAGCTCAGGACAGTCATTCATCAAACCCAACACTCCTGACCCACATATGCTGGTTTCTCCCTACAGCCCACAGCAGAGACATCACATCAAGTGAAGCCAGACCCCCGCAGGCTCATTCCTGACTTCCTCAGTACCACTCCCATCAGACTCATAACATAACCCTGGAAACTGGAACTCGGATGCTGTGTTGAACGACTGTAGAAAATTCAATGGACATACTTATCTGGAAGCCATGACCAAAAATATTGCATGAGGATGAAAAGTTAATCTATTCCAACCACTGTTCATGATGAACCAAGTAGGCCATCCTTTATTCACCTTTTCTAAACACAGTAGCCTACCTCACATCTTCATTTGTATCATATAAAAAATGATATATATTTTTTTTCTGCAACACAGTTTGGGAAATGTACGGGTGTAAAAGACCATGATTAAGCTGGTTAGTTAGTCAACTGGACCAATTAGTGTTGGGGAATCAGCTAAAAATAAAAATCGGCATAAAAGCAGCCCAGAGGTTTGATACCTTTCCTCTTCACAGAATGGCCATATAAGCATAGCCTGAGGTATATTTCCATAGTGCTCCTTTCAACAAATTAGTAAAAACCTGATCCAGTCTCTTTAGGAACCCTCGTTTAATGTATATCTGTCTGTCTTCCTCAGGTACAGGGGCTTGGTTATTCTATCCCAGGAAACAACTTGTGCATCTTACCCCATACACAGTTATGAACAGCAGGGGAGGAAGAGGTGGCTGAGACACAAGTTTGGATGGGCCTCCAAAAATCACAATACCAAACCCGGATCATCCCCAGAAGTGGATCCAGTCATTTTAAAATGATATGAAGTCAGCCAATGCCCAGCTAGTTGCGGTCCAGCATAATACTCATGACTATTATATTGGTTACATTTCAGACAGAGAATGAGATTGGCTAGTTTCCAGAAAAAAGGATTAAGCTTATGATATTTAAAAAAAGAAAGTCATAACGATTAAATAATAATAGGCATCATCAACACATATAATCGTGTTACTGTGTGAGCACCTAAGAACGTTAAAACTGAAGGAAAGCTCAAAAATAATTTTGGTTTTTAGTTTTGTTGTCCATTGTCACTATATGAAAAGGTTAGGTGGAATTAAATGGCACGAAAATGCCACATCAGATCCAAAATGCTAGAAGAGGGCATATTAAGGAGTAATTAACTTATTTATAGAAGCATGGACAATGACCTGGTTTAGAGGACCAGAGGCAAGCAATTTCCTCATACTTGTACTGAATCAAACCCAATTTTGTTAGAAAGGTGCATACAATCCGATTGACCTTTTAGGTGTCCCAATTGTTGAGTGTATTGGAGATAGAAATGATGGACCTGTCATGGTTTTGCTGCCGGCTGTGCTCCTTTTGTGGACGTTGCCTCGTTTGGCCGTGTGAGGGCGCTCCAGTCGTTTTCTCTCCCTCTCTGGGACTAATCATGATTATTAGTTGCAGGTGCGTTCCCGCTACAAAAGCTCAGTGTTCCTGTTGTTCTGGGCTTTTTGTGTCTTCATTTTCCACCTAAAGCCAGGTAATTGGTATAGGCTCAGGCGACCACTTGTCTTTAAAAGCTTTGCTATTAAAGAAACGCTGGACTTGCCTTGGTGCGTTAGAGATTCCTTTTAGGAGTTTGTTTTCTCTTGTTTTGCACTTTCAGTTCCTCGCCTTGGTTTCCTTTCTGTCCTCCCTGAGGCGGTCTACCTTCGTTACTGTTTTCCTTATTACCTCGTTATTTTAAGCTTTTTCCTAGAATATAGAGCTAGAGGTAATTTATTTTCTCCCTTCTATTACTGCTCGAGTCGGTGAGCTTTTCACCTACGTGTCTGGGTCGCTATTATTTTGCTTTGTTTCCGTTTGCCTCTTTTTAAGCTCTTTTGTAGTATACAGAGCTGCAGGTAAATTCTGCTCTTTCTGTTACTACTTCTCGAGTTTGTGAGCTTTTCGCACAATTTTCTGGGCTGTTTTGTTTTGGCTTATACGCCGGGACTTATTTTCCCTTTTTGTTTATATTTCTCTGTTCCATTCTCGGAGCTTCTATTTTCTCCCGATCCCATCCCCCTCACAGGACCATGTCTCCTACGTATAGAACCGGCCTTGCTTACTTCTGACCTTCTGACAGAAATGCGCTTAATTAGCATCAGGCGGAACCTAACCTATCAGAACCTTTGAATCTTCCGAAAACAGCGGATGACATTTCGGCAGGGTGTCGCTGTCGATAACAGCAGCTGACAAACCCGGGTTTGATGTGCGGTCAGCGTCTGAGCGGTCGAACTGAGTCTGCAAGGGGCGAACACCCGGGGCCCTTATGTCAATTCCCCAATGAGCCATGTGGCAGCTCACATTCTCGCCTTTTATCTCACTGTACAAATTAAAATGTTCAGTGTTAAATTAACTCTTACAGAGTGCATGTGGACCCTATTGGGCTCATATGTACTCTGAATTAACACTTGACAATTTACCGTGTAGTTGCGCAGACACAGAATATGGGTAGTATGGCAATTTCCTGGCTCAGAAGAGGATGTCGGAATTCTAGCGTCCTGATCCCTCCCTCCCACCTCGATGAAGGCCACATACATGAAGGTTGTTGCTTTTCCTTCTTCTGTAAGGCATGGGAAATCCCCCCCAAAAAGGCCATTTTCCTTAGTGGAGCAGTTCCAACAGTAATACGGCTTATGTACAGCTCTGGTTTAAGTGCAGAGCCAACAGGGGATATGGAATTTAGGAGATCAAACACTGCAGTCTGTGTACATAGCGCTCAGTCTCACATCAGCAGTCCCAGTAAAAAAATAATTAGTGCATCAGGGGATTGGCCATATTTCTCTTCCCAGTCCTTACCCTTTACACTGCATTCTGTAATAGAGTGCTATGTGGTCTTCCTTTTCCATAAATTCCCCATCATTTAAATGCAGTAAGACTTAATAAATTTCACCTTTGAGAATCTCTTGCCACTACCCCTCTCCCACTGAAATATTATTTGACAAGGTTGTTAGATCCATCACTGAAATTGTTGGGGTGAGGGTTATACAGAGGTTGAGCACATAATATTTTTTACTCTTCATTCTACATTTCTTGCACTGCACCAACCCCAAAAATGGGTGCAACTGTGCACAGAATTTTGTCCAATAAAATTATAAATTTTATATAGCAATAAAAGTTTAATATTGTATTCAACCTTTTAGTGTGTTTGACAAACAAATAATTAAAGCAAAAAAAAAAAACATGAATTTGCAATGATCCACATGAGTTCCTGGTTAAAATCCTTTCCATACTTTTTTGTCTTTTGATCGGTCAACCAGCAGGCAGATTCAGACAACCTGACTTTAATACCTCATTAGAAAGGGGGGATATCCAAATATGGAATGTATTTTTACAATGGTGTAACCTTATTTGGTGATTGAATATAAGGAAATAACTCCTGGAAAACAAGAGACAAGAAGTAAAGTTAGCTGCATAGCTGGATATTTTAGCAAGATATGTCTTTTCCAACAATATCAAAAGACCCTTTACCTTATTTTCTGGTACTCTTACAAGCGATACTATAACTTCTCTGCATTTGAATGGATCTCTATGGGAATTTGTGGAGGTGGGACTAGATTTAGCTGTAAATTATGCTGGAACAGTATTGAATACATGGTTGGCAAAATGGCTGTAAGTCATCAAGGGTCTGAGGTATCAAACGAGCCTCAAACCATCACTCTGCTGCCAGATATGCAGTAGATATGGATGGATTTCTCCTGACAAATTTTCCTACTGAATTCTATGGAAAAATAAGTCATGAGAAGAAACCCTGGCAGCAGAGTGATGGTTTAAGGCTTGTTTGATACATCAGACCCTTGATTACTTAGAGCCAATTAGCAAACCATGTATTCCATACTGTTCTAGTGTAATTTACAGCTAAACCTAGTCCCACCCCCCAATTCCCATAGAGATCCATTCAAATGCTGAGAGGTTATAGTATTGTGATGTGAATGAGCTGTGGGACTCGCTAATCAATGACGTAATGAGCACGGTCTCATGAATGGATTGAATCATGAGTGATTACAGGTGTGTGAGAGATGCTAAGAAAATAAGACTGGGCAGACACAGCATTTTCGTTGTTGGAGCACCCGTTACTGCGGCTCGGCACTCTTTGGGAGGGAGGGTGTCATTCGCAGTTGTTTAGAACTGCCGGCGATGAAGATAGTTAGAGAGATGGAAAGTTGTTCCTGCGTTAGGAGGGGAGGTTTGCTGACCTCCTGTAGATAGTTAGGGCCGGGTAAATAGAAGAGTGCAATAGCTGCTATCGCTCCCGGTGGACAACGCCCATACGTCCTGCCGTCTGAGTGACACTGCTACTCCTGTTTACGCCGTCCAGCCAAGCGTTTCCCCGGGGAGTTGGACGGCATCCTAAGCTCAGACCCCGGGGAGGGTCTCGCCAAGCGGGCGAGTTAAGTATATGTTTTAAACAAACATTGTTAATGTCATATGTAGGTGTGTGTGTGTAGGTAGGCTTACTTACATATAGTTAAATGGGGAGGGAATGCGGGCAAGCGAGGGGTAACTGTTAGCCCGTAGGCGGGGCAGTCATGCTTTTATTATAAGTAGTGATTGCAGTGTTTGTGCAGTGTTGCTTTGGTTGATGATAGGCAGTGCAATTTGCAGTGCCTCCTGTTAGAGGGTGTAGCGTGCTGTTCGAGTGGCGTGCCTTAAAGGTTGTATCAGCGATTTTGGGTGGAAACATAAATGATCACATTCATCTGATTTTTCCTCACGATCCGCTAGCTGCCCGCCCCATAAGCAGGCCGTCAAAAAACCGCGTCTCTGTAGGCAGCCTATGCTCCGAGATCGTACACAAAAACAATGGTACTACCAACTACTCAAAACCAAAATAAACAGTATTCCAACCAATCACAATGATCTGCACAAACGTGACGTCACTTCTGAAGCGAAATCCCAAACAAACATACTTATGAATAATTATGTTATGTTTTAAAAAATAGTGTTCAAGCATCCAGAATTATAACCACGTTAATAACGTTTGTAAGAAACCAAACCGTTTGTAAATCCGTCAAGATTTCAGCGAGATAAGAGTATTAGCGTTTGTGCAGATCATTGTGATTGGTTGGAATACTGTTTATTTTGGTTTTGAGTAGTTGGTAGTACCATTGTTTTTGTGTACGATCTCGGAGCATAGGCTGCCTACAGAGACGCGGTTTTTTGACGGCCTGCTTATGGGGCGGGCAGCTAGCGGATCGTGAGGAAAAATCAGATGAATGTGATCATCTATGTTTCCACCCAAAATCGCTGATACAACCTTTAAGCTAGAGTCTAGTCCTGTGTGTAGTGGTTTTCAAACTTAATGAAGCATTGATTGTCCCGGTGTGGCTGGTCGCTCTGGCTGTGTGTAGCCCTCCTCATGTCCTTATGAAATACCTTTTTATGTTGCTTTATTAAAGATTACCCTGTTTTGTATTTTATACACGGTGTTGTGGTTATTCAACGGCTCTGACACGAGCAGTATTCTGCTTACCATAGTAAAACCCATATTTATTACAGTATCGCTTGTAGCAGTACCAGAAAATAAGATGTCAAAAGTCTTTTGATATTGTTGGGTCAGACATCAGGAAGTCATGGATGAATATGCGAACATGCAAAGAATGTGACCAAATATTAACAATGATTACTTTATTCTACATTGTTAAACTGTCAAATATTTTTGATGTCCGGAAATGGGGGGGACTATGTACAAAAGGTTCTATAATTTTGAAATGGTTCATCCGATATGGATGAAAATACCCTCAAATTAAAGCTGACAGTTTGCACTTCAACCTCATTGTATCAAACTCAAAGTACTAGAGTACAGAACCAAAATAACAAAAAATGTGTCACTGTCCAATGAATTATGGTGCTCACTGTAAGTATGCACAGATTACAAGATTGACAATCTACTGCCCAAAATGTAATTTTGCGTAACAATAAACATCTATTATCCATGCATTACCCTAAACAAATTTGACTAAACATTCATATTTACACTGACTGAAATGTTTGCCACTACTAACGGAAATATATGTAAATCATGAGATATGATCCACAATGGTATTTTCTAATAATGGATGTACTGAATGACATTTGTAAAATGCAGACAAAATGGTTTCAAGCAAAGCAACTTCATATAATTTCTCAACCATATTGCAATGCATATTAGCCACAGAAAGTCATGCAAGAACAATAAACTCAGTTTTATTGTGATGCTTAACATTTTAACAACACTTTTGTTTGGATGTATACACCTCTGGACAGTTAGGCCCAGAACACACTGCAAGCGAAGCGCACGCGGAAACGCGACCGCTTCACTTCGGCGTCCATTGTAACCTACCAGAAAGAACACACTAGCCAAGCGCGCTGCGAAGCGCCATTTCCGCGTGCGCTTCGCTTGCCATACTTTTGGCGTTGGGTATATTTTTCTCGGCGCGCCAGGCGCGCCAGAAGCGGAGAATTCAATTTACAGGATTGGATTCGGACCTACACTGTGTGTTATGTTTGCATTTGTATGTGGGTGTGTATAGCCTATATATGCACCTATTTATTTTCATTATTATTTTCTCTACTTACCTGAAATACAATGTAAAAACATTCATCACACACCAAAATAAAATTACGATGCTTTGTGTTATTTTATCTATCCATACAGTAGCCTACAACAAATAACTCATATGCCTTCCCCAGTGTCATGTAATAAATTACCTTATTAAAAATGCAACATTGAGAATATTCACATTTTAGGCCAGTTATTAGGCCAAACAATTAAACTATCCAAAGAGGAGTTTGCTAATAACCATGTCATTAAATCAGAATTAATATATAATCGATCACCAACCTATAATCTCTTGTTATTGTTATTGTTGTTAATCGAGATGGGATATGAACATTGGTTATTAAAACTACATTAAACATGTTATCACTTCAGTGGGCATGGATAAGCAATGCAATGTTACTGCCAAATAAATAAGAACAGGTTATATAGGTGTATTATGTATTTACAATCAAGTGTCAAACTTGGCGAAAAAAAACGTAGTCTAAACAACTGCACGTGACACAGCAAAAAATGGTGGTGTATATTTAACACCCTAAGGTGTTTATATGATATTATATAAACACCCCATGGTGTTAAATGTACACCAGCAGTTTTGCTGTGCACGAAACTACATTACTAGAAACAAGAAACTACATAAACTGTAAAGAAAGCAAAGAAAGAAGATGGACGATTGTAGATTGATCTATTAAGTAGAGAAATACATGGAGCTGTATGACGCGCTGGATTATTTCTACAGGGACAATATAAGAAAAGAAAGAGCTTGGGATGCAATTGCCTTGGTTGTTGGAGCAGATGGGAAGTGTTGTTTTTTTATTGTGATGTTTACTTCATTAAAACTATTCTCAGGGATAGTGTTTTGCATAGGCCTACCTATCCTATTTAAACAGCAATCATCATTATGTGGTAAAAAATAGGTGTTCATGGTGCAGGTATTGTTTTTAAAATCTAGTTTAGCACATACAGCCATCATCATTAGATGTGGCTATACATGTGTTAATTGCTGCTATGTTGTTATCAAAATCTAGTTTTGCCCCTACAACCATCATCAGTAGGTGTGGCTATACATGTGTTAATTGCTGCTATGTTATCAAAATCTATTTTTAAACCCATGATTTAATTTCTCTAAAAATTAGACCCCCTGTTACACCCGGACTATCACCAGTGGTTTAGAGAAAAATGCTTCTGAACTTTCGCAGACTTTTTGGTGTAAGCTACATCTGTGTAAGCTACATTAATAACTTATGTTCGTTTTATGTCTATGATTTAAAACATTCCATGGCGGGTTTGACAAGTGTGCTATAGCTTCTTGTTTTTTTTTGACCTGAAAAATTACGATATTATGTAAGTAATGTAGCCCATTTTGTTCCGAAAAATGTACTGTATAAATCCATATCTGAGAAGCGCGGACGCGAGTGGCGCGCACTTCCAGTATGTTCTCAATGGCGCGAGCATTCGCTTCTGGCGTGCGTGATTCCGCGAGACGCTGCCAGTGTGTTTCGGGCGTTATGCTCCATTACATTTATGAATTTATCTTGAGCCATCATAATCACATTTGTGGTTCGACAAAGAAGAGTACAGTTGTGTAACATATTTATTCATTGCACTCAGACAGTAAAAGTACACATCTATTCCCAGGAATTCATGCCGTACATTCAATTCAAATAAAAAGGTTCATGTGATTGCTTAATGGAATCCTACCCCTTTGCTCTACAGTATATCAAGGATGTTTACACAACTTAAACCCACAATGTATAGGCAGAATTATTTTTTTATTGAGTTGTTTTGAGAGTTTCAATCAGTTTCCTGTCAACAACAATGGGGTGTAAGAACACCAACATTATTACTACTACTTCTGCAAATAATAATAATAATAAATAATAATAATCATCATAATAATAGGCATCATCAACACACATAATGTGTTACAGTTTGAACTATGAAGAAAAGCTCAAGAAATATTTTGGTTTCTAATACATAATTGTTATGAGAACTGATCGGAACCACTCGCAGACACCAAAAGTAATGGGAATAGGCTTTATTCGAGGTCGACAGAAAAGGTCCAGCAAAACAGAGCAATAGAGGCAGGGCAGATATGTGGTCAGTTCCAGGCAGGGGTCAGTGTCCAGCAAACAGGGCAATGCAGAATAAGCAAAAGCGAAGTCCAGGAACAGGCAGGGGTCAGAACCAGGGAATCCATCAGAGCTGGGGAACAGGAGGGTGAAGGGCAGGAGCAGGGCTAGGACAGGGAAGGGCAGGCAGGCAGGAGGACTGGTACAGGGCTGGACAGAAACAGGCAGGACATGCAGGAGAACAGGAACTGGACGGGTAACACAGGACTGGAAACAGGATTGAGGAGTAGGCAGGGAGCAGGCCGGAATAAACGCTGGAAAGAATTATACACAAGCACTGAGGCAGGGCACAAGACGATCTGGCAGAGAACAAAGAAACAGGGGAGACTATATGCCAGATTAATGACGAGACAACGAGGAACAGGTGAGACAAAGCACATGAGGAAACATAATTCAGGTGCGGGGAAGCGGAGACATGAAATGGGGAGAAAGGGAAAACACGGAACGGACTACCAATACAGAAAATACATATAAACGTAAAAACCAGAAATAGACTGAGACATGGAGGCACAGGACATGAACACATAATTGTGTCCAGCGTCACTATATGAAAAGGTTAGGCCAAGTTAAATAACACCAGAATGCCACATCAGATCCAAAATGAATGGTAGAAGAGGACACATTAAAACGAAATGAACTTATTTATAGAAGCATGGACAGTGAACAGGTTTAGAGGACCCTGGGCAAGCAATTTCTTCATATCTTTACTGAATCACTCAGTTTAAAAAAAATATGCATATAATCAGATTGACCTTTTTGGTGTCCCAATGGTTGAAGGAAAAAGGAAAATGTCGAATCTGCATTCAATAAGAATTGACTGCACTGTCGAAACTGACATTTGTGTGAGTGACTTCAGTGTGATAAAGTGAATAAGTAATTACAAGTTATATTGTTGTCGGTAGATGGCGCTGTGGAGCCACAGTTTAAGTTTATTATACACAGGAAATGACGTGAGAGTTCAGTTTGGCCAAGGGCTCAGTATGAGTAACATCGCTGTGTCCGCTACCTAATAATGTGCATTAAAGTTACCACATAAATGGCGACGAGGATAAAGCTGATGAATGGCCAATTCCTTGGAGGACAGTTCACGTGAAAGTTTGGAGAACTGACCACACACTTCACCCATGATGGGCAGCCATGTCTGAAAGCAACAAGCTGAAAGCAGCTATAGTAGGAAACACAAAGCATCCATTTAAAGCACAGAGCCAATTGTGGGAAGAATATTGCAAAGTGCTGAACTACTTTTTCGAAACTAATCAAGTAGTTGACAAAGAAAAGCAGAGCGCTATCTTGTTGAGTTCAGTGGGAAGTCAAACTTACAGTTTAGTGAGGAATCTCGTTAGCCCTGGTAAACCCGGTGACAAGTCATACAGTGAACTAGTCAAGTTGCTAAAAGAGCATTTCAACCAAGCAGCCAAAACCAGGCTTCGTTGTTGAAGCTCACTTCCTGGTCTTGTTGAGAGCGTTTCTCTCTGGCACAGGTGTGGTTGGCCCCCTCCCTGGGGATGTCAGACTCGCAGACATGCACTGTCACCTGCGATGTCCAGCAAGGATCAGTTCTCGGCCCCATCCTGTTCATCCTCTATATGCTCCCCCTTGGTCATGTCATCAGCCGGTATGGAGTATCATTCCATGCTATGCTGATGACACCCAGCTGTACCTGAAAACTGGCCAAAATCTCTCTGCTGCCTGTACCTGGCTTAACACCTGCCTTGAGGAGATACGAGTGTGGATTAAGCAAAACTTCCTTAAAGTTAATAGCAGCAAAACTGAGGTTCTACTTGGTGGTACCCCTCACCAGGTCCAGCACCCTCCCATAACCCACCTCACCATTGCTGGCCAAACCATCTCTCCTCCTCAATCACAAAGCTCAGTGTCAAGTTTGACCCCTCCCTGGCCATTGATACATCAAACATCTCTGCAATACATTATTCTACCACCTCAAAAACATTGCCAACCTCCTTCCCACCTAAACCCTGTCTGATGCCGAGAAGCTCGTCCACGCCTTTGTCTCTTCAAGGTTGGACTACTTCAAGGCATTCTTCATCATCCCTGGCAAGAGCCTCCAGAAGCTCCAGTACATCCAGCACAGTGCAACCAGGATCCTGATGAGAGTGCAGAAATTTCATCATATCACACCCATCCTGGCATCTCTGCACTGGCTCCCCGTCTCACACAGGATTGAATTTAAAATCCTTCTCCTGACTTTCAAACGCACCTATGGAAATGCACCGCCCTCCTCAAATAACTGCTCACTCCACAATACTCCTCCTGCAATCTCCAGTCTGGCAACAGCCTGTTCCTGTACACCCCCAGGACTAAGCTCCACTCTATGGGTGAGCGGGCATTCTGTTCAACTGCCTCCTACTTTTGAAATGCCCCCCCTGACCATTTGGATACCACATACTTGCGTCACCTTTAAAACGGGCTTAAAGACTTTTTTACACAGGAGAGCTTTTTATTGTGTCTCTGTTTTTCTGTTTGTTTGTATATGCCCCCAAGTAGCATTTGTGTCTCTTTCTGTAGTGTTTGTCCATATCGTTCTATTTATTTTATTTTTTTATGCACTCATGTTCAGTACCACTTTGAGATTCTACAATGAAAACTACTTTATAAATAAAATGTTTTATTATATATAACTGCACTTTACTGCAGTAAAGAATGCACACTATGGGAGCATCAATGAGCATGGCCAGAGTAACCCGGAGGTTCTCTTCTCAGTGGTCAACAAGCCCCTGCAGCCCTCTAACACCTTGGTCACAACTCCATCCACTGAACAATGTCACAAGTTCCTTAGTATATTTTGACGTTAAGGACACCTTTCTACCTGCTTCCTCCTCTGTCTCTTATCTACCACCTTCGCTTCACTGTGAGTGATGCTACAATGGCTCACTGGCATAGCGCACACCCCACAGCCCCTGCATGGAGGGCCACACCCTAGTTTGATTTTTTTTTTAAATGGGGGACCCCTATTGACTATATGGCGAATAGACCCCCCCACCTCCCTGAGTAGCGAATACCCTACATCAGGGGTCTTCAACCTTATCCCACAAGGGCCGGTGTGGGTGCGGGCTTTTGTTCCAATCAAGCAGTAACACACCTGATTTTACTAATCAAGGTCCTTAGCAAAGACTCTAGTGATTGATTAGTAGAATCAGGTGTATAACTGCTTGGTTGGAACAAAAGCCCGCACTCACACTGGCCCTTGCGGGATAAGGTTGAAGACTCCTGCCCTACATCATCCCAGGACCCCCTATCCATCTATCATGGTACCATCAAATCACATCTGGCTTAACGCAAGTAGAACCTAAACTTCTGGGGACCAATGTGAATAGGTGGGTATCACGTTCAAAACATAACAACAAAGGCTGTTAATTGCTTTTGTTACGTAACTAGCTCAAGGCAATGTCAACATTCAAGAAAACGTATGTCACTTGTTTAACATTAAACATCTTTGTAAGAGGGGAGTCAATGTGGGAAAGGCTGCCATTTCTGAAGACACTTCAAAGAGGGCCTTGTGATAAAACAATAGACTCTTCGGACTTCCTTCAGGGGGGTTCAGGCCATTTGTTCTCACCTAGAAAGGACTGTGATAAGAGGAAGTTGGACTGTTTTGTCATGAACATGTATGTGTGTTTTAAGGGCAGAAGAGGCCATTAAGCCCCGGGCCAAAACAATACATCTGTGATCTTTCCCGTCTCTCATGTTGACACCTCTGTCATTGCACCCTAGGCAGGGGATTAGGCACCCCGAACCTAGGGTGAAACAGGTGGCGGCGGAATTGCAAAGTTCCGAGGGCACGTTAAAAAGACATATAGTGCTGGGGAGAAGACTGAAGGCCCCCGTGTCTGATGAAGTATGAATTGCCATACTGCCGTGGTACCGTCTAGTCGGCGTAGTGTCGCATGTAAGTATGCAGGCACTACGTGGTACGTGGATGACAGTCCACACCTAGCAGAGTTGCGTAAGAGACGACCTCTGTGAACAGGCAAGGCTGGTGAAAACGGTCAAAGTTTCTATACCCATAGCAAAGTGGGATAGGGATCAGACCGTCGGATCCCAACCGGGTGGCTAATTACCACTACGGGGCTCGGTGTTTAGACACCGGGCTGGGGATCGCTATCGACTGGGTCACCGGCCGGTCGGGTCGCATAGAGCAGTAAGTCCAGAAGTGGCGTCCCTGCAGTGGAGCACATCAGTAGCATCCCTATAGTGGAGCACATGAGTGACATCCCTGTAGTGGAGCCCCTGGCCGCTGCTCTCGGCTCAATGTACAGTCAGGCCACTCTAAGCTGAAACCGAATGCGTTAGTAAGCGAGCAGTGCTTTCTGTGATCAGGGTTTCTGAAAAGGAGACACCTGGGAAGCAGAGAGGCTGAGGGTCCTTCACTCCGAGGAGTCGGGTGGAAGGAACTCAGCGGGAAGGGATCCAGCCTAGAGCTGCACCCGAGAGAGGGAGGCTCGAAGGATCAAAGTGCCTCCTTCTCTCCTGGAACAGGGCTCTGAAACTTCAGTTTAAATGGTCAACAGACCCGGGAAAACTTACAAACATTGCACATGTGATCCTTATATTGTTACATTATGTCTTATGTAATAGTAACAGGAATTGCATGTAAAATGGTTCATCAGAAGGGAATTTTCATGACAACTGCAACATAATAAGACTTAATCTGTTAATAATAATCATAATGGTAAGATGTTTGGTATGGATGTAATCTGGTAAAATCAAGGAATCAAGTGAGATACATTTCATACCAAATGGAGTTTAGTAAAACATAGTTTCAATAACTCAGGAAAAACTAACACTGGAATGTCCTCTCTGGTAATCAACTCCTTTTCCCCTCACCGTACTCAGCAACCCCCAACGGTGGGGGTCTAAATTCCAGATTCGACCACACCTCCAGGTTAATTTATGGCACTGCCGCCTGGTTCAAACGCGGGATTTGGCATAAAAGAAAGGGAGACAAACCTATCTGGGAGAATCGTAACCGATCTCCCACACCGTGCAGATTCTGTGTGTGTGTGTGTGTAGCTGAAGCAGGCTGGGTAAGATATTTACTCTGTGTTTTCTTTTCTTAATTTCTATATTTTGTAATTGACTAATAATTTTAAGATAATGACCTACCTGCCTGTGAATAAATATTTTTAATATTTTTATTTTAACTTGCGTGGTCTCCATGACTCTAATCCAGTTTATACCTTTTTCAGCCTAAGTTACGACTGAATACTCAGGGGAACAATTCTGACCAATGACCAACTGATCAGTGGCGTGGTACTTTATGTGGAGTCCCCAAGTTGGGTAGGCGGCTGAGTTCTGCCAGTAAAAGGATTGGTGATACATGGCTCTGGGAATTTGATGTGAAGAGAGCCCATGGACGTTCTACGTCGGTTCTTGTCAAATTAGCCTTAAGGAGCCCTCTGAGTGCACGCTGACCTGGGCTTGCAACTATCTATGTAAAATATAATGCATGTATTGTGTTGGCCAGACCCCCAACCTCTGTGTTCTCCACCGAACTGAGATTCGACAATAGTGCTAATCCCGGGAGCATATATTGAGTAATGGTGGCACACAAGGAAGAGTCGAGTGTAACCACTCTGAGCTTCACGCATGATTAAAGTAAATTCTAAATTATAATTTAATATGGAGTCAGATAATTACGAGTAAACCAATAGTAACTGTTACGCTTACTGTTTGTGATCATAGATATATTCGATGTGTTGTTCAGCTCCTGTGTGAGTGTTCTAATGCTCCCATTAGAATATTGACATTTGGATGACAGGTCGGATATATCCGTGATGACAACATGGCCCCGTTTACGAACGGAGAATAATAAGAATCATACTGATCCGTTTCAGGCCTGTCTTAAGCGGAATATGGAGCAGCGCATTCATATCTGACTCGTGGCGACGGACCCAGTATATTCTTAAATGTATTTGTGCTCTATTCATGAACGGAGGATAAATAACTAACATCTTTTTATTTCCATCACAAAAGCAGAGGAAAAACACGTTTACTCCTTCCCCTCCAGCTATTCCCTCATTGGTCTAGCTGTGCGGGTTCTACATCTTTGTTAGATCAACACTGAGGTAGCTAAGCAGTTTTGGTGTACAAATGTGCAATATTTATTAAATTTAGCAAGTATCCACAAAGCATGATGTGTTATGTTCTTAGGCTACGTGCACTATGATTGTTCTATGACAGTAGCCTACAGCTGCAGTTTTGAAGCCAATGGAGTAGATAGCTATCTAGCTATCCATGATAGAAAACATAATGAGATCATTTTGACCCAAGATCACATTGAATTTTAATACTAAGTTACATGAGTAACAGCGAACCTAGCGAGAGCACAGGTTCGATAAGAAACCAGCAGGATTTCTATTTTTTGGATAACTGTGATATTTTTTCACCAAACCTCAAGGGCCCCCTGATAGCATGAGCCCGGGGGCTTTAGCCCCAGTAAGCCTGAACAATAATGCGCTCCTGGTGGTGTGGAGTGGTGGGGGGCTGTTAATATAGAATAGAATCCTTCTCTGATATTCCCAAAGGATGAAGGTCTTCCACTTGAAATAGGGCTGACCATTGAACCGCTACTGGTGATTCCTTTTTTTGATAATTCATCACAGCAAGACACACCCCTGTGTTGCCCCCTGCTGCATTGCCCTTTGTTTGCTTTGCTGTTTCTGTGTTAAATTCACAATCAGCGGGGAGACGCCCGTGCTCCAGGTAGTACCTAAAGCAGATCCATTCAGCGCCAAACCGAAATAATTGAACAGCACATTCATTAAAACATTTCACTTAAATACGTTGTCCTGACAGAAATACAATTTGATTCATTTCTGGTGTGATACACTTTCTTTTTCCCCTCTCTTTTTCAGTTTGACACACAATACTAAATATTGTGAGACAGGTGTGTGCGGGTTGGACCCGTAATGCACGACTCAGAACACAAACGTAATAATAAATGTCCGCAAGGACTTTATTATAGGGAAATCCAGAAATCGTAGTCACACAAGCGAAGTCCAAAAACCAATAAATCCAGCCAAAAAACCAAAGTAAAGTACCGAGGGAGAAGGCAGTCTCGGAATCGGTACACCATGCACAAGTTCAGTAACCAGAGTAGCTGTCAGCGGAGCAGAAGTACAATACAGGGGTCAAGCAGAGTTCGTAGGTCGTGGGACGTTGCAGGAGTCAGACCGAAGTCCTATCCGCGGGGCAGAGGTACAAATAGACAGCAGGCAAAACTCGTGGTCAAAAACAGGCAGTAGAAAACGGTAGGCAGGCAGTAACGATGGTCAGTAAACAGGCTTGGATCTATAACAGTAGTCAGACAAGGTAAACGCTCAAAAGTGACAGTAGTAAACTAACAGGCAACAATTTCGCGAAGACAAGACATGAACACTGAGCTTATATGCAGGTGTAGACAGGTGCAGACACTTAGCTTGAGAGCAGCATGCGAAGGGGAATCAGGTGTGGAAAGCTGACGAGGTAACAAGATAATTAGTAATCGTTAGTAATAAACCTATCCTGACCTAGCGTTAGTAAATTAGTAAATGACATGCACAAGAAACGTAAGGTAAACATGAACACATGGTTAGAGAGTTAGTATTACCCAATCCTGATCTAATGTTAATAGATTAGTAAATAGACACGGGAAAATGAAACAATTAGGGAAGGCTGAGTGACAGCAAGAGAGAGAGGGAAAACAGCATGAATGCAAGGCTGCAGAAAAACATGGAAATGTGTATGCTACCAATTAACTGCATCATAACATAAACAGAACACAAGCATGACAAACTGAAAATAAACTGTGACAAACTAAACATGAAATGTGGCATAAACATGACAGAAACGTAACAGGACCCCCCCCCTAACGACCGACTCCTGACGGTCTACACAGTTTATCTGGGTGGTCACGGTGAAAGTCACTTATCAAAGACTTGTCAATAACAAGACTGGGAGCGATCCAGGAACGCTCCTCAGGGCCATACCCCTCCCAGTCCACCAGATACTGGAACCCCCGTCCTCGCTTGCGAATGTCCAGTAGCTTCTTAACAGTGAAGGCCGGGTGATTATCTATGATACGGGGAGGAGGGGGTGGGGGATCAGGAGGGCAAAGGGGGTCAGTGGAATAGGGTTTAATGCATGAAACATGAAAAGTGGGGTGAATCTTAAGGGAAGGGGACATAGACAGCTTGACAGAGGTGGGATTGATTATGCTCAGAATCTTAAAGGGACCAATGAAACGGGGTTGCAGTTTGTGGGAAGTGGATTGTAGGGGAATGTCTTTAGAGGAGAGCCAAACTGAATCGCCAGGCTTGTACTCAGGGGCTGGAGTGCGGTGGCGATCAGCGACTCTACGATTCCGTTCGGCCATGCTCAATAGCGCGGCCCGGGCGTCCCTCCAGATCTTGAGGCAGCGTTGCATGTGGGTGGCAAGGGAGGGAACAGCAATCTCGGCCTCTTGATCGGGGAACAGTGGGGGTAGGTAACCGAGGGAAACTTCGAATGGGGACTTTCCAGTAGCGGCGCAGGGCAGAGCGTTGTGCGCATACTCAACCCAGGTGAGCATCTTGCTCCATGAAGTGGGATTCTTGGCCGACACACAGCGTAAAGCAGCTCCGAGGTCTTGGTTGGCCCTTTCGGTTTGACCGTTAGACTGGGGGTGGTAACCTGACGTGAGGCTGGAGGTGGCTCCGAGAGCCGAACAGAATGCCTTCCAGACCTGGGAGATGAACTGGGGACCACGGTCAGAGACAATGTCCGCGGGAATGCCATGGATCCGAAACACTTCCTTGACTAGAACATCAGCAGTTCCTTGGGCAGTGGGTAATCCTGGCAGAGGGATGAAATGCGCCGCCTTACTGAACCTGTCAACCACCGTCAGGATGGTGGTGTTGCCCTCAGAAGGGGGAAGTCCGGTCACGAAATCCACCCCGATGTGGCTCCAAGGGCGACTGGGCACTGGCAGAGGTTGGAGCAGACCAGCTGGGGCCTGGTGAGAGGCCTTGCTCCTGGCACAGGTGGTACAGGCCTTGACGAAACGCCTGGTGTCGGGGATCATGGAGTTCCACCAGAACCTTCTCTTGAGGACAGCCAGGGTGCGGGTAAACCCGGGATGGCAGGACATGAGTGATGAGTGAGCCCATTGGAGGACATGTGTCCGGGCGGCGGAGGGAACGTAAAGGCGTGTACCGGGATTGGACCTAGGATCGGGCTCCTCATTAAGCGCCTTTTTGATGACGGCCTCAATTCTCCAGGACACCGAAGCTACGGTGCAGGACCCAGGGAGGATGTTCTCCGGCGCCTCTTGCTCGGAACTGGCCATGAATTGTCGGGACAGGGCATCTGGTTTGACATTCTTGGAACCGGGGCGGTAGGTTAGAGAAAAATTGAACCTGCCAAAGAACAGGGCCCATCTGGCCTGGCGGGAGTTCAACCTCTTAGCCGTTTGTAGATACGCCAGATTCTTATGGTCGGTCCAGACCACAAATGGTTTCTCGGCGCCCTCCAGCCAATGCCTCCACTCCTCCAGTGCTAGCTTGATAGCGAGTAGCTCTCGGTTTCCCACGTCATAATTCCTCTCAGCTGGAGACAGCTTACGGGAGAAGAATGCGCAGGGGTGTAGAAGGTTGTCAGTGGGGGAAACCTGAGAGAGCACGGCCCCAACTCCAGTGTCGGACGCATCAGTCTCCACGACAAACTGACGAGTGGGGTCGGGGTGCACCAGAATCGGAGCGGAGGAGAACAGTCTTTTAATCTTTCTAAAGGCATTTTCAGCCTCAGGATTCCAGCGGAACAGCATGGCAGTAGACGTGAGCTTGGTGAGAGGGGCGACGATCTGGCTGTAGCTCCGGATGAATCTCCGGTAAAAGTTTGCGAATCCCAAGAAGCGTTGCAAATGTTTCCGAGTGGCAGGCGTGGGCCAGTCTGTGACCGCCTGGATCTTCTTGGGATCCGCCCTGATTTGTCCCCTCTCCAAGATAAACCCCAGGAACTCGACCGTGTCGGTGTGGAACACACACTTCTCAGCTTTAACAAAGAGTCTGTTCTCCAAAAGTCGTTGGAGAACCTGCATAACGTGGCCTTCGTGTTCTTTGACATTGGAGCAGTAAATCAAAATATCGTCCAGATACACAAATACATAGCGGCCCAATAGGTCCCGTAGGACGTCATTAACTAACGCCTGAAAAACGGCGGGGGCATTAGTAAGGCCGAAAGGCATAACTAGGTACTCGAAATGTCCTAACGAGGTGTTGAAGGCGGTCTTCCATTCGTCCCCCTCACAAATGCGCACCAGGTGATATGTGTTGCGTAGGTCCAGTTTGGTGAAAACAGTGGCGTCGTGGAGTGGGTGGAAGGCTGAATCAATGAGCGGTAGTGGGTATTTGTTCTTGACCGTGATATTATTAAGTTCTCTGAAGTCAATACAAGGACGCAGCGAGCCATCTTTTTTCTGGACGAAGAAAAATCCAGCGCCCACAGGTGACGAAGAGGGGCGAATCAGACCGTTGGCTAGGCAATCCCGAATATATTTCTCCATGGCTTCCCTCTCAGGTTTGGAGACATTGTAGAGTCGGCTTGAGGGAAGAGTGGAACCGGGTAGGAGCTCAATAGCGCAATCATAGGGTCTGTGAGGGGGAAGTGTCTGTGCTTGCGTCTTGGAAAACACGATGCCCAGGTCGTGATAAGGGGCTGGCACGTTTTCCAGTGACGGTTTGGTGTCTTGAGGTGGGGTAGGTGCGCCCCCGGCAGGTGCAGGTGCGGACCGAAGACAGGTTTGG
Organism: Synaphobranchus kaupii; assembly: GCA_029718625.1. NCBI lineage: Eukaryota > Metazoa > Chordata > Actinopteri > Anguilliformes > Synaphobranchidae > Synaphobranchus > Synaphobranchus kaupii. The sequence goes on along the minus strand of CM056383.1, from coordinate 9,474,853 downwards.
TGACACTGGCGACTCCAGGCTTGAATGTGGTGGGACTTCCAGTCAATGATGGGGTTGTGTACTTGAAGCCAGGGTAGTCCCAGAATGAGCGGGTTGTTGGGGGAGTGGATGATGTGGAACTGAATGAACTCATGATGGTTGCCAGAAATGATAAGTTGAATAGGTTCCGTGATGTGAGTCATTTTGTAGAAAATCTTGCCGTCCAGCGACCGAGCATTCTCGGTGTGGGGCAGTGGAAGGGTGGGAATGTCCAGATCTCTGACCATAACTTCATCGATAAGGTTAGCGTCAGCTCCAGAGTCAATGAGCACTCTCACTTGAACCTCCCTCTCAGGTAGCATAATTGTGGCAATGAGGTTAGGACGATTCTCGCTCCTCTCCTGATGGGTTGAAGACCTCACTCCCAAAGATGACTCGGATCTCCTGGACCGGGCGGTGCACTGTGCTTGAGAATGCCCCAGCTTACCGCAGTAGAAACATGCCCCGGTCTCCCTCCGACGTCTCCGTTCCTCGGGCGAGATCTTAACTCCGGCACGGGAAATATCCATAGGTTCGATTACCCCGTCCTGGTTCTCCACCGTCAATGAGGCAGGTACTCGTCTGGGGTACGGCTGACCGGGCGGAACCGGTCTCTCTGTCCGGCGCAGTCTGTAGCGGTTATCCAGGCGAATGGCGGCTCGGACGAGGGCGTCGAACTCCCTGATGGGTTCCTGATGGGCTAACTCGTCCTGGAGCGCCCCGTTCAAACTGGCCCGGAACAAGTCCGCAAGGGCCGAGTTATTCCAGTGGGTAGCCGCAGCGATTGTCCGAAAATCAATAGAGTGGTCCGCGGTGCTTCTTAGGCCTTGGCGGAGGGCAATGAGTTGCTGTGAAGGCTCTTGGTCACTGGAGGCGTGCTGGAACACTTTGCGGATCTCTTCCGTAAAGATCATGTAGCTGGGAGGAAATGAACCTCCGGACCACACCGCAGTAGCCCAGTCCAAAGCCTTCCCCTTAAGTAGCCCCATCACGTAGCCAATCCGTCGCTCATCGGTCGGATAGGTCAATGGCTGTTGTCGGAAAACAAAGTCACATTGCAATAGAAACGCCTTGCATCTCTCCGGTTCACCACCGAACCTCTCCGGGGGGGGCTGTTGTGGCTCCCGGAATTGCCAGGCTCCCATGGGGTTGGAGGGTGGGATAGCAGGCGGCTTAGCAGGTTGCTCCGGAGTGCGTGGTTGAACTGCAATGGCCAGTCTCCTCATCTCAGCGCACAACTCTTTAATCTCCTCCCGGAGCTTGAAAATCCCCTGGGCGTGCTGCTGCACGATGAGGCCTTGTTCTTGCAACGCGTGAAACATGGCGGTTGAGTCAGCAGGGTCCATCGTGGCAAAATTGTTCTGAGACAGGTGTGTGCGGGTTGGACCCGTAATGCACGACTCAGAACACAAACGTAATAATAAATGTCCGCAAGGACTTTATTATAGGGAAATCCAGAAATCGTAGTCACACAAGCGAAGTCCAAAAACCAATAAATCCAGCCAAAAAACCAAAGTAAAGTACCGAGGGAGAAGGCAGTCTCGGAATCGGTACACCATGCACAAGTTCAGTAACCAGAGTAGCTGTCAGCGGAGCAGAAGTACAATACAGGGGTCAAGCAGAGTTCGTAGGTCGTGGGACGTTGCAGGAGTCAGACCGAAGTCCTATCCGCGGGGCAGAGGTACAAATAGACAGCAGGCAAAACTCGTGGTCAAAAACAGGCAGTAAAAAACGGTAGGCAGGCAGTAACGATGGTCAGTAAACAGGCTTGGATCTATAACAGTAGTCAGACAAGGTAAACGCTCAAAAGTGACAGTAGTAAACTAACAGGCAACAATTTTGCGAAGACAAGACATGAACACTGAGCTTATATGCAGGTGTAGACAGGTGCAGACACTTAGCTTGAGAGCAGCATGCGAAGGGGAATCAGGTGTGGAAAGCTGACGAGGTAACAAGATAATTAGTAATCGTTAGTAATAAACCTATCCTGACCTAGCGTTAGTAAATTAGTAAATGACATGCACAAGAAACGTAAGGTAAACATGAACACATGGTTAGAGAGTTAGTATTACCCAATCCTGATCTAATGTTAGTAGATTAGTAAATAGACACGGGAAAATGAAACAATTAGGGAAGGCTGAGTGACAGCAAGAGAGAGAGGGAAAACAGCATGAATGCAAGGCTGCAGAAAAACATGGAAATGTGTATGCTACCAATTAACTGCATCATAACATAAACAGAACACAAGCATGACAAACTGAAAATAAACTGTGACAAACTAAACATGAAATGTGGCATAAACATGACAGAAACGTAACATATTGGCTGGAAACGCAAATTGTATTTGACAGTATTGCTTAAGCAGTTTTAGGGCTCCATGACACTTCCTATGTTAGCGCATACCCAGTCCCCACCTACAGCGTATCTGTACATGGATTTGAAAATTGTATAGGCTACAGAGTAATTTATTTTTAAATGGAATAGAAATTGGAAAAAAATGATGTTAGGTGGGGAGTAAATTAGTTCAGGGTTACCAGGGCAATCACACACTGTGCAACAGGTGTAGCTCTTGTTCATCTGAAATTGTCCCTGTAAGAGCTTGCTGTGATTGTAAAATGTATGCAGGTAGCCTACACAATGCTCTTCACAAGCAGCACTTCCATATGACAAATATTTCAATGAAATATATATGAGGCAGCAGTTCAGGGACTGGTATAATAACCATAGACTAATATTTTAGACAAAAACTGTCTGTGACCATGTCCATTTCCACTGAAATTATTATTGTTCATGCGAATCGCAGTGTGACCTCAATGCACGTAAGAGGAAACGAGATACTAATTTTACAGAAAACTTCCAATTAACCTTAACTGTGTGATGGTCAGACTAGTAGTCAATATCAGATTATATCGCCCCCAGTGTCAGTATAGAGAGAGCTGTCAGACTAAGCAGAACAAATTGTAACTCATAAATTGTTTGCAGCAAATTTCCAAATATTCAAAGATACAAACTGAAATTGTCCAATTGAATTCCAGTTTGTATCTTTGCATTTTCAAAAAGAAGAAACCTAAAAGTATAGAAATTTCAGTGCGTGATAGAAAACAATTTTTTTTTACAGAATCTTTTCAAGTGCCACTTTCCCCTGGTTCACGGGATAAGTAGATAGGAAACCCTGGCCTGAACTCAATCACCATTTTGTCCTTAAAATTGACTTACAAGTAAACGTAACACTCTTTAGATACAGGCTTAATTTGGCATGTGAGTTTTAGTAGCTGAACTTGCTAAAATGTAAAGAAGAATTACGTATTGCTTTTATTTGTTACACAATGGCATGCTAAGAACAAATGTTGACTGAATCCCAGCCCCTGTTATTGCATGCAGAGAGCATGCCTTTTTTTTTAAATCAGAGGGGTCCTGCTGGGAAGAAGCAATGACAGGCCTTCACTAACAAAGCCCAAGCTTGAATCTCCTGTTGCCCGTCTTCCAATTCATCAGAATGGGTACCCAGCGGTAGGCTTTTCCCAATGCATGAAGCTGAATCTGTTTTTTTTTAGCCTGGTTTCCTATTATCTTATCTTATCATGCAGAAATGTGTTTTCTCCCAGAAGCCTGTGACTTAGTGATAAAGGCAACAGCAGAGGGAATGTGATGCTCCTCATCTCAGAAATAGAAATGTCTGTAGCTGATGCTAACCTCACACTGCCTTGATGTCTCTTCTGAAGTTAGCCACTTATACTGGAGCTCACAGCTGATCCCCCTGGGGACATACAGATAATGTGCAGCCTGACATCTCCAGCTTTTGGAAAATTTAAAAAAAAACCTTAAAAAATTAGACACTAGAGGATGCACAAACAGCATTAAAATGAGAGAAGTGCAAGGACAGGAATGCCTTATCTTCCACCCTCTTTTTTTATTCTGTTATACAACTGCTATACAAAATTGCTGTTCACTACAGAAACAGCATGAACTGTACCAATCAAAGAGTCACATCTGGGCATGTGATGCTCGATTCCTTTTTTAAGTTAGAAAAAATGAAACCCTTTGAGAGGTTAGATTGCACATATTACTTTGTACAGGTGTGTTAATTTTCAATGTAGCAGTGCATTTATTAAATAACATGCAAAGTCAATAATAGTATTTGAACATGAATTTATAAGAGCTCATAGCAAACCTAGAATAAACCTCGAAAACCCTTACAAATTTTTTAATTAATAATTTTCCACAGGTCTCTATGCTGTAATTATGTGTTCAACTCTATAGTTGAACACATAATTAGCTATGATTAAATGATTACTAATTGTATAAAGGCAGACCAGGCATGAAGGCCTTCCTCTGAACAAACCAGAGAGAAAATGTTCTACTTGTGCTCTGCGCAGTGTCAATGAAATTAAACGATTAATAATTAATTTTCTATAATAACCCACCATCTAAAATTCACCCACCATAAAAAACACAACGAGCACTGCTCTGCAAACACACTGTACTTGCTGTGGCATGCCATTACTCATAATTAAATTTTATATATCATTGTATATAGTGTATATACAATTATATAAATGGATACTATGTAAATATGGGTATGCTGGAAAAGCCGAACTGTGTGGTGACCAGAGGATTTTATTTCCCTTGGCATGTATTTGATGGCTTTAAGTTCTGCGCTCAGTCTCTGCAATTTGAGCAGAAATAGATCATAAAGCATATTGTTTTGGAAGATTTGGTTGGAATTTTGCCTGAGAGGGAAGATTACGAGTACATCTCTCTCCCTCCCCCAACACACACACAGTTTTGTGAGAATGACATTCCTAAGCCAGGAAGGAACATTTACCGCAGTGTCTTCTCATGCTTTCCCCAACCTTGTGTGTGGCCTACAATGATAAGAAAGCCCCTAAAGAAAGCAGCTCCAGTGGATAAATAAAATGAACCATTTAGCAAACACTCTTATCCAGAGCGACTTACACAACACATGTTCTTTTTACATGTGATCCATTTATACTGTTGGATATTTTACTGCATGAGTTCAGGTGAAGTACAACAGTGCCCCACCTAAAAGCCCAGTGCCCTAATAATTGTGCTTCACTGCCATGTTTATGTGCAATTTATCCCATCATGTTTTTCGATACATGGGTCTTGTTTGTCAAATTAAATTATATTTATAATTATTCATTATTCATAAGTTAATGTTAAAGCAGACATGTTATGTTAATGTTATTGTTGCATAAAATGTCATTTGAAGAAGAAAAGCAAAGCTTAAATTAAGAACACTGATCTACAGTAATGTATGCAATTGCATGATTTGGACTGCATACTGTGAAGTCATTTGGGAGAAATTTCCACACCCACACCATTATGTAACCTTTATGTGTCAGACAGTCGAGGTTAAGTGGGACCTGGGCTTGCGTAGTACTTGGACATGGCCTGCCACAGTTCCTGCTGTAAGCGAGGCAGGGGACAGCAGGAAGTGATGAAGACCAAAGGAACTGGAAGTCTCAGTGCAGCGATAGAGACACTGCTTCAGATGCGACACGAAAGCAGAGAAACTGACTCTCCATGCTGTCACCATTAGGCTTATTGGGCAGATTATGAAACATCCATCTTTAATCATTTACCCCAAACCTCCCGCTGAATCGCTGCACAATCCTTAGTATTCACCACCTGCCTCCAAAAAAAGATGACAAAAGAGAGTTTCTCAGGTGACCTTCTGTGTTAAAGAAATGAACCTTCCTCCAAATGATTATTTTCCACTTGTGGAACTGGGTCCCCTCTATATAAGACTGAAATGACACTGATAAAGATGAACATGGTTCATTATCAGGAGGTACGATAGTAAATGTCAGTAGCAACGGAATTTTTTCCTCCACGAAAGGTAATGATAAACCTATCTTTCATGGATAATTCTAATTATATCTGGTTGGATATTAAGCTGTCAATGATGTTCCAAGAAAAACCTTCATAGAATTTTCAGTAATGGTACATTTCTCATATTAAATAGCCAAATATACACTTAAATGTATACAAGGCGCTTAATACACAGCACGGATTTCACCAGATCTCAACATATGAAATTAAGGGTTACCCCTGTTGACACAACTTGAATTTGATCAGTTGTGTAAAGTGATCGAGGCCATGTATTACTCCTGTTTCCCGGCCAAATAGACAGTATCCTTACTAACTCCTTTTCTCAAGCCTGCTGAAGGAAGCCTCACTCCCCCACTGAAAAAAATGAAATAAAACAAATAAAATCAATTAATAGGTAGAATCCAGATCGGCAACAGAATCAGCTTTCTTTCCATTTCCTAACTCTGAATGGCAGCAAACAATAGCTCATGTTATATAGTAGCTGCCAATTGTTCCTTCGAGCAATAGCACATTGGGTCTGTTTGGCCAGTGAAGTCTGTGCGGTCTAAGAAGTGCATTGCTTGCCCACCGATGTGAGATTTGTTATACTGTTCAGATGAAAAGGAATAAGAGTCTGCATGTCAGTGTGTGACAGAAAAGATGTGGCCCTCTATACCAGGGGTTCCCAAACCAGTCCTGGGGGACCCCTGTGTATGCTGGTTTTCGTTGCAACCACAGTTGCAATCCCAGAATTCTAACAAGCTGTTAATTTTTCTTAATTAGGTGCTTTTCATGTTTGGAGGAATTATTCACCCTCTTAAGACACATTATGTCAGAAATAGCTATGCATGCCATGTAGAACAAACTCCCCATGTTCACGTTGTGCTTATTGTGCTATATTGCAACAATTACATAAAAAGAGGTTACAAAATAATGTATTTTCACTCAAATTAAAGAGTAAAGTGAATCAATAGGCTCCTAATTAGGTTGTTGAACACATGTGTTTAACTCAATTATTTCTTTAAGCTTATTAACACAATGCAGGTTTGGCTCGTTATCATTTGCTTTGTGTTTGAATTCTTCATTATCTACCAAATGGTTAGTTTTAGTGGCCATGTGTCCACACTTTCACCAATTAGGAGCCTATTGATTCAAATCAGTCTTTAAATGGATCTGTTAAATAATTTTCTTATCTTTTTTAAATAATATAGCACAATAAGCACAATGTGAACATGGGGTGTTTATTCTACATGGCATCCATAGCTATTTCCGATATAATGTGGCTTAAGAGGGTGAATAATTCCTCCAAACATGACAAGCACCTAATTAAGAAAAATTAACAGCTTCTTAAAATTCTGGGATTGCAACTGTGGTTGCAACGAAAACCAGCATACACAGGGGTCCCCCAGGACCGGTTTGGGAACCCCTGCTCTATACAATTAAAATATGTGTCTCTTTGTTAGCATGTTCAAGGCTACACAATCATCATGTCACGAGTTGAACTGAGAAAATCTCGTGCCTGAATCCGGACCAGGTTTTTCTTGGATTCACCACTCCCAAACAGTACACCAGACAGAAATCGAGGTAAATATAACTTTTATTCACTACAATTCATTTAAAACAATGAGTCACAGTATAACATGGCTGACAGAGGCTATGTTCCCCCAGCAACAGCTCATCGCCGTATCTCCCGGCACACTGGCTCCGTCGCACTGATCAGCTCTGCAGTTCGCCGTCGTTGCTGTCCACCAGTTCCAGGTCTAACACCGCTGTTGTGGTTCTTGTTTTCACAGGCACCTCACATTGCTTTCAGCTGCCTGCCTCGTTCAGATAAGTTCTCACTGTACATTGACCCAACATATTCGCATTTATACAAAGAAACGTAATCAAACTAATAACGAAAAAAAAGAAAAGAAACACCGCCTCATGCAAGAGCCCAGAGACCTACACACGCTCTCTCGCGCCTTCCATCAGTCTCTACCTTTACCCCCCGGTGCGCTTCATTATATTCCCTCAGGGAACCCAGCCCCAGCGTTCCCTTCCAATCACTCAATCCCAATGAGTACCTTACACTCATCCAAGCACTCACTCTTCCAATCATCCAATCATCCAATCATTCAATCAATCATTCAATCTGGCTTCATAATTATCCCATCTTCTACTACGACAGCCACCACCATTTCCTGCTCACTGAGGGAGACCGCGAACATGCTACAATCACTTATTCCATACCCCCTACCCACCCCATCTCTGTAAGAGACATTTTAGTTTTTTTTTTTCAAAAAGTATAAAATAGAGTAGATCAGTATATACTAGAAGGCAGTCCCTTCATTGCCATTCATTAAAGGCTTGTGCCCTTTTCTTGGCCCATGAGAACATCATTAAGGATGGAATCTATATTATTCTGTGTGTGTGTGTGTGTGTGTGTGTGTGTGTGTGTGTGTGTGTGTGTGTGTGTGTGTGTGTGTGTGTGTGTGTGTGTGTGTGTGTGTGTGTGTGTGTGTGTGTGTGTGTGTGTGTGTGTGTGTGTTTTCATGCAGTGGAATGTTGCATCAAGGTAATCTCCTATTTTCTTCCATCCAGAAGAGATAAACTGCAACATCAGGGCGGCAGTGTAGTATAATGGTTAAGGAACTGGACTTGTAAATGAAAGGTGCAGATTCGATTCCCAGGTAGGACACTGCCGTTGTACCCTTGAGCAAGGTACTTAACCTGAATTGCTTCAGTATGTATCCAGCTGTATGAATGGATAAATGTAGTAAGATGTAATACGAAGTTGTGTAAATCACTCTGGATAAGAGCGTCTGCTAAATGCCTGTAATGTAACATGTTCATCCACCCGTGTCTTCTGTTGTTGTTCTTGCACTCACACCACTGCCCATATTTACCATACAGGGAAATGAGACATGTTTCTGGGACATATGTGCTGCTATTTTCTGTGCATAAGCCTTCAAACTAATAGACAAATCTGGTGCGGTTGTTTTCTGTTTTTCAAAAAGGTATCGCATATTTTCCCCCACTTTCCCTCCCTCTTGGAATCACCAATTGTGCTACACTTGGGCATTCCAAATACTGTACATTTCGGGCTTTCCAAATACAGTACGCTTCGGCATTCCAAATAGTCTATGCTTGGGCATTCTAAATTGGCAATTCCAAATTATTTTTAAAACAGCCATAATGAAGTTTGCAAGCATATTATTTATTATATAATTACATTAACGATAGAATCTGCATTGGGACACATTGTCCCTTTTTCATTTGTGTTTCAGTAATGCAGGACTGCTGTTGTAGTTAATTCCTTATTAGATCACTCAAAGCAAGGCAAAGCAGTGATGTCAGAGGAAAGAAACAGAATTATCGCCAGGACAATTTTTAAATATTTGATTTTGAAAAGAAAAACAACAATTTTAACCATTTTGCAAGTGGATTAATGATATAATAATCTTTATTTTGTCATGTTTTAAAACAGTTAATTCTGCAAAAGAACCCCACAGAAAGATGGGTTATCTACTGAAAATAGCCATGCCACTCGCACAGTAAGCAACGGGGTTGTCAGCCAACAATCTACAGGGGGTATAGAAACTACCAAGCTGAATATAAATTGCCAATTGAAGTGATAAGATGGCCAGTGACATCCCAAGATATTGCATACCTTCACTGAAGGGCGATGGCAAGATTACTGTTTATGAGCCTTGGTGATGTCAGAATCTGAGTCACTGACAACAGAGATTTCACGATAGCCACGCCCAGTCATGGACATTTTCAAACACAATTCTTGAATCCAACTGACAAAAATCTAAATATGGCTGATGTAAAAACATGAGGATGTATTTATTTATTTATCTAATAAATAAATAGCCCCAATGTGGGGCTGAACATGTCCAATTCCCACCCTAATTTGGAGTGTGCAATTATCTGCAACCGCGTTCATGCGTGTACCTCACTGCCATTTGGGAGAGTGTAAACATCTGCAGTTTTCCTCCGAAGCACATGGTGCCGTCAGCTGCTCCTTTTCACATCGAAAACTACAGCCAAGCTCCCACAGAGTGGAGTCAGAGGAAGAACTTTCATATGCAACTTTGACAAGTATTCCACGGGCACCCAATCAACCAGCGGGCGTCACTTCAGAGCGATGAAACGTGGACCCCTAAGAAACCCTCTCCCCTGGCCGAAGCCATCAGCTATTGTGCATTGCCCTATGGAGCTATGGCCAGTCAGCACTGGTACTGCCCGGATTTGATCCGAGAGCATGGGGCTCATTCATGCACCACAGAATGGTGTCAACCGAATGAGCCACCCAGCAGCCGTGAGGATGTAACTTTACGATGCTTTTTTTGCCACTCCCCCCATATTTGATATGCCTTATTGCTTAGGCTACATCCACACTCTTCCTGCGATCCCCGCTGCCAATGTGGGAGAGTGTAGATAAGCACACACACACTTCCTGGGATCCCTGCTGGCAATGTGGGAGAGTGGAGACAAGCAAATCAACCAGTAAGGGTTGCTAGAGAGCAATGAGATGCAGATTCCAGCCAAATGAATCCTCCTTAATCCTGGGCAATGTTACTGGCAATTCTACGTCATGCTGGTTGCGGTTGGCATTGGCACAATCAGAATTCCATCCTGGACCATAGGGCACATGCGTGCACCAGAACAGTGCCTTAACCCCAATAATGTAACTTTTTTAAATCAAGTATTAGATGCATAGGTTGTGTAAATAATTGTACCTGCATGACCCAGTCACTACCTGTGAAGCTGACAAATTGGCATCTGAAAAATTCAATCTCTTAACAATAGAGGGGCTGCCACTCAACCACGGAAAGGCCTGTTCTCACTTTGCAAAATACTCTACAATATAATATATACATTTTATATGCAAAATAACAGAATAACTAAAGATAGATGTCATTCAATATATACCATTAAATATACAGCATTAAAATAATAAAAGCATCTAATGTAGACATATAGTAAAATGTATCAATTCAACTGTGGAATAGGGGAAAAAAACTATTTAAAAAAATAATAATAATGTGGGTATGCATCAAAGTGTTCACAGATCTGAATACTGCATTCATTGGTTTTTGTCAAACAAATCCACAAACAGCAAGGCTTTTGAAGAATCCCTTCTTGCATGTGATCATGTTGCTTTTTATGCTCAAAAACACACCTATAAAAGCCCCTGATTAATCTAGTTACTGCCTCACAAGATTTGCATTTACAGAACTGAATGATTTCAATATTGCATGATTGAACAGCAACAAGATCAAAGAGAATTGCATTGCATTGGCATTTGTTAATGCTCGCCCTAAAACGAATCATAACACTAAAATGGGACAGACCTAAGTGTTTAAAATCCTGAAGTGAACAGTCAATCTCTGGCTTTAACAGCCCTTAGTGTCTCTACAAGAGGTGACCGTCTGTGTCCTGACTCTCAAGGTTTTTCTGGTTGCCGCCCCTTCTCTGCGTAGTGTTCCTCGCAGCTCCGGGAGGGCGTCTGTGCCGTGTTTTTCCTTTCTCTTGGCAATTATTTTGCGCACCTGTTACAGGTATTCTTCCGGCTATATAAATGCTGTGCTTTCCTTTTCCGGTGCTTTGGTGTCTATTTACCACATGCTCAAAGCCGGTAAAGGTATTCCTTTCTGTTCTACTACTCGTGCCTTCGAGTCTCGCCCTATTTTCCTGGGTTGATTTTTATTCCCATTCTTTACTTTTCTGCTCCGTTCGTGGACGTCTCGCCTCCTCTAGTGGTCCTCACGCTCATGGGTGACTTTTTCTGACCTCCCTTCCTATCGCATCTGGCTCTCCAAAACCGGGCCCCTTACAGTACACTAAAGCCAATATGGAGGAACCAGCGACACCGCAGGGGGTTAAGCAAATGCTGGCCACCCAGAGCTCTGCCTGGGCCTCTCATGAGGAGGGCATTCTTGCCGTTCAGGCTAGGCAGCAGGCCATGCAAACTCAGCAGGGGCAGCTTATGCATCAGCTGCGCTACCAGGGAGACTGCCTGCGGGATTTGGCAGACAGTCTCCGCGCACTGTCTATCGCAGCCGCCCTACCAGTCACACAATCACCCGTTCCCGAGGGCACCCCTCCCTCTCCGCCCCTACTACACACTGTGAGGGAGCCTAAGCTCCAACTGCCCCTCTGGTACGATGGGCAAGCAGGGAAGTGCCGATGGTTTTTAACTCAATGTTTAATATTTCAATATCAATATCTCAATCGTCGCAATTTAGTTTGCAGGATTTCCAAGTAGCATTCATTCTATCCTTGCTCTCAGCCAACGTCGAGACTTTTATCAAATCCGGGGCAGTGGAATACTTTGTTGACGCCCAGCAGGCCAGGGAACATGGTCTACCCATCCTCCGCCTTGCCCGCCATCGGTTAGTCACAGCTCTCGGTAGTCGCCCGTTGGGTACTGATACTATCAGAGAGACCACAGGTCCCGTGACTATGCGCGAGGCTACAAGGGTCATTCTGAGATAATTCAGTTTTTCTTAGTTGAGTCACCAGCCTATCCCCTAGTCTTAGGGCATTCTTGGCTGGTTCAGCATAGCCCTCATATCAAGTGGGGTGAGGATAAGGCCATCATTCTCCGGTGGGGCCCTCAATGTGGATTGCGCTAAATTAACGGCTCCTCTCGGGTCAGGAGGGCATAGGCCCAGTTCCGAGTCCAGTTCTGATTCAGACTTGGAGGAGGCTGATTCCCTGTTTGATCAGGCGGACCCTATTTTTCGCTTGGAGGATGGAGAGGAGAGCTTGGCTTGGGATTCCTTAGCTAACGAGTAGTCTCCCTGGGAGGAGACATTCCCAGAGGAATTATCTGAGTCTGAAATCAGGTGGTCTCCCGTGCCTGATTCATCTACTGAGGGAGTGAGCATTAAACTGGCAGGGACATTTGAGTTTCCCTTGCCAGCTAATGTCCCTGTAGAGTACACCGAGTTTGCTGAGGTTTTCAGCAAGCAGAGAGCTACCACCTTACCACCGCACCGCCCTTATGATTATGCGATCAATTTATACCTGGGCACTGTTCCCCCAAGGGGGCACTTATTCTCTTTATCGGTCCCTGAGAGTGCTGCCATGAAGGAGTATATTGAGGAGGCTTTAGCCAATGGGTTCATCAAACCCTCTACTTTGCCTGCAGGTGCGGGCTTCTTCTGAGACCTTGCATCGACTATCATGGTCTCAACGAAATCACCATTAAAAACCGGTACCCGCTACCCCTTATGAATTCCACTTTTGAGCGCCTTCAGGGGCAGCTATTTTTTCCAAACTCGACCTCCGCAACACTTATAACCTGGTGCGTATGCGTGAGGACGATAAATGGAAACCGCTTTTAATACACATAGCAGACACTATGAATACCAGGTGATACCGTTCGGCCCCCTCTGTCTTTCAGGCGTTAATTAACGATGTACTTCGAGAGATGCTGGAGAGATTTGTTTTTGTATATTTTGACAATATTTTAATTTTCTCTCCTAACCTGTCGACTCATATTGGTCATGTCAGGCAGGTTTTGGAAGCTCTCTTAAAGGCAAGGTTGTTTGTCAAGGCAGAGAAGTGCTCTTTTCACTACAACACTGTGTCTTTTCTGGGGTTCATTATATCGGAAGGAAAGGTTTCTATGGACTCTGATAAGGTTTCAGCAGTATTAAACTGGCCAAGTCCACAGTCAGTAAAACAAGTTCAGCATTTTCTAGGTGTTGCAAATTTCTATTGGTGGTTTATCCGCAATTTCAGTGTAGTGGCCACACCCATTACTGCTCTTACCAAGAAAACATCCACTTCACGTTTTCAGTGGAACCCTAAGGCTGAGGTGTCTTTTTCTGAGCTCAAAAGAAGGTTCAGTTCGGAGCCCATCCTGATTACTCCCAATCCCTCCCTCCCTTTTGTTGTTGAGGTTGATGCCTCGGAGTTGAGGGTGGGGGCCATTTTGTCCCAACACTCTCCGCTCGATCGGAAAATGCACCCTTGCGCTTATTTCTCTTGTGCTTTGACACCTGCCGAGAGAAATTATGACGTAGGGGCCCGGGACCTGTTGGCCGTGAAATTGGCATTAGAGGAATAGCTGGTGTCCACCGCACCAAGGAACGTTTTGCTTGGCGCTTTTGGTGGCCTAAAATGGAGAGTGATGTGTGGGAATTTGTCGCTGCGTACCCTGTCTGTGCTCACAGTAAGGGTTCACGACTCCCGCTATCGAGTTACGTCCTCTGCCCATTCCCAGCCATCCTTGGAGCCATATCGCCCTCGAATTTGTCACCGGCTTGCCTCCGTCTCAGGGCAATACAGTGATCCTGGTTGTGGTAGACAGGTTCTCCAAGGCGGCTCACTTCATCGCTCTCCCTAAACTGCCATCAGCACCAGAGACAGTTCAGCTTATGGTGGACGTTTTTAGGTTACACGGCCTCCCCCTGGACGTCGTGTCCGACTACGGCTCGCAATTTGCCGCTAAATTCTGGGGCTCGTTTTATGCCTTATTAGGGGCGTCCGTCAGCCTGTCTTCCGGGTTTCACCCGGAAACCAACGGACAGACGGAGCACATGAATCAAACCTTGGAGAGCACCCTCAGGTGCCTGGCTGCTTCTAAATCCACATCTTGGAGCTGCCACCTCACCTGGGCAGAGTACACTCATAACACCTTGCATAATGCCTCCACGGGCCTCTCTCCTTTCGAGGCTCAGCTGGAGTATCAGCCCCCTTTGTTCCCTGAGTTGGAGAGAGATGTGGAGGTACCATCTGCAGGGTCTTTTGTGCAGAGGTGCCGAGCGGTCTGGAGGCGGGTGCGCGCTTTGCTCTTGCACGCCTCGGCCAAACAGAAGGCTGCTGCTGACAGGCGCCGTCGCCTGCCCCCTCTTACCGAGTTAGTCAGCGAGTTGCCGAGTTGCCCCTGCGCGCGGAGTCCCGTAAACATGCGCCGCAGATTATGGGACCATTTAAGATAACTCGCAAAATCAACCCAGTCACCGTTCACCTTCTGCTGCCACGATCTATGCGTATTCATCCCACTTTTCATGTCTCCCAGCTTAAACCGGTGTTGGTGAGCAACCTCGCTCCTGCTGAGAAGCCCCCCCCCCCGCCGCACTGGGGGAGGTCCGGCCTATATTGTCTGGCGCATTTTGGCCAAGAGACGTGTGGGCAGAGGCGTCCAGTTCTTAGTAGACTGGGCGGGCTATGGTCCTGAGGAGCGCTGCTGGGTCCCCTCCAGGAACATCTTGGGCCCAACACTTATTAGGGACTTCCGTAGAAACAAGGCTAAGGGATCGCCTGGGGTCGTCCCTTAGAGGGGGGGTCCTTTCATGGTTTTGGCAGCCTCCGTTTATTTCTGCGGTCGTTCTTTTCTTTGGTGGCGTCTTCCTTTCCGGTATTTTGATCTCGCCCGGCAATTATTACTCGCACCTGTTTTAGGTTACCTGCTGGCTATTTAAGCTCCGTGCTTCCTCCTTCCGGCACTTCTGTATTGTATTCATTTGCTATTCAGAGCCGGTAAGGTATAGGACTAGGCGCTTAAGGAGACCACTTTGCCCCATATGCCTTTGGGGTAACGCGGGACTTGCCTTTTGTGCAATTAGCTTTTAGGAACTTTTCGTTCTCTTTCGGTCTGTCGTTTTGGTTTTCCTTTCTCTGCCTGCCAACTACTAGTTTAGTCTGGCTGTTTCCTGTCCACCTCTCTCTGCCTGCTTTCGTATTGAAAGTGAGAGGTTTCCTTTTTCGTTTATTTTGTTTCTTATCGCCTCTTCGTTTTTCCCTCTCGGTTTATTGAGAGGAGGAGGTGTGTATTTCTATATCTCGTGTCTACGAGTTATTCGCCCGTTTCCCCACGGGTCGCTTTTATTTCTCCTTTCTTTAGTCTCCCTTATTTGTTACTCTCCTATCGAGAGTGGGAGCTTCGTTTATTTTCTTGTTTTGTTTTCCTTTCCTATTATCGGAGTTTCTCCGTCTTGTGGTTCCTATTCGTGGGAACTTTCCAGTTTCCTATAGCCGCGTTTGGTCCTCCACACCGTACACGCCCCCCCTCACAAAAGGTGATCATTCAGAATAACTTTGCATTGATTTACAGTGACCCTTCCCTCTAAGGGGACAATAGGACCCAAACCATGCCAGGAAAATGCCCCCCACAGCATAACAGAGCTACCAGACCCCCTCACTGTAGGGGTTTTTCCTTTAATTTGTCACCGTCTGTATGTTTGCTGTTGTTTAGCGTGGACTTAAGGGCTCTGGTTTTGCATTCTTACCTGCTCACTGCAGCAGATACTGATACTGGCAAAAGGCATGTATATGAATGCCGTCCTCATTAAAACACATAGAACTGTTGGCTTTTATTTCACCACAACCACACCTCACATGTCACATCCAGGGACGGACTGGGACTAAAAAATGGCCCTGGACTTTTTGACCCAGACCGGCCCACCACAACCGGCCCGCAGATACTCCACCGCCCCCGCCCCATCGAGGCACACACAAACACACCAGCCCTTAATACCACCACTTTTATTGAACAATATAATATTTATATAGAATAATATTTATTGAATAATATTTTTAAATATTTGGTCGCATATCCTTTGCATGCCATGACTTCCTGATGTCTGTGACTTATCAACATCATCAGAGTCTGGATATCTTATTTTCAGGTTGTCTGACAAGTGATACAAAAACTCTTTGCATTTATATGGATCTCTATGGGAATTGGGGGGTGGGACTAGATTCAGCTGTAAATTATGCTAATACAGTATGGAACACATTTGTTGGCTAAATGGCTTTAAGTCAGCAAGGGTCCAAGGTATCAAATGAGCTTCAAACCACCGTGCTGCTGCCAGATATGCAGTAGATACTACAAGCATTGGGTACGTTTACATGCACACTAATACTCCGATCTGAACCCGGTTATGGCAATACTCTGGTTACTGAAATGGTCATGTAAACACCTTTATCCGATAATGTAAGGTCATAATCCGTGTTTTCGAAAATCGTTTAATACCCCTGGTTTTTTGACCAAACGTTAAATTTTTTGGAGCATTTAAACACCTTTCTCCGGTTTCTTTCGGCTTTTTAAAACTACGCATGTCAGGCAGAAGAGGTGGTGTAACGTCAAAATGATTCCACCCGTCAACATTTGCTATGCCTGGGGTTCCTTCAGCATCTCACTTCCAGAATTTTATTATTAAATTTGCATTTCACCGGTGAAAATATATTGTTCAGTGTTACGTGCTTGTGTTTGTACTAGCTAGTTTGTGGCTAGCACATTAAATAACTGAAATTTTCGGGAAATTCGCCAGATTTAGAGATCGGTAAAGCTAGCTTGTACAATAATATAAATCAACCACTACTAGCAATTAGCTATAAATAAGTAGCTATAATAATTACTAGCTAGCTATAATAATAATAATAGCCTACTAACGTCAATTTTTGACGGGCGGATCATTTTTGTCCTTACAACGGGAAGCAGTTAGTAGCTACGTTTTCCACAGAGCTGATTATGGAGAGAATCATGTAAACGCGGCTTTTGGAGTAACGTAATCACATTTCTTATGTCCACGTGAACGCAATAAGTTAAATAATGGCGTAAGCTGATCGTTTCCAGTAATCGGATATTGCTGTGCATGTAAACGTACCCATTGTTTCTCCTGAATATTTTTTCCATTGAGTTCAACAGGAAAATTAATCAGGAGAAACAATTCGCCAGTGGTGTACGATTTATGGACATGTGTAGCTAGCTTACCAATGACCCAGTTGTAATTGTGGTTGTTCTAGCTAACGTTAAGAATCTCTCTTGTGATAGCAAAAAAAATAGCCAGCTAGCCAAACCTAGCTTATCTTATCCCTATCGTCTTCTGCCTTACCGGTTCAGCTTCAAGGCCTTGATTAATCGAACTTGTGTTGTCGTCGCTGTGCTCAGTGAGCTGCTGCGGTCCTGAAAGATCGTTGTTGTCGTCGTCCTCCTCCTCCTCCTCCTCCTCCCCTCTGCTGCCAATTTCACTACTAGGCTGAGGCTGGGAAGATTCATTACTGCTAGCGCTGGGCCCAGCAACCCTGTCATCTGCAGCAGCGGCAGTGCTGCTGCTGCGGCCACTAACGTTAACATAATTTGTTATTTTAAAACACTTGGCTGCACCTGACTCAAGTGATTTTAATTTCTTTTGTCTAAGCTTTTCAGCCCCACCTTTCTGTTTTTTACCCTTTTGTTCCATGTTGCGACAATTTTTTCCGAAGTTGAACCATCGATGATGACTTTGGATGTTACTGATCTCGCGCCCTGGCGCTCAGGTGACGTAATGGAGTGGACCAAAATAATTGGCTGGGGGGGAGGGAGGGGGGAGACTGACAAATTTGAAGGATTTTTAGGGATACAGAAATATCAGATGTGAAGTAAACCCCTCTGCCAAAAGTAATGGGCCGGCAGCCCACTCGTCTGGGCCGGCCAGTTAGAACCACACATCAGTTTTTATTTTTTATTTTTATTTTTTGCGTTGCATCGATCGGCCCCAATTGTCCATCAGCCCACCGGGAAAACTCCCGGTACTCCAGATGGCCAGTCCGCCCCTGGTCACATCTTAAAAGCATGCAGATCCTCTATCCTATCTCCATTTTCTCCCTGTCTGTTACTCCATACTCATCTTCTCTTAAAATAGTTAACTAACTTCTTCCTGGCTAAATAATAAAGTAACCAAGTGGTATGTGTGGTATGGTGTCAAATCTACTGAAATAACTACAGATTGCATATGATAACCAGATGGTCATCATTTGTGTTTTGTCGTGTCAAGTAATACATTTTACAGTATTTTCCAGTCAAGTAGAATCACTTGTCATTCTTGAGCTAGGCCAGCTGGGACACACAGGAGATTGTGCAATTATTCTGAGCTCAAAACTAGATGCATAAAAACAGGATATTGGATCCCTCTACAGATCTCCATGCAGTTATTTCATAAAGACCTCTCTGATATATATATATTTTTAAACTGTATTTGTAGATTAAGTTTCCACCATCTTTGACAGTCACTGACAACAATGTGAAATAGATTGAACTTTTATGTGAATTAAACATCACCATATAGGGAAACTTTAGATATTTTCACTGTGAAGCATGCACTTTGAAGTAATTTCTTGAAAACGCAGACATAATGAAAGTGTATTAATAGGGCCAAGCACCAATGGTAGGTAGACACCTATTGTAATTGTTAGTTTTTTCACTATTATTGTTTCTGCAATGGGAGTCTATGGCAACCCATAGAACCGCTTCAATTTTTGTGAAATTTGGCACGGTGAGGACAGTTCACCATATCAGTCACCAAATTTGGGGTCAGTCAATCCACCCCACTAGTGCCACCAACTGGCCAAATTTGATGTTAGATCTTGTAACTTTTGAAATGTTTGGCCTAGAGTCATGGTTCTTTTTTCCCCATGATCCTTAGGTCAAGCGCAGTAAAACTCGCCCAGTCATGTCAATTTCTACCATATTGGATTTTCCACCATTTAGAATTTTTTGAAAAACCTACTTTGTAAACTAGTCCTAGGCCATTTGCCTAATCACCACCAAATTTGGCAAGTGTAACTTCGACCAGAAATTACTAACATATAGTTGCTAGGTCTAACAATATGGCCGCTGTAAACAAACTAATTTGATAGTGAAGGCACCAAACAGGAAATTAGCCATATCTCTGCAATGCTTTGTTGTATTGATGCCAAACCTGGTACCTTTGTTTGCCAGGAAGCCTAAGGGGTACACACCAAGTTGCATGAAATTTAACCACTTGGGGGGCTTATACCAGGAAACAAAAAATGATGCAGATTATTCTGCAACAAAAGAAGATTTTCAATCAAACTTTTTGTGGACCATTGCAGTAAAGATTCTAACTGTCAATCATATGCCATTGGTGTTGGACATTTTGGTTTGGGCCATGTTGGATTTTTTCAAAACCTATTTTTAAGCATCTCCTCCTAGAGCTATCACCCTAGCTATCTAGCTGCAATTCTGGTCATTATGTCTTTGGACCATTTTCTTTAAGAGCTGTTAAAAGATAGTTGCTCGGTTGAACAATATGGCCCCAATATACAGTATATATTATTATTCTTGCTTTCTAGACACATCTGGAGAATGGCAGACAGAATGTGTTGATGAGGAACTTTGCCTGTTTAAAACAAAATTCCTCAGGCCTTGTTCAGAGGTTTTTTCCTGGCTCCGGGGTTGCCATACAAGACAGGATGTCAGCGGCAATGAGTTCCATTGATGTTCCATTGATGTGACAAGATGACAGTGCAGCTGGGTGCTCTGACCCGGCTTGTACCTCCAGACACTCCATCACTCCATGAGTGTGACCAGCGATTTGGCAACTGGACCCATCATCATCTACCGCCTGGCAGGTGCCCCATCTTCCAAAGGATCGGCAAGTGTCACGGCCTCCCAGGGACAGCTTAATTTAACTCGCGTCTCAAGTGTCAGAGCAAAGCTGGGCCCTCTCATTATTTTCATCTTGTTTTTTTAGTGTTTAGCCACCCGTTACTGTGCCACTTGAGGTTTGCTTCACAGGGAAAATCAAACTAATAATTCTGGTCCAAGCTCTCATAAGTCACTGAACCTCTACTCTCCATCCCCCACCCCTCCCCTCCCCCAACTCACCAGAACGGATGATGAGGCAGCTCCATCCTGGTGGGTTTCAGTTGCCTTCTGTGTCTCTGTAAACAACTTGGACTTACATTTCCCTGTCTACTCGACTTCCTCCAGACTTGTATGACAGTATTTTTTTTTTGTATGCACACTGCATTCATATTGGGCAGCTGCAAATTAGTTTACTAAACTTTACAAAGACCCTCCATCCTATGCTATGTAACATTTGCGATAAAACGTTTTCACAATTTGTAAGAGCTGCTGACATAAAACACAAAACACAGACAGCCAAGGGTGATCATTTTCATGTGTGAACAAGGCATGACATATGACATTTTTTCAGACCAATACTGTCTGAACAAAATAATCAAATAGCAGCTGCCGTTGCAGTGCTATCATTACAAATGAGAATGGCAGAGATTTGCTACCTGACAGCCAACATTCATGTGGCCTTGACACAGATTTCATAGAACAGCATACAGCATTTCATAGAAACTGATTTTGACGTGAATTGAAAAACATACTGCATATTGCTGTTGTGAGCCATTTGCAAACATCCTGGCCATTTTAGCCATACACACATATGAACTATACTACGTAAGTAATCAGGAGATTGGGATTCAGATCCCAGATTGGATTAACAAGGATTTGCATGGGCGAAAGCTTAAACGAATAAGCTTAAACAAAGCTATATTGGGGTTTTACAGAATGCAAAACACATACGGTTTAATCCAGTTCATTCCCTTCCCTTAGTACAGAATGATCTTGTTACAATATAAGTATTATTTCTCTCCAATAAAATCAACAATGCCATATTTTTTAATTGTATGAAATACAAAACAAATGTCAGTCTCTTCCTGGGCTTGTGTAATTTTTTTTCTTCTTTTCTCCCAGAACAGGAATTGTGAACGGCAAGCCACTAATCTTTCAGCCATTAATTCTTACAATCTGCTTGGCGTGTTGCCACATCTGTGTCCGCTCCTGCACAGGGCTGCGTGCATTTGGCTTGTTCTCCTTATTTTGTAGAGTCTGCTCCCGCACGGCGGTGTTTAAAGCCTGTTTACGCTAGTCTGCTCATTCTGGACCACTGAACTATTCGGTGTTCTGGACATGTCATGCTCCCACACAGCCTTGTCTATAGGACATGTGCGGAGAGGGCACAGGATGCATGGTCCATCTGGGCCGCATTTGGCACCAATCTGCACGATCCCTAGATCGTGGCCGTGGCGAATAATATGACCAAATTATAAGGAACTCTGAATCAACACGGAATTCAGCAGAATGCGGAGTCTCGCGATGGGACCGCTCAAAGACCATACCGAGGAAAAGCGTTTCTGTGCCTATGTGACCACCCCAAAGACAGCACACCTGCAGGTTAAGAGCAGCAGCAACTACCCAGGTGAAAAAGTAGTATACTTTAGTGTAATAAAAATATTATTTAAGTACAAAGATTATTACAAGTATACTTTTCCTTTTTGTACTTAATTTGAAGTATGTTTAAAATGTACTTTTAAAAAGTGTAGTTCAAGTATAGTCTCAAACACACCGTAATACTTTTAAAGTTTGTTTCAAATGTACTGGTGACATTATGAAATTGTACTGCAAGTGTATTTAAGATACCAACAAATCATACTTTTTGTTAGTGCACTTAAATATACTTAAGTACACTTAAAATAGTCCCATTTTAACATACAGACATAGTGCACTTAACTATACTAAAAATAGTCCCATTTTAACATACAGACATAGTGCACTTAACTATACTAAAAATAGTCCCATTTTAACATACAGACATAGTGCACTTAACTATACTAAAAATAGTCCCATTTTAACATACACACTGCACTTGAAGTACACTTAAGTATGACTTAAGTTCTACTTTTGAACAACTTTAGTGCACTTAGTATACTTGAAGCGCTGCCAATTTAGCACAAAGTACATAATTAGTACAAAAACTACTAAAAGTATACTTTGAAAAAGTATATTTCAAGTATCTTTTTTTTTCACCTGGGTCCAGGGCAAAACCCAACACACTGGGGAACATGAAGGGGAACTCCAGGAACTTACAAACCTGAATATTCGTCCAGGTGAAGTAGTTTAGCTAAGTGACACCCAATTGAATAGAGTGAACTTCACCCACTCAGGCTCTAAAGCCCTGCTGTAATCCTTGTAATTCAAAGAGATGACATCACAGGCATTGTAAGTACTGTATACAGCCATGTGCTTGTTTGTGTGTTTGCATACATGTGTTCTGTGTGTGAGCATGTTTGAGAATGAGTGTAAATGCAATATTCCTATTGTATGTGTGTATATAAAAGTGTGAGTGTGTGTGTGTGTGTGTGTGTTTAAAATAGTGCTCTATATGTTAGCATGAACGTGGGTATTTGTGTCAGTTTGTGTGCCTTATCATGTAGAGGACTGCATGTGTTTTGTGTATTTGTGTGCCCAACACCCCATATTACTGAAACAATTTTCAAATGTCTCAGTTTCAGGAGCAATGAAACAATACAATAGTTCATTTGTAGCTGTGCTTACATAAATATTATTCACACTAAACTTGAATCATGAGGTGAACACTATGGGTCCCTAAAAGGGTTTGGCAAGAAGACAGATAAATGGAAATAACAGACACAGCTAATGGTATATTCTACAAGTGAACCAGCATTGGTATATCCAGATAATTAGCCAGATAATTGAGCCAGGGTAATTGGTGGCAACAAAAACCGGCATGCTCTCCAACCCTTCAGGAATGGAACTGCCCAACCCTGCTTTTTTTCTAGTCCCCTGCACATCCACTAACTCCAGTCATATGGCTGTACTTTACAACCCTCTGGTCTTTTTTAAAAACCTTTTTAATACGTGTCCCCTTTTTTTTGAATTGTCAGATTCAACTCTCAAGTTGTGTCACTATGTCCCTGTCACCTGTGCATCAAGAGAACTACAACTCTAATGCACTTCTCTCTAAGCCAGCGAATAAATATTTGCTGGGTCGCAGAGAAGTGCAATAGAGATGTACAGAGTGCATTACAGCCAGAGAGAGGTCTGACTCGAGGCCAACTGCTGAACATCGCGAGCTTGTGCATAAACTGGTGGCCCTCTGTTTTTTATTGTACAGCCCTGACTAGTTCTCATCTCAGCTGGGTTTTGACGGGCTATACTCCAACACTGCATGGCACGTGCAGCACACAGCACATTTTCATTGTTAAAAAAAATGGACTTAAAAAATAGCATTTCCCTCAACCTTGCCTAAACCAGCATCTTTCTCTCTCTCAATTTAGTATCCTGCACCCTATTCCATATAATCTGACTTCCATGGTGGCGTTCTAATCCACACACAGCTCGCCCAGGATTCCCAGGTTTTCCAGAACGGCCAAGTCCTGGAAACATTTAGTCTCTGCCGCGTCATTAACTGTTCACAGTCCATTTCATTGATCAAATGACACAGATATATGGAACTTATTCAGAATGTTACAAAACAATGAAGTGTTTGACGAACTAATAGCTAATGACACATGTATTACTATTTTGTCTTGTGCAATTTAACTTAAACATTCAAAAAAGAAATTGCATGAATTTAGTGAGTGGAGGAATGGATCCTTGTGCCTGTGGCCTATGTCCTCAGGTGAAGAGCTCTGGCCCTCACTGATTCAGTGCCATGCCACAGGTGCCAGGCCCGAGGTGCCCTCAATGGGTGCGTTTACATGCATGCTAATACTCTGGTCTTACCCCGATTATGGCAATACTCTGATTATTGAAATGGTCATGTAAACACATTTATCTGATTATATTAATCAGCGTAAGTTCATAATTGACATATTCAAAACCCGATTAAGACACCTTGATTTTTGCCCAATCTTTAAATTTTTTGGCGCGTATAGACCAAGGGGCCAAGACTGGGCTTTCGTTTTGAAGCTCACTTCCTGGTTGGGCTGGGAGCGGCAATTATGCCGTTGCTCACTAGCGCCACTACGATTGGCTCCAGTATAGGTATTTCACCATGTAAGTCAATGGCAGCAATGTGGTCAAAATACTCAGTCAATAAATTTTTCCCACAAAAAAATGTAACTGCAATAGGTGCCTTTCCTTCATCTAATGCCTCTGCATGTGCTGATTTTCTAAAATATTGTGCCGTTTGGACAGGTTATTAACATTTGTTCAGGACCAATCAGAGGGACAGGTTGAGTCCTCTTCGGCTCCACGGAGCAGACAGTTTGTATAAACGGGCGGCGAAAAAGACATCCGGAGCCTCAATTCAGTTTTTACGAGGCCGTGGAAAGGCAATGGGTGATGTCACAGTGGCTTTGTCCATATTTTTATACAGTCTATGGCAGGGGTGTCAAGATCCGGTCCTGGAGGGCCGCAGTGTCTGCTGGTTTTTGGTGCGTTTAAGCACAAGTGATTAATTTAAGTCACTAATTGGCTAAGAAGTCCACACACCTTGTTCTCAATGCTTTAACTGGGTGCTGATTGAAAGGAAACCACAAATACCTGTAGACACTGCGGCCCTCCAGGACTGGATTTTGACACCCCTGGTCTATGGTATAGACATCTTACTTTGACTTCTTTTAGTTTTTGAATCTATGCTTGTCAGGCGTAAGTCGAAGATCCCCGATGAAAACGAACAAGTACTGTCATGGTTTGTGACCCTTTTTCCCTTGCGGTCGGTTTCCTTGGTAGCCACGCGAGGGCGCTGCCCTTTTAGTGGATGTTTGCTTTGCTCCGCCCCGTCTTGATTGCGGAGCTTCTCTCAGCATCACACCTGTGCGTGGTTACCTTGTAGCTATTTAAGCCCATGTTTTCCTCCGTTCTGGGCTTTGATATTAATTTGTATTGTCTGGCATTATTTGCTCTGTTTTGTGTGTGGTATTATTTTGCCCTTTGATTGCTTAGCCAGTATGATTAGGTCTAGGTTTTTTGGGAGGCCATTTTTGCTCCAGAGTGTTTTAAATAAAAATGTTGAAATAATGCAGGACTTGCCTTTGTGGATATATTAGGACTCTTCCCCCCTGGCTCTTTTCTGTCTCCGCTTTCTGGTCTTTCCTTTCTTCCGTTGCCTAGACCTTTTTGCCTTTTCTGTCTCTTCCTCCTCTCTCTGTCTGCTTTATTCCGTGAAAACGAGTGGAGTCTTTGTTTGTTTGTGGGTGTATTTGTATAGTCATTTCTTACTAAGAGGCAGGGCATTTTTATCGTACTGACAGGTAGGGCTTTATTTATTCTGAGAGGCAGGGCGTGTATTTTCTATTAAACTTGCGTTAGTCTTTTAGCCGGTAAATGTCCGGTGCACCTGTCCTGTTCGTCCTTCGGTACCTGTCTCCATACATGGAGCTTTGGCGATTTTGTTCGGAACTGTAGTTCTGTTTCGTCATTTGGTACATGTCTTCCTATAGGGAGACTGGGCGATATTGTGGACATGTTAGCGTGTGACTTTGAGTCTCTGAAAGTAGCCTTGGAACGTTAGCTCTCTGTTCCTTTCGCCTCGTTACATTCCCCTTTACTGAGAGGCTAGGGCGAGTATTTTCCACTAAGCTTGTGTTAGTCATTTTGCTAGTAAAGGTATGGGACGGCGGTTTACCGGTGGCTCACCTGTAAAATGTTTCTCTCTCCTGGGAGATTGGGCGTTTACCCCCCTTTATGTTTTCTGCATGTGACTACGAGCTTATGGAAGTATCCGTGGAACGTTGGATCTCTGTTCCTGTCACCTCGTTACATTCCTCTTTACGGAGAGGCAGGGCGTTTATTCTCTACTAATCTCACGTTAGTCTTTTAGCCGGTAAATGTCCAGTGCAGCTGGTCCTGTTCGTTCCATTCGGTACCTGTCTCCGTACATGGAGCTTTTGCCGATTTTGTTCGGAACTGTAGTTCTGTTTCGTCCTTCAGTACATGTCTTCCTATAGGGAAGACTGGGCGATGTTGTGGACATGTTTGTGTGTGACTGCGAGTCTGAGAGTAGCCTTGGAACGTTAGATCTCTGTTCCTTTCGCCTCCTTGTATACTATCTCGTATTATTTTGCAGGGTTTGTTGGCTGTGTGTTTTATTTGTACCATTTATGCTACTTGCCTATTCTAACGCCTCATTACTGAGGCAGGGCATTTATTATTGCTGGCCTTTTAGTTACTTAGCTCGTAGAGGTATGGGACCGCAGATCTCTGCTCTATTCACCTGTAAAATGTTTCTCTCTCCTGGGAGATTGGGCGTTCACGCTTTTACTGGGTTACTTAGCTCGTAGAAGTATAGGGTAGCAGTTCTTTGTTCCATTCGCCTTGTTTGGTTTTCTTACTGAGAAACCTGGTGTTTGTGCTTCTACTCATTGGCGTGTTACAGTGAGCCGGTTTGTAGCTTCGGTACGTGTGTTCCCTGTCTGGGCTCCTTCCCTTAATTACGGGGTTTCCCGTCCTAGTGGCCTAGTGCTTAATGAATCCCCTTGCTGCGTTTGGCCCCTCCTACCTCACACGTCACGCCACCATTACAAGTACACCATTTCTGTTGAGCGTACGCCAATTATGGAAAGAATCATGTAAACGCGGCTTTTGGAATAATCGCATTACTTATACCCATGTGTACACAATAACATAAATACTGGCAAAAACTGAATACTCCCGATAATCAGGGTATTCGTGTGCGTTTAAACGTAGCCATTGTCATTCAGAGAAACACGGCAGCCAGAGCGCCAGCACCTCCGGGGGAATGCGTTTATAAATTATGCATAGTGAGCGTGCGCAGGGTACAGCCTCACTACACTCTCTTTGTGCTGCAATAAAGGGCCTTCAGTTGTTTTCTTGGATTGCATGTGACTGCTTGCGTGTGTGTGTGTGTGTGTGTGTGTGTGTGTGTGTGTGTGTGTGTGTGTGCGTGCGTGCGTGCGTGCGTGCGTGCGTGCGTGCGTGCGTGCGTGCGTGCGTGCGTGCGTGCGTGCGTGCGTGCGTGCGTGCGTGCGTGCGTGCGTGCGTGCGTGCGTGCGTGCGTGCGTGTGCGTGTTCGTGCATGTGCAGAAGCCCTGTAATATGATGGCACAGTAGCAGTCTAGGGGGGTGGGC
The DNA here is from genome assembly GCA_029718625.1 of Synaphobranchus kaupii. Lineage (NCBI taxonomy): Eukaryota > Metazoa > Chordata > Actinopteri > Anguilliformes > Synaphobranchidae > Synaphobranchus > Synaphobranchus kaupii. The sequence goes on along the minus strand of CM056383.1, from coordinate 9,447,363 downwards.
AATTCCAGTCCTGGAGGGCCGGTGTGTGTATGCAGGTTTTTGTTCCCACCAATTACCCCAGCTAAATGAGCTAATTGGCTGTTTACACCAACACTGGTAGATTAGATCACATTAAAACAAGAAGTCTTCGGCTGTCATTCATGCGCTTATTAAGAATTGTAGCTAAAATGTCAGATGGCGTAAATATTAGTGCTAATTAGGTAATTAGCCCTAATATTAATATAAATGTAATTACTCATTCAGTCAATCAATCAATGAACCTTTATTTATATAGCATACTCCTTAGTGCAACACACTTTGCTGTATTTCTTATTAACACTTTTTAATATTATCTTTTAGATTATCTGCTCTTTTATTATTTATTCTCTGTGAAGCACTTTAAGTGCAAAACCAGAGGTAATGAAATAAAATAAATGAGATCAATAAAATAAATAAGATGACCAGTAAGAACTCAGGTAAAAGCAATGCAAAAAGGTATGTGTAGAGTGCCCTCTTAAAACCATCCAAGGGCTGAGCAGCCCTCAGACCCTTTGGAAAACTATTCCAAAGGCTGGGGCCATATCACCGAATGATTCCCTGCCAAAGGTCTCAGTCCTGTATCTTGCTATAAACAAGAGGTTACTGTCAGAGTGTCTGAGGGCCCTGTAGGTCACATACTGTACCTTAAAAGCAAGTCAGATAGGTAGGGGGTGCTAGACCATTAAGAGACTTATAAACTAAAAGACAAATTTTTAAATCAATCCTAAAATGAACAGGTGGCCAATGAAGAGCTTTTGAGATAGGAGTTAAGTGTCCTCTCTTTCTGGTTTCAGCCAATAAACGAGCAGGAGAGTTCTGGATGAACTGTAACTGATATGGATATTTAGTTTATGTAAATACCTTTATATTATGCATGTTTTGTTGTTGTGCCTGCTGTCACTGTTTTCTTACTCTTTGGTAGAATAGCCTCCAGGTTGAACCATCTTTCCTGTCAGAAGGTGATTCCCCCTGCTGGGTATTCTGTGGTTGCACTCTCTGTGCTGTTCCTCAGACGTGTTGTTAACATGCCTCCACTTTCACTCTGCACCAATACACCCAATTCACGGGAGATGCCATCTTGGAATTATACTAAACGAAAACGAGGCTGAGGTGGGAAAATACAGGAAGTGTTTGAGCGTAGTAGTATTTCAGGCTATTATAGGCTACTGTACATTGACTAGTTGCCCAGTTTTTTGTTGTTACTTGCCGTGTACTTTAAACAGCCAAACGAGCGAGACTGTAAACGTAATGCAGACAAATATATTTCTTTAGGCATATAAATTTTCCTTTTCAAAATGGTTTTGGTAATGGGGGAGTATAACACTAGTTTTTAATGCTAGCTCGTGGTGATTCATTAACAAGAATAGCTGCATACCCAGCTGGTAAACAGCGCGAACATAATAAAAATACAGACACGATTGTTTACAATGTAATGATACATTTATTTTGGGGTTGATAGTTCACTGTAAGTTATCCAATGCTGCAATGAATATCGTTGCCTTCCACTGACCTTTCTTCTGGCATACGAACGCTATCATAAAGGAGAATTCATATGACAGCTACGTTCGTTAACCAGCTACCTGAATCAAGTAAGGGGTCTCATTTTTTCGCATTGAACAAAATGATCTCACAACACATTCCTCACTCCTGTAATGGACTGTAAAACCATTGCATTAGATAATCTAGCATTAGCACACAAAGCAACAAGCAATACGAACACAACACAATCACAAGCCAGGGCCACGTTCAATCTGAAAACGGTGTGCACCGTTTTGCTACGATTTCCGGGTTGAACGACATGTTTCCTTGAAACGGTGTGAAATGGTGTGCAACGGGCTTTGAGGTATGTTTTCTCTCGTTTGGTGGGTGTGTCAGAGGTGTTACCCAATCAGCAGCGACGTGTATATAAACCCCGCCGTGTTAAAAAGGCAACGCTTGCAAAACACAACAGGGTGTTCAACGCATCACTGTTTCCGTTTAAATAAACATTTTGCTACGTTTTGTCGGGGCTGAACGCAGCCCAGGTAGAGACAGAACGAGCGTTTGCCCCGTCTTGCACTTCGCTTTGACATGTCTGCCAGGAGATACCTAGCGTTACCGACCTAGCTAACAAGCTATAAAACCAATACGCGTAGCGGACACCTTCGCAGCCCCCCGCGGTGCGGGGGTTCCCCCGGGCATGGAGGGCCATAGTCTGATTTATTCATTTTAGATTTTAATATTTGACTGTAATCTATGTGTTGATAGACAAGCAGGGGCTACAAGGCAAAAAGACAACTAACGTTAGCCTCACACAAAATGCACAGCTGAATAAAGCTACCGAAAATATCACTGGTCAGGCTGAAGCAAGTTGGAGAGTGAGTAGGGTGGATTCAGGTTGAGTGGGACACTTAAAAGCTTGTGGCTACTTTACAGTGTCAATTTTGCAAGCCAATCACAACAATTGTTATTTTGTTATTGCTCAACATCTACTTCACATTAAATAAAGGTTTTTATTGGTGTGCCATCATAGTTGTGGTCGTGTTGTTAATTTTCAAACTGCCTGGCACAAGAAGTTAATTGTAAGCATGCTGACAAATGAAATATTGTTTTAGAATGATAAGGCTGACATTCTGTAAATTATTATGTAAAATCTAGCTTATAGTCTTAAAATGAATCACTTTTGGCAAAGTATTAAAATATAATTAAAATTAGTTCATATCCCTATCAGATTTAATGAAAATCAAATTTACAGTTCTGTCCCACTTAACCTGACAGTGTTAGATAAAGCGGGACAGTGGGTTTCAGGTAAAGTGGGACACTACTTGTAAATAAAAAAACAGCAAAGAGAAAACATTTTATGAATAAATATGCTAAAAAAATACGCTATTATTAATTTGTTATTAAGGTGAATAAATTGCTAAATAAGCACATAAATACAGGCCAAATTGTAGCAGCAGCTCCCATCTTAAATCAATTACAGAAAATATTGCACCCACACAGCAAGTTAAAGGAAAGAGAAGAGGGAAATGATGGGAATAAACAAAATAAAGAAAGGCGAGCAGCACACAGGTAGCAAGGGAGGAAGACTTAATCTGTGGAGGAAGGAAGAAATGAGAGGAGCAATAGAAGAGTATCAAGAGCAAGTGGAGACAGGCCTGAGTCCTAAACTTAGATTTTTGCCAAGTGCTTCGAACATCCACAATCCACACTCCTTGATTGGGGGAAAGGGTGAGAGATATACATTTCAACTGTTGCCATCTTTCACTTACATTTAGCCTAGTAAAGTCACCCCCATCCCCTTATGAATAAACACTGTTTTTTATCACTTGCACAATAATGCGTTTTAATGATAAAATAGGCTAGTGTCCCACTTTGTCTACAAAAGTGTCCCACTCAACCTGAACGTTACAATTCAGTAAAGATGGGTGTCAGATGGTGTTTAGAGATATATAGCATTTATTTAGAAACAAATTATAACGTTATTTCACCATAAGAATGTTGATAAGGCCTTATTTAATTATTTAAAAAACCATTTCAGTAGGTATTAACTCACTTTGATATTTTAAAGAACGATTTGCCAAAAAGTGTCCCACTTTACCACAAACCACCCTAGCCTATGTGCTTTATTTCTCAAGATGAAAAGAGTTGTAGTAACGTTAGGCTAGTGGTGCCAAAAAATGCCGCAAAGACATTATCAAAACAAGCTAAAATACCAAAAAATAACGTAATTATTCTGACCAGTAAGATCCTGCGAAGCTTCCACATCTAATGACGATTCGAAACGCAATGACAGTGCGGCTAGTCTAGCTAACGTTGCCTCCGCTGCGGTAGCTTGCAGTCTCCCGACAGATTCAGGCTGTCAGAGCTTCCTACACAGTTAATCTATTTTCCTAACACACTGAGGCTGTAATTTAAGGAGAATAAAATGCTCAGATCTGGCTGAACTGCTTCAAAGCACCTGTCCCTTCTTCCACCTGTCACGGCATTTAAGCTCTTTTTAACAATTCCTGTGACTGTGGCTGCAGAGACCATTTTCAAAACTGAAACTTATCAAGAACTAGCCTAGAAGCAGGGCGACGCAGCCACTAGGCTACTACTATCTTAGTTGAATTAGTAGTACTAGTAACGTTAGGCTAGTAGCCTACTTTATAGCAGGACAGGAGGACATGACTAGAGTAATCTCAAGTTGGAGTAACGTTAGGCTGATTTAATTTATTTACCTGGAACACATACAACCTCGAGATGGACTTATTTTCACGCCTGCAAAACTGTATAAATTAACCAAAAACCTGATAGAACAGTATGTATCTATTAAAATCACTAGCCACCACAGTTATTTGTCTGATTCAAGTTTATTTAAAATATTCCTGTATTTAGCTTTTCACATAATAATGACTGTGTAAATTCAGTTAAAACAGTTAAACAGACACAGAGACACCTCACATGATTTACGTACCCACACACAACCAGTGCAGGAGATACATATCACAAATTCGAGTCGTGTTGCATGGGCATGTGGCACTTTTTTTTTGCAGTTTTCCTATCTTACTAGCCTACATAACAGCTTTGATAGCCTAGGCGCTAACTACTGCATCTTTGTGGTTCGTGCATTTTTAGATCACACAGATCTGATGCAGCTACTTGCTTTTCCCACGACCGAATAGCAGAGAGATAGAAAATGCGATTGCTGCGATTTAATTAATTATGTTGGAAACGATTGGGGGGAAAAAACGTATTAGACTAGATTTCCCGTATCATTAACCTTATGCCCGCAAACTGCGCTACGCCACTGGCTAAGACAAGTAAACTGGCAGATGATAAACAAACACATTTTAACCCGGTAATTCTCAACTAGGCCACAACGCGTTTCACTGGCTTACAACCATACTATTACATGTAACCATAGTTAGGCTAGTTTATGCTAAAACTGACTGAAAAGAAACACTGTCGTGAACACAACAGGTTGCGTTTTGCGATAGATTTGCATCGCAAATATGTGTACGTTAGATACTAGCTACAACAAAGGCTACATAAAACTAGCTATATTTTAACAAAATAAAATGTATTTTGGGGACCCCTTGTCGGCTCAAGTTTCAATCGTAGGCCTACTGACAGCAAATTTCAGCAAGAGCTCCAGGTTGGTAGTCCAAGCCATTGTTGTTGACATTCACTTCCGGAATTTTCCCACCTCAGCCTCACTTTCGATTTCAAGATGGCCGCCGCGTGAATAAGGTCCATATACAGGAAGCATTTTAACACCAAGTGGGTGAACACTGTTAATGTCATCCCCATTCAGTTATGTTTCCAATGGACATCTTGTCACAAGAAGGACTGTTATTGGCAGTTTCATGGAAGCGTGTGCGTGCATGTGTGTGTGTGTGTGTGTGTGTGTGTGTGTGTGTGTGTGTGTGTGTGTGTGTGTGTGTGTGTGTGTGTGTGTGTGTGTGTGTGTGCATGTTTGTGTGTGTGTGTGCGTGCATGTATATGTGTGTACCTTTATGTGTGTTTTTAGGGTAGGTAGAGGGTGAGAAGCAGTAAGGTTTATGAAACATGTTTACTGAAACAGCAGCAGATGGAATTTAGCGGTTGTTCAAAGGTTATTCAAAAGTACACTTCAAGATACTAGTCAATGACTCTTCTAGTATGAGTAGAAATCCATGGACAAATGATTGCATGTATTTATTGCGTTGCCAAGCAGCATTCAAGGTTGTTTTCCTGTTAACAGCAAGCTGTAGTGGTCACATGAGTAAAAGAACACTTACTGTTTCAATGTGATGCAGATTAGAGTGTTCTTGAGGTATGACTAACTCTCCATGTTTTGTCTGGAAGAGAAAAATATTTTTTAATTACAAGGTTAATCAATGCAATCTAAATCATAGACCTTAAACAATTGAATTGAATTGCAGGAGCAGGACATAAAAATTTGGATGGGGTGAGTGAGTGAATAAATGGTTACACTTAATTAATTAATTGTGTGTGTGTGTATATTCAAGATGAATATTGCAACACAATATGCAAATAGGCTATACATACAGCTTATCGGTGCTTTCAGATATTGCACTTCACTTTTTAAAAAATACATTGTTGCAAATATATTTCCCATGACATTTTCCATATTACATTAAAGGGGCTATATGTAAGATTTTTACGTGCATGAATCACTTTCAATTGCCAATGCTGTATGTGTCCCCCCCACAAATTAAGAATGTGACGTCAAAGCGTGCTCCTGAGTGCCTTCCCTCTCTCTGGCTGGCTGGTGCGTTAACATGGGCTGCGTTAAGCCCCAACAAACCGTAGCAAAACGTTTATTTAAACGGAAACGGTGGTGCGTTGAACACCCTGTTGTGTTACACAAGCTTTGCCTTTTTAATACGACGGGGTTTATATACACGTCGCTGCTGATTGGGTAACACCTCTGACACACCCACCAAACGAGATAAAACGTACCTCAAAGCCCATTGCACACCGTTTCGAGGAAACATGTCGTTCAACCCGGAAACCGTAGCAAAACGGTGCACACCATTTTCAGATTGAACATGGCCCAGCTGAAAGCTCGCCTCCTCCAGCGTTGAATAGGCCTACCGCATCAGCGTCATATTATGCTCACATGCTTAACTATGATGCTTTTTAGCTTTTTACCGAATAAACGGTGCTTTTGTTAGTTATAAAGAATGAGTGTCATTATGGATTAGCGCTTTTTAATAAATGGAAAGGAACTGTAAAATTGCATTTGTGTAGGGGTGTGCCAGCGACGTGGCAGATGTGGAGAGTGGTGGATAATTTATACACGTCACGCGTTCTGAGAAAAGGCTTCCGCAAAGGCTACACTTGTGCTTCCTCACTGAAGAATCCTCCGGGAGCATCCTCGTTCCCCACTCCTCGCTCCTCCGAGGAGAATTTAGCGGTTTGGAATGTCCTTAAAGATGGCAAACCTCGATCGATTTTCCGGGTCAGACGAGGACCGTGGAGAAGAAGACGGATAAAATAAGCGATTGGAATCCACCCCATGTTAACGCAGCAGCCAGCCAGAGGGAGGGAAGGCACTCGGGAGCGCGCTTTGACACATCCTTCATTTTCCCGGCAAATCGGACCCGAATTTCTTACATAAAAATCAGCCCATAGGCTCTTATACGCAATGGAGAAAGTCGGGGAAGGTCTCATTTTTTTAAGTTACTTACAATCTGTTCATACATTGGCAATTGAAAGCGATTAATGCATGTACACATCTTAAATATAGCCCCTTTAAGGGTTCAAGTTCAATCTTTATTGTCCCTGATGGATAACTCTTGTTGCAGCAATATCGGAAAAGCCACACAAAAACACTAGAAAAACAAGCCCACAAACAAATAATAAAAACAACAAATAATGTTAAAAATGTGCAACCTAGTGTGCAAATGTGCAAATCGAAGTTTTATAGAACCATCCTGATTGGTCAAGGATGTAGTCTTTTATATGTAGTCTTTTGGAAAGGCGGTCCAGGGTTAGATAAATGCGGTGTCAAGGATATAAGGGTGAATCTCACATAGATCTGCCACCGAAAGCACAAAAAAGAGAAACACAGCCAAAACATGTTTGAAGGGTTCTGCTAGCATAGAATAACAGTTAATCCCAGTGACTGCTTTTCCATTTTACCAGTTCTGAATCGACGCATCTTGAACTTTTAAACGAGTTCAGTTCCTTCAGTTAGTCAGCCACACTGCTTATCCAGTGCTTCCAGCACAGTTCACAGAGAAGTGCTTCCATCCTGTGTGATGTACATGAAGACTGTTGGCTCATGTACCTGAGTTAAGGTATTAGCTTCAACCCTCTTTGCTTTGTATATTAGGTTTTTGCTCCCTTCCTTATACAGCATACCCATTGAGCTATCAGAGACTGGAATATTACCAAAAGTGAGTTTTCACATTCCTTCAACAAACAGCTTCTGGGTGATTGAATGTAAGCACTTAAGTGGATGCCAAAATCCCTTAAAGTGTTTGAACATTTTATCCATAATAGGACATTTTGAATTTTGCCTTGCGTACAATATGGTAATAAGTTCCACCAATAAAGTATTTTCTTTTTCACAATTACACTTGATGAGAAAAATAAACCCTTTTGTGTGATAATGGGTGTCCTAACTAACATTTGCGTAATTACCTGATTGAAAACTGACACTAGTGTACTTTTAATTTCTTGAAAGCATGTCAGTGTGTGCACAGCGTAACACTTCTCCAGCAAACACATACTAAAGACAATGATTATTTTGTAAATACAATACAATTGTGGAATAATAATAATAACAATAAGAAGAAGAATTATTATTATTATTATATTTAGTATCATGACAGTAGTCATAGTAATTACCTGGGGTGGCTTTCCCAAAGCATGTCGTAGCGAAAATATACTTGCCATTCACGACGATCTAATAGACGTCTAGTGCAATATATTAGATTATTTTGTTTTTCTTTCGTTTAACGAAAGAGGTTCTGGTGGGGCTCGAACCACTGAGCTTCTGGGGGAGAAGACACCGCGTTAACCACTGCCTCAAAGATTAATTCATTGTAAACGGAGGAGTTAGGCTGCCTGACGAGCCTATTATTTACTTATTATATTTATTTTTCTTTCTCTCTGTCTTTTTTGTCAGTTAGGTTTGTTCAAATTTAAAACAAAAAGCAAAGAAAAAAATATTCAAAGATGATCATAACTCTACTATGCTTTTGGGAAAGTGGCTGATAACGATGTGTGATGCTTTCTGTGGTGTGAATCGGCTTTTCTACATCGACCTGTCGGGTCTGTGTTACTCAAAGTTTGTTGTGAAAGTGTGTCTTGAAATATTCAGTCCACGATATACTTTGGGAAAGAGTCGTGAAAATTTCAAGACATGTCTTCAAAAAGATCGTGAAGTGTTTCGTCAATTCTGAAGACACATTGGAATCGGGAAAGCCCCGATCAGTGAAAACAGGTGAAGTGTCTTTTATTTTAAAGGGACAGTATCAGTATGAGAATGGTAATGCTGTGAAGGCAGTCTAAAACTGAAAACTCAAAAACTGTAATTATTGAATTAATTCACACATATGTCTGTAGAATTACAGTGTGCAAGAGTATTTTTAATCTCCAATTTCAGTTGGCAAAACTAATTAAGGCACTGATTTTTTTTATTGAGTCACATGTTTTTTCCACAAGCTTATTGGTTTTGGTCTTATTTCTTTCTCTTCAGTGTTCCAGATCGCAGCTTTCACTTTGATCGTGCTATGTTTTTCTCATAATAGTAGCCTATGTCTTTGTGAGCTACTGTACATTCTGAATATGTGCTGTTGAATTACAGATGTCCTGTCTAAATTAATTTATGTTCACGAATCTGTGCACGCAGCCACTTTTGGATTGTTCCAACATGTCATAAGGCTGAATAGCTTCTTGGGAAATAAATAAATACAATTGATTTATGTGCTGAAAACACTTAATCGGTTTATCAGGATGAAATTGTCTTGTTTCCGTCCATTTTTATAGTAGCCTATAGGTTACTTGGTTATCTTGATTTTTATTACTTTTGTCTCAGGGAGTCATATCGACATGTCATCTTTGAGACTTGACTTGGCTGGTTGTCACTTCTGGTAATTAGTTGCACGCGTGTTGTTCATTGTTCATTGTAACCAGCAAAACAGTCACTCCTGCATGCAGATTTAAATGCAGAATCTAAACAGGTTCTAAAATCTGTCTTCAGAATTGCTCTTCTGGGATATTACGGGCTTCTGCCACATCCAGCTGTAAATCGAATAAGAGCGTCGGCTAAATGTCGAAATGTAATGCATAAATGAGAAAGCTGTGTTGAACATAATTACCTCAACTGGCAAATTGAGTCCTGGCTTTAATTAATAGGTTAAATAGAGAGACTCTAATGCTGATTAATATTGATGTACGCCTACCACTTTATTTGAAGATAAATATAGTATGATAATGATTTAATCTGTTCACGCAGATTATTCGGCTGTAGTTGGGCTACTTTTATTTAGCCCCCAACACACTACTGTGTGTATCCTTTCTCTCGCGCATGCTGACGCAACCCAATTACGCAGCAGTCGCCATAAATAGCCTAGAGTTCAGCTCTCTATCATTACTCTACTGGAAAGCCAGAAAGCGCCGAATGCGCATACAGTCCCATCTGCACGAGAGCACTGCCACGCAGTGGCTGAAGTAGCGGAGAACCATGAGACACGGACGGACAGATTTCGTGTGCTCCAGCAGCATCTGAGTAGCGTAGTGAAGACCCAGCAGGCATCAGATATTCTTCGCAAATTCCTCTTAGTAGTTCAATCCTTTGTTAGGTAGGCTATGCTATTAGGTTACTGTGTCGTTATTGTTAATTCAGAACTTTTTAAAGTACAGACCTTACGCACATGTGTATCATAACTGCGATTCAATTGCGACTTGTTTTCACAACTCATTTAAATACCTGTTTTAAATGCAAAGAAGGGAAATTGGCTAAATTACACTTACGTGTTTACAGTTCCATGTGACGGATGCAGCTGTGATGGATACAGACTATCGTCGAAACTCTCCCATTCTGTTTGCTTGTTGTTGGCATCTCATCTTTGCAGTCGTGACGACAGGACTTATTGGTTCAGAACTTTTACTATGTCTGTTAGAAAATAAGTCATTATTTTACATTTAAATGTAAACCTTAACCAATAAGGCAGCCTTTCCCAGGGATTTTTTCGTCTGCATACCTGTAAAACAGGTGATCATAAAAGGCAAAAGGTGCAGAGCCTACAATTTACAAATTGGTAACGTTCAGAGTGGAATTTTAAGATGTACATGCCATATGTGGGTGTGTTGGAAACTTTCAGGTAGGCTACGTGTTTCACCTCTGTTTTTCAAAGGAACAGGAATAGATGAAGTAATTCGATTTTAAGACGGAAATTCTGCCGCCAAATATGTTTTCGGAAGTGGCCGATTTCAACTATAGCTCCAACGCAAGCGGGGAGTACCCCTACAGTGTTTTGGACCAAGAATGGAGCGACGCACCAGTGGGGAAACTCTCCAGGACGGGGTTCAATATGATGTCCGTTTTTTTGGGATTTATTATGACATTTGGTTTTCTGAACAACCTTGTCGTTCTGATCTTGTTCTGCAAGTTCAAGACCTTGCGGACCCCGGTGAACATGCTACTTCTCAACATTAGTGTGAGTGATATGCTGGTCTGTCTGTTTGGTACCACGCTCAGCTTCGCCTCAAGTGTTCGGGGAAGATGGTTAGTCGGGAAAGGTGGTTGCATGTGGTACGGCTTCATCAACTCCTGCTTTGGTGAGTGTTTCATGAAAGTCATTAACCAGTTTTTATTATAGCAGTCATAGCTGAATGAAAATGGTAGTTGGCTGCACAACAGGTATAGGCAATGCTACTAGAGTGTGTCACTTAGACAGGCTAACACATACTGCAATGCAGCTTGCCTGTATTCTGACCTATTTTTATCGAGTTGTAAAATTATTTAACGCATCGGAATTCTACGGTGCTGGGTTCCTTCACTTGGAGCGCATGTTTTAACGCGCTTAGCTGCATGTGCAATGCCACGTGCTTGGCAACTATTCCTGCGCGTGGCGTTGCAGGCTATATGCAGATAATGCAGCTAAGCAAATATTCAGTAAAACTAGATTGAGACTTTCAGAAGAAACTCTGAGTTTGCATGCGATTGCACTTATAATGTGATGTATACTTATGCATCGTCATGTGTGGTACTATATGATAAAGTCTTCCTTACAGGCAAATGATGACCATGGTGACCTGAGTGCAAGTATTGTAAGGGTTAATTTAGTTGGCAAGCTATAGCATTGGTAAGTAGGATTAATCAGGTAAAGGTTTATTATTATTAGCATTATTATTTATTGTATTATTGATGTACTGTTATTATTACTAACCATGTATTATTCTCCAACATATCTTCTGTAATAATAATAATAAAGTCATAATAGAATAAATGTCATTAGAATATAGCACTAATAAAATAATATTAATAATAAAGAAAAATATAAATTGTGAGTTGGCATGCTAATACATTTGTTAGACCTAGGTATAGTAAAGATTAATTGAGGATGCAGAAAATGGAAAGACTGCATAGCAACAGGTTATAACGGTAGATTCACAAAACCAATAGCTAAGGTTAAATATGCAGCTAAAAAGCATTTTTTACCCAGCATATTATCTTAGTTGCAACATGTTACATCCAGCTAAGCATTTTTGTGGTTAGGGGGTACATTATTTATTGTTATTATTTATTATGAATTTGAAAATATTAACATAGCATATTTATGCAGATTAGAGTGAATGACACAGCTGACTGATTGCTCTAGCGCTTCACAATGCCGGTAGCTAAATGCACTTTTCATACAACGGTATTCCAATCTGCAATTGAAAATCCTGTTTTATAAATGTATGATGCCTGTCTGTTGTGATATTATTGTTCAGTTAGCACCATTATAAGCATTTGGTTGTTATTAATCAGCTTAGTAGCTCATTTGGCACATGGCAGTATTTCAGTTTTTTCTATGTGTCCTATTTGCTGAAATAGTATAATAATAATAAATGTGGGGGTTTTGGCTGGGTTCTTCTTTGAAGCGTATTGTGACAACTGGTTGTGAAATGCCCTATATAAATAAATATTGATTGATTTAACATGTACAAAATCATCCTGATTGGCCAAAAAAGGTCAGATTTGGGAGGATAATGTTTCCATTGGAAATGAATGGGTTAATTTTCAATGGCAAATTTTGTGTTTTTAAGTGGTAATTATTAATAATCTATAATCAGTATAATTAATATCATTACCGCGGTGCGGTAGCACACAGTGGAACAGAGCCAGATTAAACGGGATTTAGAGAGTGAGGGCTGAAGGCCTGAGTGGGTCAAAGAGAAGGAGAGATGTGAGGGGCGGGGGGCGGGGGCGGGGGTAAGTCATGTGAAAGGGATGAAGTCGGTTAAAGGTGGTGAAGACTGCGGATTGGGGTCCGCTCCACCTGCCCAAGCAGCCAGCTCTGCTCCTGGTGACCCTTGAAAGCATTCATTCTCCGGGAGGTCAAGGGTTCGAATCCCGGTCAGGGCCTTTTCTTTGTTGAGTTAGTATGCTCTCCCCGTGTCCGTGTGGGTTTCCTCCGGGTACTCCGGTTTCCTCCCATAATCTGGAGACTGGTTAGGTGACTTTGGAGGGTTTTAATAGGGCGTTGCAGTAAAAGATCATGTGTGCTGTCAACCTGCCCTGTATAAATAAAGGTAAATAATTTAATATTGCTAGCTGCCACGGTGGGAGAACTCCCTCTAAGGAAAGGACACAAACTCTAAATAGGTGTCCTCCATGGGAGAGATTCAGCAGAGTCTCTGTCAGTTTCAACCTCCAACAGTAGAGAGAAAGCATTCATGAATTCAACTGAATTGAATTGCGAGAGCCAGCATGTGTGAAGTGATGGGAATTATCATCATAACCAGAGACTGATATTCTGTATGGGCAAAGTAGTGCAGCGATGGTGCTCACTATTCAATTAAATTTTATTTTTATATAGTGCTTTTTACAGAGAGGAAACAAAAAGTTAAATTTGAACCCCCAAAAAGTAAGTGAGCTAAAAAATAAAACTCCTCAGTGTGTAAGGAGTCGGGTTCGCTGGATCAGATGTGACTGAGAGGGGATCAGAAAGTCACCCACAAGAAGTGGGACGACCACTAGAAAATAGGGGAAGGAATGTCCACGAACGGAGCAGAGAAAATAAAAAACGGGAATAATACTCCCGGCTTAGAGCCAAAGGATAGCGACCTAGAAAAGTGGGCGAAAAGCTTGTACACTCGAGCAGTAGTAAAAGAAAGGAAAGGAATTACCTCTAGCTCTATATACTACGAGAGAGCTTAAATAAAGAGATAATAAAGATATACGATAAAGAAGGTTACTGCCTCAGAGAGGACAGAAAGGAAAACCAAGGCAAGGAACAGAAAGTGCAAACGAGAAAAAAACAAACTCCTAAAGGAATCTCTAAACGCACTAAGGAAAGTCCCACGTTACTTTAATTGCACAAAGCTTTAAAGTAAAGTGGTCGCCTGTACCTATACCGGAGTACCTGGCTTTGGGTGGCAAAGTAAGACACAAAAACGCCGGAACCGGAAACCGCAGCGCTTATATAGCCAGCTGAACACCTGAGAACAGGTGAGATAAATAAGTGCTGGACGGCGGAAAAACACGGCATGGACGCCATCCCGAAGCTGCGAGAGAACCCTCCACAGAGAAGGAACAGTGACCTGCAAAACCATGACACAGTGGGAACAAATCTTGGGAGGAACCCGGCTTTAGAGGGGGAGCCCATCCTCCGCTGGTTGACCCAGTGCACTATTAAAGATAGATTGAATGGTGACAGAAATTAAATGAGGGATGTATCAGTCAATCAGTCAGTCTCTCTTATGTCCTGTGTAGGTATATGTAGAATTACATCAAGAGGAAACAGTGCATCATGCTAACCTCCGGGCCAGGGTGGTAATGAAGGCACATATAGCACAGTGCCATTTTGTGACAGAGGTCAAACTAGTAGCAAAATACTACTGTAGCAAAATAGGAATATATAAGCTTATTACGAGGTCATTCTCAATATGTTGAGAAAGCATACATGAATTACAGTGTCTCGGTTTGCAGCAACAGTAATTTATGTTACAATGAGGTTCACTGCAGAGAGCCAGTGAGCCAGTAATCTTCCTTTGTCAACGATTATTATCATGTTGATAGGATATATTCAATTCAATTCCATTTTATTTGTGTAGCCCTTTTCACAGAGCAACTATCTCAAACTGTGTTCAGGTGGCCTTACATGTCTGCACTGTGCTTCAAACATGGATTCTTTCACATGTTTATTTTACACATATTTCTTTTGCAAAAAAAAAAAAAAAAATCCAACTGGGCCTAGATGGGCGTTGCACCCGGCATATGACGATTCCACATACATGCATGCTGTTTAAGGTTAAGCAGTAATTTCTCTTAAATGTGATCTATGTAAGGCAACACATAGGTGATCGTCAACATCAGTAATCAGAAAATAAAGTAATTAAACTGATTGCACACAAAGCGGCATGATTAATACTGGGGTATTTTCTTAAAGGACAGTGGAAAGTCTTGCCTTTTTAAGAGGTTGACAGAAGGGCTTTGTCCAAATCAGCCCTATCTACTGCGCTCTGTCTCCTGTGTACAGTGCACTGGCAGAAGTATGCTGTTTAATGTGCACTGTTTAGCAGTCCAAAAAAAATATCCAACCGTACTGTGGAAGTATTGTAAGCAGGTCATAAGACGTCCCACAGTGTTGCCATGTCCGCGGTTTTACAGCTAAATTGGGATACTTTCAATGTGCAGTCACGGGTAAAAATGAAAAGTCGCAAAGCACGCACTTATTTTAAAAAGTAAAAACTTGATGATTTCTATTTAAAATACGTTGGTTTCGGTTAAAAATAGTCTATAATTTGGGCTAGTTTTGAGTCGCCATTTGGCTGGAAAGTCTTACAAGATCTGGCAACCCTGCACCCCACTCTTGCGCTGCCATGTCACGTGTTGTTTTTGTTGTATTTGAAGGAAAACGTCAGCGAAGCTTCACGTCACATTTATGTGACCAAAATGTTTGTGTACTTCTTTAAAAGTGTGCTCCCGAATGTACTCAGCGAAACCCCGGAAGTAAGCGTGTCATCCAGGTATTTGAAGTATACTGCAATTTGAAAAATCTTTGCGTACTCTATACGACTTTCTCGCTCTATCTACTCACCAAGGCTACTCAACAGTGTGGAAGAGTGCTGATTCGGACATGGCCATGGAGTTGGACTCACAGTACGGAGTACACATTAGGAAGTGTTACGGCAGGGAATTACATGGTCCCCTGATTCAGGACCCATTCAGCCGGCAGTCATTCTTCCTCCAAGCATTCATATGCAAGGTATTGTGGGTCATTCTTCCTCCAAGCATTCATATGCAAGGTATTGTGGGTCATTCTTCCTCCAAGCATTCATATGCAAGGTATTGTGGGTCATTCTTCCTCCAAGCATTCATATGCAAGGTATTGTGGGTCATTCTTCCTCCAAGCATTCATATGCAAGGTATTGTGGGATTGCTACCTGGCAAGAAGTAAATATCTGTTGATGAGGGCTATCAAAATGTATGGGCACTCCTTGAAGTATTATTGCTATATTTCAATAGGGGGAGCAGTTATCAATGTTTTGAAGTTACATGATAATGGGGGAGTCAGGCCAAAATAATTAGGGAAGTGGAAGAATGAAAACGGATCAGGGTTTAAAGCAGTATTTTCTTTCATATTTTTATTAATTTATGGTTTAAACACTGTTACAAAGAATAATCTACTGGGGGAAAAAAATGCTGGATTCATACTCATGCATATCAATGGAATGCCCATGACTTGGTAAATGTGGTCTAGGTATAATGAGGCTGTTGCTTTTTGTTTTCTGTTGAGCTTATCTGAACTTTTAATACATTTCCAATGCCATTGGTATTGCAGAGATGGCTTGGCATTGTGTGCAATGGATTTTTATTTGACATGCACATGGGCTTATGTCCACCTGCAGAATTGTAATGCCACAGCAGGAAGATGGCTCCAGTGTAGAATTTTTTCTTGCAATGGCGAAGATCATGAGGTGAATTCAGGAGAATTTGTGTGGGTTTGAACATAATTTTTTTAAAGTAAATTTGCACTTTTGCATTAAAAATAAAAACTAAGGTAAATGGCCTTGAACCTGACTTAGGAGTCTTCAGAATGGTTAACAAGAGAATGTTTTAAAACTTGAAAAACAGAACACATTTCTAATTTTTAAAAACAGCCATGTACAGCCATAGCATGACATTTGTGGGGAAAAAACCACTAACCTGCAGCGTGTGAAGGTGCATCTGTTCTGGCACTGAGCCAAAGAATTTTGACACTGCAAGAGAGTAAGTGTGCATGGATTCTGTCAGACACACCAAAACCTTGCTTTAAATTACACTGGAATTTAAAGTTGCTTAAATAAACAAAACATTGGTCTTATACTAAGGAAAAACATGAATTCTAAGGCTTATGATAATCTCTCAGTAATGTGTTTCATTATGCAACTAAGCCTTGAAACGTAAACCACCAATCTTGGCACAAGTTGCACTTAATGGCATTAAGAATCTATGGGTAAATGGTTAGCATGAGGGTTGAATCTGTGCCAAACTGGGCAAGCGTTTTAGACCTGCGGTTATCAAACCACCGCGAGTGCCATTTTCACTCTCCTGCATATACATGCATGTCATTAATCACCTTGTGGCATTCTAAATTTATTTATTATTCATTTAGTAGTATGGAAGCTGTCAGTGTAAACACCTTGAAATGTGAGTTTGTCTGTTATATAGCCTTGACATCTGAAGGTACCCATTTAAATTGACATTTCCTGATTAAAACAGAGAGCAGTTTTCACAGCAATATCGTGACTCGCTAGTTGATTACCCCCCCAGGTTCACAAATTTGTATGGTCATACTGTCTCCTCCGATATCGTTGAAAGGCAGTGAGGTTATGTGTATGTCTGGGGCCCAACACTAATGCTGTCCGTTGAAGCTATGCAGCATGTGGTCTGTCCAGACAGTACATACTGTGGAAATGTCAGGATGGTAGCTGATGATAAAATTAACAATCAACACTGTTATATCACCACAACCTTACACAGTCGTACTACAGTATTGTAAAATGCTGTGACAGTTTGTGTTAGCTGGGAAAAGCACTGGTATCCCTTTGGGAGTGATGCTATATACAATGCATAATCATGTGTTTAATATCTGCGGCCCCATACTGTTGAACAATGAAAAGCTGGGCTGCTAATGATTCAGCTTGAGGGGTTATATCAGGGGTATCCAACTCCTACCCTCAAAGGGTCATATATATGCTGGGCAGCCTATTGGTCAAGCCAATCCTCCTTTTCTCATTGGTGCAAGTAGAAATCAGTTTTTTTCAGGATTTCCTAGAATTTATGGTTTCTTGAGCGCAGTTATCTAAAAAGTACAAAGCTGCAGACTAATGAAGTCATTAAGAGCAGTGATTGGTTCAGAAAGCACTGCATACCATGCCCCGCAAGAGTTTAATTTGATCCCTTATCTTTTTGTGCATGCATGGTACAATTTAGTACCAGCCATGTTAAAACCTGCTGATTTTAATTACTCTATGAATACATAAACAGCCTAGATAATGACTCGTTAGACATGAACACCTGACTTTAATAAAACACTTTGACCAGGCCAAATTTTTCTTAGATTTTGGAAAGTGTTCTTTTCGTGGACCTACAATTTCTCCTGTGAAGAAATCACATTTCACGTTTCATTGGTTTTTACTGTAGGATGCTTGGATAATTGTGTGCTTTTAGCTTCAGCATTTGTAGATTGAACAGGTTAATTTGATTTCAAAACTTTAAGAGTGGGTTGCACCAACAAGGTTTAATTCTTAAACTGGATTACATCAAGGTTTATCTGTTAATCCTGTTGCACCAAGTTTTATTTTCATTTGAATTTAATCTTGGTTTAGATTTTTGCTTTAAACCTAGATTAAATTTATCCCTGTTGCTTCAACATTTTAAACTATGATTAGGGATTAACTTTAAACTGGCAGTTGAGGTAGGTTAATTAATAGAAATAGCAGCATTTTGTTAGATGGATCGAGTAAAATGGCCAAGTTCATTATTTTTCTTAATTGTGTACTATTTAATGCCTGCATTCCTTTCTTCATGATTCTTTGTCAAAACAGTAAAGAATGTCTTGAATGGAAATGTAGTATTCACATTCAACAGCAAACCCTTTTCTGCTTCGGGACATAATTTATTTCAGCATTTTATATTTGCAGTTTTTTTTATTAATATGTATAAATTGAAATGTTTTTATTAAAAATTATAATTTATAATTGTTGCCAGCATGTCCAATAATTGGTTACTTTGTTAACCAAACAGTTTGCTATATTGTTTGATAAATACAAACCACCCAGATAGGCTAGCTAGCTACACGTGTAGTCTACTTGTTGATTCCCCACTATTTTCTGTTGTTAACCTTTCACAGTTGCCAAGCAATACTTGGATTTACTAAACTCTGATTATCTCTAATCTTAGATTAATTTAAGACTTGTTGGTGCAACCCACCCTAATTTTACTAAGCCACTAAAAAGCCACAATTAATGTTCACCATGGTTGCATGCTTGATATAGAAATGCAGTATATACAGTATATACTTTTTCAGCATTGTGAATATAGTTATACATATTATATACTTTACAGAAGCACATTCGTGCAATCATGTGAATAAATGCTGTTTTTTTATCAAAATGTTTAAAATTCCACCATCAGCATGGTTTCTGATGTTTCTGGAGAATAGTTTCAGCTTGCTCAATGTGTGCTCTTATTTGGTAAAGCTAGTGTGGTAAAGCTCAAAAGGTAATTAGTTCTGAGTCAGTGACCATTCAAAGAACAGAGAAGCTGAAATGAAGCTGTAGAGATGCTTCACATTCCCACCCATGGTACATGTGGACCAAAAACAAAGATACATCTGATGTAAAAGCTTTGAAGATTAAAATGCTCCTGACTGAGACAATTTGAGATAAATTTTCTGTTTTAGTCATTTGTTTTAAGAACATTGCCCTAATAATTGCAGAGCGTGTGCGTCACCCAGAGGGAAAGGTCACCATCACACAGAATTCATGTCAAAGTGTAGCCATGAGTGAGTTTAAACTAATCAACATCACACTAACAAAACACTTTCACATGCTATGTTTTTGTATTCACACCTAAACTTGTGCTAAGCATATACATACTGTATGTATGCACTTATGTAAGTCGCTCTGGGTAGGAGCATCTGCTAAATGCCTTAAGGTAATTGCAAAAATGTGTGAACATTTACTAAAAGAGAGGCATACAACATAATCCATTAAAGCATCACTTTTTTAAAGATAAACTAAGGAAACCTGATCTTAAAGCTTGTCATTTTCATGTTATACTCGAGGTGTGTGTTCTATTAACCATGTGACATAGTTAACATGACCAAAAAATCGATCAACCTTGACTGATCTACCAGGAACTCATACAGAGTTGTTGGTAATATTGCTTTGGGGTAATGCCATGGCTGTCAGTACCCCAAAGATGTGTATCATTATGTATCTAGGGTTGCAAAGGGGCGGAATATTTACGGTAAATTTACCATGGGAAGTTAAGCTCGGGAATTTTGGAAATTTTGACCAATTTCTTTTGCAAAAGTTAGCCTATAACATGGAACTTAAATTTTTATTTGGAAAATACACATCTGCAATTCTAGATCTTGCAGCATGCTTTGGTTAAAACAACCCAATTTAATGCGAATTCAGTTGAATTTCAACCTTGCACTGTGCATTCTTCCATAGAGTACTCAAGTGACTACGTCACACTGGTTTCGGAAGTGACTTCCCCATTCATTTAGACAGTAGACAGTAGACAACTAAAACTTATTTTTAAACAATTTCTAATGATTATGTCTTACCATCAATTTCCTGGATTGTTCAGTATATAACAAAATATGTTGTTTTTCTGAACGAGCTTCGAGTATATTTTACGTTTCAGTATTTTTTTGTGAATATACCAGCGCTAGTACTGTTTAAAAACTCGTCCCACAATTACCTCCGAACGGTTCAATGAAGTAAAATGGCCGAATTAGGTGGTAGGCACTGCCAAAAATGTCCAGACGAGATGATGATATCTGATTGGTCGAGAACCACCCGTGCGTTGCAGGAATAGATATGTAGTCCGTTAAAGTGGATTACAAACCGGACTACAAATCATTAATCATTACTTTAAAAAATAAAAATTGGAACATGCAATGTATGCTGTATATCCTTATACCACACAGGCTAATCCAGGAACGTTTCGGCTCATTCTATAAATCAGATTTCAAGAAAGTGTCGATAGTCTCCAAAGTTCGTTCTGTCCATCATAGGGAATTTACTTCCGAAACCTAGGAAATACATTTCTTTAATTCAACATTCATGTTTTTTTTTTCAATGAAAGAATCCATTAAAGTTCTACTCACAAATGTTTGCATGGATGTCTGCTTATGACAAAACAAAATGTTTATATTTATATCTGCATATGACGAGGTAAATACAGCTAGTACAAATAACGCCAACATTTCCAGTTTATTCCTGTTAATTCCCATATATTCCCGTTAATTCCCATGGAAAGTTTTCACCTTTGAATATTCCCGGAATTTTGCAACCCTATATGTATCCCTCTCTCATTTATTAAAACACCTGTCTGTTAAAGACCATATTAATGTATAGATTTGTAATAAACCATCACAGTTAAGTGAGGTACTTGAGGTTAGGGTACATTATTAAGAACTCATTGCCAAAGTCACTGGGATGGCCTGTTGTCCCTTAAAAGCATGTTTTATTTAAATGTGTTTAATTAAACATTATTATTGTTGTATGGAGCGCAAAGCTGATTACTTTTCCTCAGGGGGACGGGGATGTGCGTTTTTAGGATAATTATTCACACATTTAGAAGACCATGCAGTGGTCCATGCAGTGTTATTCTAGCCTCTAATGCTGTCATGATCATAAAAGAAATATGTGGAATTGCGTGTTGTACTGCACTAGAGCTGGATGTGCTGCAATGTAGAAAGAAAGCGTGCAGACTGCAACTCCCTGTTTCATAATGGCAGCTGGCTGCATACAGCATGCCTGTAATTCTCACCCTTCAGTTGTTGATCGTTGATCGCATCTGTAGTCAGCAGGGTTTAGGTCAGTTCCATTTTCAATTTACAAAATGAATCAGAATTCAATTAATGAATTTGAGAAATCCCCATGAGTGTGGTTGTGTATGCTTAGCCTTTCGAAATTGGAGGGAAAGTGGGGGCAAAAGTCATGATTTGTATGAATTTAATATATAGCTGAGTATGGCAGGATGATCCAGTTTGCACAGATCTATGGTCAATCTCCACCTAGCATGTGCAGATGGAGCCTAATCAGGCAATGTCTAAGGACTAATGCTTATTATGTTTTGCCACTGGATGGGGATTACTGAGATTAGTCAGGGATGAAGAACTATGACAAGCGTCCATAAATATTGACAGATATTCAGTTTTATTTAAACAAAGACCAAACACCACCAGGGCACTTGTGCAAAGCACCAGTCACTCCTGTGATGTGAACTATCATAGCCAAACTTGCTTACACATAGATTAGATACATACACGTGCACGGATAATCACCCCTGTACTTGTATGCTACACACACGCACGCGCACACACACACACACACACACACACACACACACACACACACAAAGTAATAAAGGCACACATACAAATCACAGACTACACTTTGCAGTTTGAATGTTACTGGATGCAAATCTATGCCAGGTTTGAGGAATTTATAGGCAGGATATACGTAAAGAAATATTCTATGAATTAGTTTTCAAAGGATCAGGCGTAGAGAAGACATCTCCTTTTGCTGTAAGATTCAATCAACACCAAACATGCACTGCAGAATCTCCCTTGTGCCTTGACTGTTCAAACATTGTTTTATCCACCCTCTGTACAAGACCCATTATGTGTATCATGAAATCTTCAAAAATCCTGAACTAATGAATTTCCAAGAACATTTCATGGGCATTTCCAAGTATATTCCACTGATTGTTCAGGAACATGGTTAATTCAGTATAATTCAATACATTTTTTATTTTTTTATTTTTATTTTACTCGTTGAATTGCATTGATAAAGCCAAGACAGACCCTAATGATTGGAGAAATAAAAAGGAAAATTTAAAGGATAAAAAAAATGGTCTCGAGGAAGTACAAGGGGAATGCATAATGACTAATTAGGTAACATTTGCAAGTGAGACATTTCATTCCATACAGGGTCCTTTAGCACTAATATTCCCCAGAGGAAGATGGCGTGTGCATGAGTAATTCAGAGGGCCTGGCTGGGGAGAGCAGGAATAATGGCACACCTGACAGACTCTCCTTTCCTAATGACTGCTCCTCTTCCTCAAGGGTCATGTGGAAGGTGGGGGCTGTGCGCTAATAACCCTGCCCCCATGTCCCTCTCACATGCAGGTCCAGACTGATCCAGCGCAAATTTCTCATTCTAATGAACACCTGCAAAGAAATCAGTCAGTCGGTTCACTCGGTCTCTCTCTAACTGTGCATCTCCACTGACACGTTTTGCTTGATACATCTCTTGCGGATCAATGTGAATTATTGATAAGCCGTGGTAATTGAGTCCAGTGACTTTGCTCTGGCATAGGACTACAAACTGATTTTTGTACGATTCAAAGCTTCAAGAACCTCTACGTATGTAGCTACCATGTGCTGTCAGCCTGTCATTGACACTGGTTTGAGTGAATTAGGCTGTTCTACTGTTATTTTATTTAGCACCCAACGTGGGGCCGAGCATCTCCAACTCCCATCCAAATTTGGAATGACCAATCATTTGCAACCACAGCCGCGTTCATGCTGTTATTTTAAGCCAAAAAAAAAAAAAAAAACACTTAAACATAGCACAAAGAAGATATAGAATGTCAAACTGCAAGATTAGTAATGTTTTAATGGAGGCAGTAGGGATTCAAGTGCAGACAGTACTTGAAAAATAAACCGAACTTTATTAGTGGCAAAAGCCACAAGGAAAAGGCAGAATCATAGTCAGGAACAGGCAAAAACCAGGCAGGCACGGCAAAAGTACAAAAACACAATCCAGGAAACGAAGTAAAAAAACACTCCAAAAGTCAGGAAAACAGGCACACATAGAAACTAGCAAAGCAGGGGGGTCAGAAAAGGCTTGTAGCAAACCAGAGAAGACATTCGACTGTGACAAACACAACAAACACAAGACAGAGTGGGGTTTAAATGCACTGACTAACAAGCAAATGGGAAACAGGTGAACAGTGAGGCAGGTGAAACAAATAGGTAAAATCAGGTGCTAATACGGAAGGCGGGGCAGACACAATGAGGAAGTGAAAACAAAAGCACATGGATGGGGCGACGGAACTAAAAACACAAACAAAACCGAACACGACCGAAACTAAAGTACAGAAAAAACACATGACAGATTCACATACTGACAGTTTTCATTCATAATATATATTTTTTGGCTTAAACTACCAACAACAAAAAAGTAAACATGTATTTAACCTTGGGTTTTGTATGAGCAATTATCTATTCCTGTAAATCAGCGGTTCCAAAACGTTTTTCATTGAAGGATCCAAATGTGTTGGTTTACACACAGACAGTGCATAGAATCTTGGGAACCGCAGTTCCTCGAAGATGATAACGGGCACATCATTCTTTCTTAAATTAGACAGATCTGTTATTTCATGTTATACATTTCTGTTATTTCACATATACATTCTGATGGCTAGCTCATGACTGAAATCCAATATAGGCTACTGCAGCCTATGCATGCACTGATCTAAACGTACCTAGCTAGCCAGCTATATAGCTAGAAGGTACAGCTGGGTAGCTCGCTAAGATAGCGGTAGGCCAAATGTAAGACCATTGGAACACGGCACACAAGAATATAGATAGCCATTCACACAGATAAATGAGATATTGAAATTCTAGCCAATTATACATCATATTGAACTAAACGGCAATTACAAAATACGGCGGATTTTTGTTCTGGTTTTTTATTGATTCGGAGAAACTCAAGTCACGTGCGCTGAGGAGTCCCTCACTCGTACGATTAGTGCAAATTTCAGGGTGCTGGAAATTTGTAGAATAGATACGAATGGGTTGTGAGCCCAGGGTAGATTCATTGCTTCAGCCGTGCACTTTGACTCATTGATTATTCATGACTTGAACGGATGCTGCATACGCTCATCGCACTTCATCAATCGAGAGAGACGGTTGGTCACGCTCACACGTGAAATCCAGAAAGAAGCAACAGTACACCCAAATAAGAAGAACAAGCGCCCCGCTATTTATAAGGAGAACAACCCCTTTGTGCCATTGGCCTGGCTGTGGTCGTAGCGTAGGGTGCTGCTAAACAGACCCGAGAGGTCCTGTGAAACCACGCCTGTCTTGTAGCCGCTTCACATGGCTTAAATCCGTGGTTCTCAAACTCGGTCCTGGGGCCCCCCTGTGTAGGCTGGTTTTCGTTCCAACCACAATTGCGATCCGAGAATCTTAACAAGCTGTTAATTTTTCTTAAGTGAACTTTTCATGTTTTGATGGATTAGGCCTATTTACCCTCTTAAACCAAATTATGTCATACAAAATTCTCTCTTACAGCTATGCATGACATGTAGAATAAATGTCCCATGTTCACATTTTGCTTATTGTGCTATATTGCAAACAACAACATAAAAAGAGTTAACAAAATGTTATAACTGATCAAATTAAAGACTGAGGTGAATCAATATGCTCCTAATTAAGGTAGTAGTCATAGTTTTGTTTCCTTAAACTTAACACAATGCAGGTTTGGCTCATTATCAATTTGCGTTGTCATTGAATTGTTCATTATCAACCAAATGGTTAGTTTTCGTGGAAATGTGTCCACACTTTCACCAATTAGGAGCCTATTGATTCACCTCGCCTTTCATTTGCTCAGTTGTGTTACCTCTTTTAATGAAATTCTTTGCAATATTGCACAAAAAGCAAAATGTGAACATTTTACATGGCATGCATAGCTATTTTATGACATAATTTGGCTTAAGAGGGTAAATAATCCATCAAAAAATGAAAAGTGCAATTAAGAAAAATTAACCGCTTGTTAAGATTCTCGGATCGCAATTGTGGTTGGAACGAAAACCAGCATACACAGGGGGGCCCCAGGACCGAGTTTGAGAACCACTGGCTTAAATGACACTGGTCCGCTCTCTGAAAAATCATTAGTGATTAACGTTACATTCGTAATTCCACATGCACGACTAATTGGATATTAATTTTAAAGTGGTACTGTCCACTCATTTCATTAAATTATTACTATATGGAAATATTTACCCCTGCATCCATTACCTCACTTGGTGCTTTCCCTTTTTACATCAAGGCCTTGCATAACTAATGTTATGTTTGGAAGCAGGTCCCATTGGAGTTGGCGAGACTATGCTGACACAGTGTTAAATCCTCTCCAGACTATAGGAAAAGACAATCCTCAATGGGCTGAATGGCCTGTACATTCTCCTCATTAAATTTTCCTTTGTCCTTATGAATATAGATTACAAATTTAAAACTCACCTTTTTCATATGAATTGCCTACAAATGTCACGTCATTGACTCCGGTTCACTTCCACATGTCTTCTGGCTGCATATGTTGCTACAGTAAAAATTAACCATATTCACTCATAAAACATATCCAGTGTCAATACAGTCAGCTTGACTGTGAAGTATTCATACACATTCCTGTTAAGACGCTGTGTGTCATAATGAAATCAACATTGACGTGTGTAATTCTGTTTGCACCTACTGCTGGTCTATCTCCAAGCTAAAATTCTCTCTTACAATGAAATCTACTATCTGTTACCACATAATCCCGACTACCGTCACCTGCTTTAACAGAAATGCAAGGTGAGGGTGGGGGGGTCCTTTGTGGGAGTCCTAAAAACCTGATGTTTGATGATGGAGATTAGACCACCATGGCTTCTCATTTTTCCTGCTGTCTATACAAGCATGGCTTCCCAGTCTGAAATTCAATTTAATGAGCCATTTTAGTCCGTAAATTGGAAGATATTACACACTCGATTTATTTATTGATTAGTCCTCAGCTGTTCAGAGTTCTCCTGGGGATCTGCGTGCTCGCGGGCTTCCCTGACATGTTTACAAAAGTGTGTGAAGTAAAAGGACGGCTTAATGGCAGCAAAGCCCTGCTGGGTAGAGCCGGGCCGAGCTGCCTTTATAACCAGCAACAGATACTTCACTTTTTCTTTACATTTCACCTGTTTCCACTGAAAAACTAAGTGTTCATACCCCTCCAATCTTCCCTGCCTGCTGGGGTATATAGATGTTTTAACTTAATTTTTTATTTTTATCGAATTTTTTGTGAGGGTGAGGTCATGTTCAGAGTGATCACATGTATCACTACTAAAAAATTTAATAAAAAATCGGGCTAATTGGGACATTTTTAATGAGATCTCTCTGTGTTTTCTGCCTGGGGAACTTGTCTGTAAATGGCCACACTACTACCCACAAGGACGATAGCACTTCAAGTGAAACCACAAATGTAAAGGGAAACACGCTCCAAATCAAGAAACGATGCAAATTTCAGAACGCGTACAAAAAGCTAAAACAAATGCAACAACGGAAATGTGCTGCAAGTTCAGACTCAATGAAAATTGAAAGACACGTACAAAGACAAAACAAATGCAACAGAGGAGAATCACTGCAAAACTAGCTCCTCTCTGTAGAAGAGCACATTCCATTGTGCGATTCCTCCTAGTGGCGCGGAGCACCTCCATTGTGTAAACTGGCAGCAATTTTCCTTTGTTTTCATTTTGTATGTGTTTTTGAATTTGCATCGTTTCTGAACTTTCCACGTACCTTTTTTTACGTGGCAGTTTGCAATGTTTCTCTTGTAGCACTAGCTTTTTGTATGCATTTTGAAATTTGCATCGTTTCTTGATCTGGAGCGTGATTCCCTTTATGTTTGTGCTTTTGCTTTAGAAGTACGATTGTCCTTGTGGGTCACCGTACACTGTAGTTTTAACTCACCATAGATCCGTTTATGTGACACAGGATGATTACAGCTGAGGAGGGAGGGTATGTGATGGGTTTATTTCCACAGAGCTGTGGGACTTAGTGCCTCTGGTCAGACTTATATGTCAGACCTATCTCTCTGGAGGAAAACTGTCAAAAATCATAATGCATGCCCGTTTTTCACAGACTAAGCGAAATTGAAACAACCAAACTGATTCACCAGGTTCACTTGCGTACAATAAGGCTATTACCAAGAATTACAACAGGAAATAGCTTTTTTACAGTCAGAAATAAACCTGGGTGTTTTGACTTGGAGGACTGAGCCTTCCTCATTAAAGGTGCAGTAGGCAATATTTTTGTCAAAATTATTAAATTTACTATCTATCTATTCCATCTGGTTTCTGTGAGTGTCCTGGGCTCTGTATTAGGCTGTCAGAAAATTTCAAGCCGGTCTTTTAAAAACCAACCAATCAGAGCTAGCTATGGCGCTACCAATCAGGGCAACTATCTACAAGCAAAATATCCTCCCCATAAAATAAACCCCTCCCTGTCTGCTTGTCTCCGCGCGTGCACTGGAGCATCATTTAGCGGGAGGGTCTCAGGAGAGAGATAGGAGGGAGGAGAGAAAAAGGGGGAAGTTTTTTGCCTTGTATATTTTCAAACTTGCCTACTGCAGCTTTAAGTGCATGTGGTTTGGGAATATTCCTTCATGTTTCTGCAAGGTCAGCCCAAAATGGCCCCCAGACCATTAACAATTTCTAAATAAGACAAGGAGCTTTTGTTGTAAAGAGCCATGATTAACAAAATCTAGTAATGATTAACAAAAGCATGTTCCTTATGTCTCTTGTATGGTAGCTCTGCCTGTGTATTTATTGTCCAATACTAGGGGGCATGGTATGAAAATGATTGGGTCAATATCAATAACCGATATATGACTGACCATACTGTCAATGCCAATGTCTTCTGGTTTTACATTATAACACAGATTCAAACTGCAATCACAAAATATTTAAACTTGCTTATTTTATTACTATTTATTATTAATCTTTGCTTGTGAGCTTGGCTAGCAAAACATTCAAAATAATTGTAAACAAACAGGTTCAGATGACTATGATTCATTTATTTTTAACATTTGACATTTTCACTTAATTTACAGCATCAGCGGTGCATGAAATTCATGGTGCACGTATTTTTCGACATCATATCTGCCCATCGTATTGCCCATAGTCTTAGTTTTCAGAGTCCATAGTCTTAATTTTCATTTAGTGACATTTTCACTTAATTTACAGCATCACCGGTGCATGAAATTCATCACCTCTGGTGCACGTATGTTGCGACATCATATCTGCCAATCGTATTGGCCATTAGTCTTTGTTTGTGAACTGATCACGATAAATATGTTTAAGCTATCTTTGGCTGATATCTAAAAAAGAGAAAACACTAATATGGTTGATTGCCTTCTTAGCTGAAGACATAACACAGCCTGCTCCGGCCTGATTGTTGAGAAAAGAGTTCCATCACACCCTCAGTAATCAGATGATATCAATCGTTCAGAATATAAATTAGGTTCACAGTGAAATTGATTTTAGTGATTTTGACGGTGTTCTCTATCTAATTAAACAGGAAAATGAGTTGCTTTGATCTGAAATTCTTCAAAGATGGAACACAGCTTGACTCTTGGAGCTTACTGAGAATGAGTTTTACAGCCTCCAGCTCAACATGCGTGTGTGGTGTTAACAGCCTGGAAGAGATAAGATAACCATCGCTAGGAAAGGGGAAGGGTGGTGATCTCTCAGTTTCACCTATTTAAAGATTTGATGGCATTTTCTGTCTTTATTATCATGATATACGGTTCAGAAATATGATTTTTCACTGCAGTATGAAGCTGAGAAAATAACTATCAAATGATAAATGGTGGGGCTTCTGGGTGCCTCACACTGTTAAGGCTGGCCATAAGCCCCTGTCAGAGAGTCCATACGCTCTCAGAAATTAAGGTACAGTGGAGGTACAGTTTTCTTCTTTAAGGAAGAATTTTCCCAAATGTACCGGGAAGTACAATAATGTTCTATTTGGGTACTAAAATGTATTACAACAACAACTAAGTACAAAAAAGGTACAAATTAATTACATATTGCTGGCTAGCGATACAATTTTATGTACCTATAGGGACCACCCCAGTGACAAGTGTTTGTACTTTTTTAGGTACTTTTTGTACCTTTTTTCCTGAGTGTACTTGGCCGTAGTGCCACAAGGGAGGTAGGGATTGAGTCTAGGATGAGTGTGCACAACCTGTCCTCCACCGACTCTGGTTGAATGTGTCAACAGAAATAAGCAGAAGCTTTCAGAGGAGTCTGTGCTCGTCTCTGCAAACTGACAGCCGAGGTTTAAAAACAGAATCGGGCATTACCAGTTTTAAGAGAAAAGAAACACATGCACACACACACGCACACATGTACACACACACATAACATATTCATACCGTATGCTATATACTATATAGCTTGTGTCATCTGTGAAAATTTGTATGTCTCAAAAATAATGAGTAAATAATTATTAAATTATCAACAGAAATTGATGCTATTTTCAACTTACCAACAAAGCATTATGCTTTTGCCACCTGGTTTTTAAACCACGCTTTCTTAGTTGTTGTGTCTTACTGTACATAGAGGTTTATGGATTTCTGTATGCGCTACAAAGCTAAAATGACAGAAAACAGAGGTACAAAAGGTATGAAGTCTGTCATATCTATGTTGGAAGTGGCAGGGCTTTAGTCATGCTGTTTATAAAATCGGGGTCAACGTTTCCCATGCGTGATGAAGCGAGTCACGGCGATGACGCCGAACCAAAGCTGCAGTCCCCAATACACACGCAACAAATGCACACTCACATATAAACACGTGCTATGAGCTGCCTGCATTATCACTGGCATAAATCAGAATCAAATCAGTCAATCAAATTTTATATGACAGAGATCTCTTATCAAAGGAATTGTCACCCACCCCTTTGCATTGCCCATTGTCATAGTAACGGTCAGTAAACGAACTGTAACCTGATCTCCTGAGCAGGACATTACAGGATGTGAGCATCGCTAATGAGGTCAAAGCGCTGTGCATTCCAACATGTTTACCCACACCAAATAACTCCCGCTAATCCAGTATTCCTTCTGAGCAACTCCAAAGCATAAATTGTGCTGTAGGGTTTTTTTTCCCAACTAAAATTATAATTCTATACACATTTTTAGTACAGTCATACTGTATACAATAATAATAATAATAATAACAATAATAATAAACTTTATTTATATAGCACCTTTCATATAATAAAATGCAGCTTGTAAAGTGCTTTACAAGAGAAACAATAGAAATCAATAACACAGTTATTAAAATAAGATAAAAAAATAAGATAATAATAGTAATAAATAAGTTGATAATGATAATAGTAGAAATTAATTTAATTAATAAAATAAATATAATAATAAAATAAAAATAAATAAAGATAAAATAATAATAGTAATAAAATAAATTAATAATGATAAAAACAATCCTAAGATATAAAAAGCATAAAACAAGTATAAGAAATATAAAACAAATATAAAATAATAACAATGGTGTTAAAATAAAAAGGTGGATCGAAAGCTAAATCATAAAAATGGGTTTGGAGCTGTTTCTTAAAACTATGAACGGAGGTTGCTTGTCTTATTTGTAATGGGAGTTTGTTCCAAACCTTCGGTGCATTAGAACAGACAGCTGTCATGGGGTCAGCAGCCTTTTCTCCCTTTACGGTTGGTCGTCGCCGGAGCGCTTTTAAGGCTCTATCGAATTTTCTTTTCACTCCGTTTCGGGTTTTCCGTTCTTCCTTCCACTCAGCCATTTCACCTGTGCGGAGTTACCTGCCGGCTATTTAAGCTCCATGCTTCCGGCGCTTCTGTATTGATTTTCTTTTTATACAAAGCCGGTACGGTATAGGAACAGGCACGTTAGGAAGACCGCTTTACACCATAGCCTTATTTTGGGTGTAACGCGGGTCAGGCCGACAGTGCTTTAGAGTTTCTTTCGGAGTTTCTTCCTTCTCTGTAGCATTGTTCGTCTTTTGTAAGCCATTAGCCAATGGTAGCATTGATCCGCTTGAGCGGGGCATGCTCTCCGAGCCCCTCCCGCCTGTGTGTGACCGAGAGGAACGAATCCGTGAAGGAACCATACATGCTGTCATGACGTTCACTGGGTCCAGATTATTGTTTGGCACAATAATACGCAGTCGCTGCAGCTCCGAGCGTCCTTTCCCTAATCTTCCTATTGCACTTAACACTTGCCTGAGTATAATTAAAAGCATTTAGCTTGCTAAGCGCCCAGCTACATCTGAGAAACGGTATAGCTCTTTGCGTGAAGCAAATAAAACGTAAACGAAAGAGTAGCCTACATTTTCAGTAGGACGCATTATTGCATTTACCAACAGAGACTTCACATTTTCTTCTTTTTTTTTTTAAAGAGTCGCAAATTAGGTCATGGCTCCGAAATTCTGGATCGCCCTATCTAACCTACTGTGTCCCGTGTAGCCTACTAGCATAGCCAACTCTTTATTGACATGCAATGCGAAAATGCTCCATATTATCAGCGAAAATCCGGAAATATATCATTTAAGTAGGCTACACTACATTTAGAGAACAGGCCTATATAACATGATATAGCCTAACATCTAGAAGATAGCCTGCACATTTATAATAAATTGTCCCACACTGATAAATATTAGGCCATGCTCCTTTTTAATAAAATAAAATAGCCTATATATTAAAACCTTTAGTAGCTAACTGGCGATTTAGTAAGTCGCACCAGGCCACCTATTTACGAACTAACTTGCATAAATTGCACGAAAACAAACCCGATGTAGTATATATTTAGAAATGTAGGCTAAATGTTTCGAAAAGATCTGTGAATAATAACAGTGGATGCAGGCTGTTGTAGGAATTCACCTACAAAGGACAGTAGTAGGCTAGGTGATTAAATTGTGAATTTTTCAATTTCAAGTTGGGTTCTGCCTTCTGTCCGGGGAGACTGCGCCCGAGTCTCGTTCTCATTCACGAACGAGAGGAATCAGTGAACGAGAATGAGAGTCAGTGAACGAGAATGAGAGTCAGTGAACGAGAATGAGTCAGTGAACGAGAATGAGTCAGTGAACGAGAATGAGAGTCAGTGAACGAGAATGAGAGTCAGTGAACGAGAATGAGAGTCAGTGAACGAGAATGAGTCAGTGAACGAGAATGAGTCAGTGAACGAGTATGAGTCAGTGAACGAGTATGAGTCAGTGAACGAGTATGAGTCAGTGAACGAGTATGAGTCAGTGACCGAGAATGAGTCAGTGACCGAGAACGAGAGTCAGTGACCGAGAACGAGAGTCAGTGACCGAGAACGAGAGTCAGTGACCGAGAACGAGAGTCAGTGACCGAGAACGAGAGTCAGTGAACGTGAACGAGAGTCAGTGAACGAGAACGAGAGTCAGTGAACGAGAACGAGAGTCAGTGAACGAGAACGAGAGTCAGTGAACGAGAACGAGAGTCAGTGAACGAGTGTGAACTAGATCAGTGAACGAATCCTTTTAGTGAACGGAGTCAAAGGAACCGGGTCCCTGAAAGGAACCGTAATGCCCACCGTTTATTCGCCCGTTTATTTGCGGGTTGTGCTGCCTCACTGACTGCAAAAGAAACTAAACTAAGCGAGAGGCTTAGTTTAGTTTCTTTTGTTTTGTCGGTACTCGACTCTACGCGTTTTTGGCCCGTTTATTTGCGGGTTGCTTTATTTTCTCCTTGTTTCCAGTCTCTCCCCTATTTGCTTAATGATATCGAGAGTGGGAGACTGTTTATTTTGTCCTTTTATTCCTTTCCCTTGTACGGAAGATTCTTCTGTTTCAGTGGCCTTCAGTCGTGAAGACTTTTAGATTCCTTCTGTCGCGTCTGGTCCTCCGACCCTCTCCCACCTCACAAAAGCTGCTTCACCATACTTTTATAATTCATTTTTGGGGCATTGAGAAAGCCAGCACTAGATCTAAGGCTGCCTTTACACTACCTGGTAAAAGTGACCCAATTCCGATTTTTTGCGGAATGTGGCACAGATCGGATATGTATTATGAACGTGTAAACAGGAAAAAAGCACATGGAATCGGATATTCTCAGATCCGTTTCAGGTCTCAATCATATGTGGAAATAAATCTGATATGAATCGGATATCTGCCAATGCGACTGCCATCTAAACGGACAGATCGGATATTCCCTGTCATTGTGATTCGCACGTCATTGAAAATGCGACGATCTTGTACTTTTTTGCATTTTAATGACGTATAACGTTACTTTCACGTGCACAACTACTCTCCGGTGGAAAAAAAACGGCGCAAGTGAAATTATATATATATATATTTTGCGGACCTCTAAAGATGCTTCGGAAAGCAATTGCTTGAATTATTATTTCGGTCTCGTTTGCGTCCATTGCGAGAAAGTGCCGGCTGGTTGTTTACTTTCGTTTTTTCGTTTCGGTAACCAAACCCTCTTGTACGCATGCGGGTTGTTTCAAGTGTTAAGCAAGTGTAAACACAGGTATCGGATATGGGTCACTTTCAAAAGTAGATGTAAACAGGCGGTCAAAAAAATCGGATATAGGCTAAAAATCGGAACTGGGCATCAAGACCTGCAGTGTAAATGCGGCCTAAGGGAACGGTTAGGAACATACTTAGATAAGCAATTAGAGGTATGAAGGTGCTAAACCATTTAGGGCCTTATAAACAAGTAAAATAATTAAAAAATCTATCTTCAACATTACAGGGAGCCAGTATAATGAGGCTAGAAGTGGTGTAATGTTTTTTTTTCTGGTTTTTGTTCAAATTCTGGCTGCTGCAGTTGCAGCCTATCAATAGTTTTTTTTAGGTAATCTAGTAAAGAGTGCATTGCAATAATCTAGGCGAGAGAATACAAAGGCATGAGTCAACTTTTTGAAATCTTCCAGTGAGAGGTAGGGTCTAACTCTTGCAATATTTCTTAAATGAAAAAAGGCAATCTTTAACTTTGTTGATATGTGATTTAAAATTCAACTCTGAGTCAAGAATAACACCCAGGTTTTTTACTTCACGCTTATTCTGTAGAGCCAGACTTCCAAATTTGCTTTATCTTTTATCTCTGTGCATTTGTAGGCTACCAATTATAAGAATTTGTTTTATCTTCATTTAGTTTGCGGAAATTTTTACTCATCCACTGTGTAATGCTGGATAGGCAAATTATCAAGGGATTTAGGGCATCTGTATCATCTGGCGCTACAGATAAATATAACTGAGTGTCATCAGCATAACAATGAAAAGTCACTCCATGATCACAAATAATTTTTCCAAGTGGCAGCATATACAGACAAAACAGTAAAGGACCAAGAATAGAATCCTGTGGAATACCAGACAAAATGTCATGCTTGTCTGAAATATGGTCACCGAGACTAACAAAATATCTTCTGCCAGTAAGGTAAGTATTAAATCAGTTCAGGGCTGTGCCTGAGAGACCAATCAAATTTTCAAAACTGTTTAGAAGTATCAAAGGCAGCACTCAGATCAAGAAGCACAAGAATAGAAACATTTATCGGCGCTCACTCTAAGATCACTGATTACTTTTACAAGCGCTGTTTCAGTACTGTGTCCCCTTCTAAAACCGGACAAATTTTTCATTAATCTTTTTGTCCTGTAAGAACGCATCCAACTGGATTTTTTTGCCTCTAATGTAAGCATTATTTTCAGCTCTTAAACTAGTCTTACATCAGAGGAAAAATTTCTATAGCTAATTTATAAGCTTAATAAAAATATGAATAAATAATGAGATGCACTTCCTGAGGATTAAAACAGATTTTTTTTTTTAAATGAAGAATGAAACTGGTTATGAGGTCCATAAAGAGAGTTATGAATTGCAAGTATGTCACACACAGAACCAAAGGGCTCTTTCCTGATTGCTTTCAAGTTAATTTTTATTTTTTCATCTGTGTCCCTCTTAGCAATGCAAAATATGTGTAAATTTAGGCTGTTTGGGGGCTTACATTTCAATGATGTGGGTTTACTGCTGTAATACCTCTGACATGTGGCTGTGTCTCTCTAATCACCTATTATGCCTCAGAACACTTCTAGTGTTCAAATTCAAAAAATGATTTTATACATCAAATTTAGATTGAATAGGGGCTTTGGCACGTTGGCTCAATTATAAAAGGAATGCAGTACAACACAGCATGCATGCATCACATATACAATACAAAATAAGTATACTGTATATAAGTGTACCCTGCACTAATGTGTGTTCAGGTTAAAAATCTGACCCTGCAGGGCGATGCATAATTGGCGGTATCATTGCCCAAGGTTGGGGTTGGTTGGGACCCGTGTTTCCTCACTCTAATGACCCCTGATGGTCGATTGGGCACCCGTGGTCTGCTTGCTAAAGCTCTACATCAGTGGTTCCCAACCCTGGTCCTGGAGTACCCCTGTGTATGCTGGTTTTCGTTCCAACCACAATTGCAATACCAGAATTTTAACAAGCTGTTAAATTTTCTTAATTAGGTGTTTTTAATGTTTAGAGGGATTATTTACGTTCTTAAGCCACATTATGTTAGTAATAGCTATGCATGCCATGAAGACTAAAAGTCCAAGATTCACATTGTGTTGTATTGTAAACAATTAAAAGGAGGTAAAAAATGTTTTAACTGATCAAATTAAAGACTGAGGTGAATCAATAGGCTCATAATTGGTGAAATTGTGGACACATGGCCAATAAAACTAACCGTTTGGTAAATAATGAAGAATTCAAAGACAAAGCAAATGATAACGAGCCAAACCTGCATTGTGTTAAGGAAATAATTATGAAGGAACTTAAACTTGTGTTCAATTACCTAATTAGGAGCCTAATCACCTGAGTTGTTACTTCTTCTTTGTAATTGTTTGCAATATAACACAATGAGCATAATGAACATGGGTTTTTTTTTCTTCATGGCATGCATAGCTATTGCTAACATAACGTGGCTTAAGAGAGTAAAGAGTTTAAAGTGTTCTCTCTATACAATAAAAACACCTAATTAAGAAAAAATAACAGCATGTTAAAATTGTGGTATTGCAATTGTGGTTGGAACGAAAACCAGCATACACAGGGGTACTCCAGGACCAGGGTTGGGAACCACTGCTCTACATGAACTGTCTTCCCCTGACTGATATCTGTACTTGATAAGCCCGGCTTGTGGAATATGGTGTGAAAAGAAGCAGCTGGTGACATTGCCTATTCCTCCTCTCTCTCTCCCCTCCAGGAATCGTGTCCCTAATCTCATTAGCTGTGCTCTCCTACGACCGCTACAGCACTTTAACCGTGTACAACAATCGGGCCCCTGACTACCGCAAGCCGCTGCTGGCCGTGGGCGGGTCCTGGCTGTACTCTCTGTTCTGGACAGCGCCCCCCCTGCTGGGCTGGAGTAGTTACGGACTGGAGGGAGCGGGGACGAGCTGTTCGGTCACGTGGACCTCCCAGACACCGCAGTCCCACTCTTACATCATCTGCCTGTTCATCTTTTGTCTGGCCCTGCCTGTGCTGGCCATGGTCTACTGTTACGGGAGACTGTTGTACACCGTCAAACAGGTAAGCCTCCCCTCGACATGATTCAATTCAATTTTATTTGTATAGCGCTTTTCACAGCGAACTGTTACCAAGACGTTGCACAGAGAAACGGAAGGAAAATTGAGCAAAAAAACCAGGCCTTAACCCCCAACCAGTAAATCGAGGTAAAAAAAACTCCCCGATGGGATGGTCTTTAGAAGCTTTGCATCCACAGTGTTCCCGTCAGTCTTTAATTTCAAGCACAGTTAGCCAGCTAACTCAGTTAGCGACGAGGAATAGGCACAGCCCTCCTCGGAGTCCTAATGAGGAGTGTACTCAGGGCCGTAGTAGAGCACGGACTGAAGATGATTATGAGCAAAGATTCTTAAACCAAGATGGCTCACAGCTAACCGTTCCCATTGAGAAAGCTGTCACACTTAGCGGGTATGCTAACAGTGTGATAGATACACACAGTAGAAACCAACGAGAGATTTCGAGAAAACTACTTGACACTGCCACCTACTGGGGCTTGCAAAAGGGTGCTATCAATGCTGATGTCTGTGACACTATTTTTGCAGCAGTTTTGGCAGTCTTAGAAGGATGATGCAATCCCCAATGCCCAGCCACAAATGTGTGAGTAGTCGGCGCGTACCTCTTTTACATGCTAATATCTTGTCAATGCGTTATTTAGGGCAAGAACGATACCCTAGGATTTGTAAAAAAAGACATAGATGATCCATAAGTAATGACAATTAAACAAAAAAATATTCACTGCTCTAGAGCCCCGAGGTCTTGTATGATCATAATGCATTGCGGTCTCCTTGTGACAGCTTTTACCCAGAGGTGCTGCCTCCTTTCCAACTAATTACTTTGTTATGAGCTGATGGTGGCACTATGCTCTGGGGACCTTCTAGAACCATACAATGTCCTTTTGAAGGAAAGATGGATCCGTTGTTCCTTGCAAGTCCAATCTTAGGCGATTTATTCTTTTTTCTCTGACGCATTGTTTGGAGGGTGTGCTGGCCTAATTGATACACTAAAGCAGTTGATTACAGTTAATTCACCTTCCCTGGGTTTAAATTCACTGATTATTTCTGTGTGTGTGTATTTGCTCAGTCTTTGTGTGCGTGTGCGCGTGTGCATGCAAGAGTGTTTGTGTGTGTGTGTGTGTGTGTGTGTGTGTACAAATGTGTTTGCAAGAGGGTTTGTGTGTGTGTGTGTGTACAAATTTGTTTGCAAGAGTGTTTGTGTGTTTACTGTAGAGATGCAAATGCATGCAATCGTGACACAGTGGACATGAGGCTCTCTGTGAAGAACGCTGTGAGCATTATGCTCAAACAGACTGAGAACCTCTAATGTAGGCAGAGACAGAAACATAGTGGATGGATAATGGAAGACCTCTATATGCCTTTGTGTATGTGCGCAGACAGTTTGCCTGCAGATACAAGGGCATCAAATCTTTTTTTTTTTAAGGGACTCAGCATGGGACCGAAGCCTTAATATATAAAAATAGAATTCCAGATGCTTCTTCTTCTGCCGAATGAGTGCCATTTAGCCTTTGTAACTTTTCAAAATTAAACTATTTTTTATTATTTTTCAATATTGGATCTGAGAAAACATGCAGTTAACCATTCAAAAAATGTGTTGGCCCATCTCAGGCAATATTATCTGAATTTTTACAAGGTTTCTTTGCTGACGATGGACGCATTTTGCTCAACCCTGTTACCAAAACTTGTGCAACTATTTGAATATTATTTTCAAAAGTTAAATAAATCCTTTATATTTACAATGTGCAACTGTTAAGTACTTTTCATTTCTTAGACTGTTATTATTTTCACATTGACACATTAACGTATTTTTATTGCAAAGGCAAAAGAGGTTTACAATATTAACTGTTCAATGTTTCACTTGTATTTCACTTGTATTTTATTACACCCTCCCCAAACCGGACACTCGCTTTTGTCTGGTTTGGGGAGGGTGTTACGCTCTGCTCTTGCGGTCATGACTGACTGACTGTGGAAACCCCTTGCTTCGGCCAACATTTCTTTATTCATTAATTCCTTCACTTCAGCTCTGTTCACTTTATCCTTTTCACACATAAAACAACGTCACCCTAAAATGAACTACTAGGAGAATTAAGAATTTACGATAATAGCTTACATTAAGAATTGAGGATAACCTCTTTTAAGCTTTTAAGCGATCGGATTTATAAACCGCCAATTCCCCAAACATATCTGATTCATGGTTAGTCACTTATAAATAAATAGATAGCCTCCAAATGTGGCTCTAGTCTACGCTACTCTGCTGATAATGTAGCTTACTGCAAACACTTAAATATTATAATAATAAGAAGAAGAAGAAGAAGAAGAAGAAGAAGAAGAATCTCTGGTATGTACTTTCTTAGTAGTATCTACTGTTTTCTTTTTGGCTAAGATTCCTGGAAAATATGCATTGTCCAATTAAGCTTGTTCGCCAACGTTACTTCCTGCTTCTCGTCAGGAAGCAGAAACAAGCTAGGCTACTACGCAGCGAATCAACATGCATTATAGCCTACATTCATTGTACTACAGAAAACTAAACTAAACCTAGTTGTCCGGTACCAAAACATTTCCCACAGGTAACGTTCTACACTACCGGAAAAAAAACTCTGCTGTGCAGAAACTCACTAGCTCGCTCGCTAGCTCGTAGCCCACACATGGAAGGTTGGAGTTACGCATCCGGCAATCCAGTGTTGAATAGCCTAACTCTGCTGTGCTTATGAACTCACTAGCTCGCTCGCTAGCTCATGGCCCACACATGGAAGGTTGGAGTTACGCATCCGGCAATCCAGTGTTGAATAGCCTAACGTTAAATGTATTTCATAGAATACTAATAGCCCTATTTTTGTATTTCCATATTTTACTGATGCAAACGATTTAGGCTGTACTAGCTATTTAGGCTGTATGTCTTTCAGCTAGAATGTGTTTGCGTCTAGCCCATTGTGCATGTACAGTACTGTGCAAAAGTCTTAGGCACCCTAGATTTTTTATATACATTTTTTTATTAATGTTTATTTTGTTCTGCATTAGTGTGTCAGTAGAAACTAGATCATTTTAGATTTCCAATCATTAATTTTCCAAAGAAATTATGCGAAAAGAAGAACAAGGAGTTCTGCAAGATATGGTATGGCCTCCACAGAGCCCTGATCTAAACATCATCGAGGCTGTCTGGGATTACCTGGACAGACAGAAGCAAACCAGACAGCAGAAGTCTGCAGAAGAACTATGGAAAGTTCTCCAAGATGCTTGGAACAACCTACCAGCTGATTTTATTATAAAACTGCACGACAGTGTACATAAGAGTACTGATGCAGTTTTAAAGGCAAAGGGTGGTCACACCAAATATTGATCTGATTTACTTTTTACTGTTTACTGCTCTTTATCGTCAATTGTTTGATATTTAGAAACTTTTAATTTCATTATTTTTAAAAGCATCTTTGCTTTACAGATTTTATTTATTATTATTTTTTTTTTACATGTGCCTAAGACTTTTGCACAGTACTGTATGTCTCCATGTAGACTTGGTTCATTAATTTACATGCTTCTTCATGATCCATAGCTCAGGTGGCGCTGTTCATTGTATTTCATTACACATTAAATACTGCTCATCTACAAACTCTTTTAATGTAATTGTGTGCTGTCTGTAATAGGATAACTGTTCTCATTCTTGTCAATAGAGGGCGTTATGGTTAAGCAAATCTGCATACATTTCTTTGGAATGCATGTCTCTCCGTGTTTATCTTCATGCATTATTCATCATTAGTTCGCTATAAAAAATAAGTGATATCAGATCAAAAACGTCTGCGACGTAAAAAAAGCCAAGTTACTCACGCATAGCCTACATAGCGCTGTCCATAAGTTCTTAATTCCAACTTGCAAAAACTAGGCCTGCCTTTTAAAGTCTTGATATCAAAATGTGGCCAAGTTACAACTTACAATATTGCCTATCGTAGCTCACACTAAATAAACTAGCTCTTCCAAAGCAATGCTATCCAAACTTTACTAAATTATTTAATGCAACTTGGCCCTGTGTTTCTTCATCTTACCATCTCAAGAGAATGTGATCAATGAAACTGTATGTGCCACATCAAACTGCAAAATGAAAATTATTTATAGTGGAAATACTCTGGTTCAGATGTGTTGCAGAAATTAAACAGAAAATTACTACACTATAGGGCATGTTTGAACAATTGTCTGCATCCACTGCTTTGGGTCTATGAAAAGCACAGAATTAATAAAATGTATTATATTATTATTATTATTATTATTATTATTATTATTATTATTATTATGTATTGACTTATTTATTTGGATTTATATCAAAACCTGTGTGGTCCTACAGAGCATAGATATCCTTGTGTTCACAAAACTTACTATTATGTTAAGAAAATTGGTACTATTACTTATTTGCCACCATCTGACCCACAAACATGTCTGGATACATTTGTAAAAATGCTTTATGTACGCTATTTTCTAGGTAAAAATATTACTCATTTTTATCTGCATTTATTTATTAATCACCCTTTTCTCTATTGTACATGATGTTTCTTCATATAAATGTCTGTTTGTGAATTGTAAAGAATGCTGTAGCAGCAGTTAACATTTTAAAACCTGTACATTTTCTAAAGTAAACTTGCCAACAATGTACAACCATATCCTTTCTGGATTGTAATTATTCAACTATTAAAAACATTAATTGAAATCATATGTTCCATGAGGCACAATCTCTTCACATGCAAAGATGAAGAAACACAGGGCCAAGTTGCATTAAATAATTTAGGAAGGTTTGGATAGCATTGCTTTGGAATAGAGCTAGTTTATTTAGTGTGAGCTACGATAGGAATATTGTTAGTTGTAACTTGGCCACATTTTGATATCAAGACTTTTAAAGGCAGGCCTAGTTTTTGCAAGTTGGAATTAGGATCAAAATGCACAAACATGCACATAATGGTTGAAACTACAATAAGAATGGTTGAAATAAAACATGATTTATTGATATTTTAACCTTTTATATAGGGATACATTCAGATTGGTGACATTATCCAAACCAGAGCAGACCATTTCAACCCTGTTACTGAGTTTTTAGCATAGAATTGGCAAACACACAATGTGACTAACTAGCATCCATGTTAATGGCATGAGAACATTCTACTGATTTACCTAAAATATTTTTTTTAATAAATACATTACTTTCAAGCTATAATTTGAGTAACAGGGTTGTACGTTGAGTGATCTTCTCAGTCATAATCACAATATCACTGAAAATACTGAAAAAAGAATGATAAATCACTGTCTTCCCATGACCTTGAGGAAATTGAGATGACGCAACTTCCTGTTGACTTGTGGAAATGTTCTAAATATTTCAAAGAGGGGAATATGTTACGGTAACAGGGTTGAGTGAATATTATGGGGCGTGCATTTTTTATAACTTATAATGACTTAATCCTGAAAAAGGATGGTTCAAGCATGAGATAGTGAATGGATTCACACAATAATACAAATATAATTAGATTTTTAAAGAATTTAATGATTATATTTCAAGGTAAAGTATGGTTGTAGTGGACGGGCACAAGCGAAGATGTTGTTTTTTTTAAGGGTTGTGTGTAGGTTTTATTCATGTTTTAATTTGTTTATCTGAAATTTGCAAGTACGTCATTGTGCGGGACACTACCTAATTTTAAAATGTATTTTACCTTTAATTTATTACATTTAATTTATATGCATATTTGTGAATATAATATCAGTGCGACGCAAATGGCACTCATTCGGCGGAATCCACAGGTAGAAAACCGATTTCTCAATAGTGCACGTTTAATTATAATCATTTTGTCCTGCGTGACTGGATGATAATCAAGGCTACATAAACCTAACCCTCAGTCATCAGTGCTTGACGTCACTGCCATTATTGGTTTTCATTTCAATCAGGGCTTCTCAGTTGTCCACTGTATTTTTGCAAGTTCTTGACCACTTAGTGCTTTCTCTCTTCCTTGAAAACCTAATGAATATGGTAATTCATGCCATCCTTTCTTCAAAATGCAGATACACTCCTGATTAATGCACAGCAGTGGATAACAAAAAAGTAGCAGTATAAAATGTAATTTAGCAGTATAGCCAAACCCTTGTGACCCGACTGTATTAAGGCCATGTTTCTCTGTACAATGGATGCAGCTTACAGTCCATGAACACGAGAGAGAAACAGCGAGTGGCTTGGAGAGCAAGGAACAC
Source organism: Synaphobranchus kaupii (assembly GCA_029718625.1). Classification (NCBI taxonomy): domain Eukaryota; kingdom Metazoa; phylum Chordata; class Actinopteri; order Anguilliformes; family Synaphobranchidae; genus Synaphobranchus; species Synaphobranchus kaupii. The sequence goes on along the minus strand of CM056383.1, from coordinate 9,403,879 downwards.
AGGGAAACATTTCACAGAATTTGTTTTTTTTAATTCAAATCATGCAGGGCAGAGTACAGCTGTCTCAAGTTGATCTGCTAGATTGTGGTTAATAATGTTCTGTTGTGTGACACACAAAGAGCATTAGACACTGCCACTCCATAGAAAAGAACAAACAACAGCTTCTGGTGTGAAAAGGTCACTTAATGTGTATTAATAGCATCCTATTCACCTTCCTGTATCTACCCGAGTCATTCATTGCTCTGTGTGGACAAACACGTGCACGGCTTTCATGTGTCCACAGAAAATATATAAGAATTCATTAATTAAACGGTGTGTAGGAGGAGAAAACCAGCAAACTCGTGCACACTGTTAGCAATGTGACATTTCAGTCAGGTGTGAAAATAAATGTATTCGGTAAATATTACATTTTTGCAGATGGGTTTGGGCTTGCAAGGTGTGAAACTCAGGCAGACAGTTTAGTACAGGCAGACAGTAGGCAAAATCATTTTGACTGAAGGCCTTGGCCTACCTATTGGCTAATGGAACCAAATTCATGATCCGCCACTGAAATAGGTTTGATTGGCCTGATTGACGCATTCGTCGAAAGGCAGAATCAGTCACACTGGGATCATAAATGCTGATTGTTTGGACACCTGCCTACTGAAAGTGCCACATGCCTGCGACAGCAGAAATGCTAATGGTGAAAAAGTCCAACCACAGAGGGCATTTAAAAGTGATGTTTCAATTACACTTCGATTGACTGGGGCAATTGCTTGGAACCGAAGCGCAAGTGTCTTGGCTAATGATTCATGTGGGGATGCAGTGTGAAACAGGGCTGGAGAGTGGAGGCTACCGCTCCACCGCCACGCCTGCCTCCTCCCTACGCCTCTGCCATGCGACCGTTGCTGCCGGGAATTCGGGGGGGGGGGGGGGTTGCATGCAAAAAGCCGTTATAATGCCTGCTGTCCGTGACGTGCGGTCGGGACGAAGATTGATAGACTGGCCCGGCATTTCTAAGTGGAGCGTAATGGAACGGACGGATTGATCGTTGCCATGGTGTCAGGAGAGAAAACGACGATTGTGGTTGGTCGGTGCGCTCCTGCAAGAGGATGGAATCTGCACTCCCCGGCGTACCACCAGTGCCACTTTCCAGTAGTCATGGGAACACAAAAGCAGATCCTTTACGCTGGAAATGAGAAGTCATGTGACTTACATCACACGCAGTGCATGTTTTGCTAGAGAAAACTGTGCCTGTCTCCATTGTCTGCTTCTCGTGGTACGACCCTCGTCTCCAAGATCCTACAAATCAAGATGAAACATTGCGCACGTGACCAACATGTCCAATGTTAAGTCAGTTTTGATCCAGCAGCGCTTACTCTGATGGAGTACATCCTTATCCGTCTTATTGGTAATAAATCCTAACCTCTCTCCCATTGCTTTCAGGTCGGAAAAATCCGGAAGACAGCAGCTCGGCGGAGAGAGTACCACATCCTCTTCATGGTGATCACCACTGTGGTGTGTTACCTGCTTTGCTGGATGCCCTATGGTGTAGTAGCCTTGATGTCAACCTTTGGGGGGCCGGGTGTGATCACGCCGATCGCCAGTGTGGTGCCCTCCATCCTGGCCAAGAGCAGCACTGTCATAAACCCCTTAGTCTACATACTCATGAACAAGCAGGTGAGCCAAAGCCTTATCTCTTATGGCCTTTGCTTGTGGTGCATTGTGGGGCTTGTAGTCTTGACAGACCCACAGATCTTCCCTTTCACCTAGATGGCCAACTTTTGTTTGGTTTGAGTTTGGTTTCTCATCATTATTTTCCTTGCTCAACAACAGCTATTCAGTAAAATACACTTGTACAATCCATCTTATTCATTCATGTTTTATAAATAGTACATTGAATATAATTTTTAAAAGGAATTTGGCTCCCATAGTAAAGAACATCACTGTACACATTGAGGCGAATCAGACGTTCTGGTTTTAGACAGTCAAATGGAATTGGCATGGGATTAAAAATGAATATTGATTCAGACTGTGGATTGAAAATTATTCCATGTATGATCTTTTATTTAGACAGTAGAAAAAACAAATTGCGAACATTATAATACAAATTCTAATAAAACATGTTAAGTACAAACTATTGAAATAAATGTATCCGCTCCTAAACCGGTTAAACGGTCAAACCGTGAATTGGCTTGTCAATAACACTAGTACAGTACATCTAATTCCATTGTGACTTGTTTACCTCCCAAAATTTAAGGCTGTACAAACATTTGCTGAGAGTTGCTGAGAGATTTTAAAACCAATATTACATTAAGTCTAACATTTCAAAAGCCGTCTTTATAGTGCATGAAATCCATAATACACAATAGAAGAAAACAAAACAGAAACAACCTACTGCAAGTGCTCTCGCGCAATTAAGTATTTAAACACTCAGAGAAGGAACTTTTTTTCTAACTCTATGAGAAGTTTATCTGGCCAGACATCTGTCATTTACAGAACAGCAAGGCTGCTACAGCCAGTATTACATCATGATCCCAAAGATTTGGCACAGTATCAAGATTCGACTGCCACAGCAAAAAGGCAGTGCATTCTCATGAGTGCTTCCAGATCAATTCATAGTTTGTTACAACCTGACATCCCTACACAGAACCAGTGATTAAAGAACGGCACAGCTCATATACAGTGTACCTAGGCAATAATTCATCAATTAATTTATTTAAAAAAAAAAAAAAAAAACATTTTGTATTTTCAGCATTACCAACCTGTCACTAAAAGATTCAGGAAAAAACAACTTCATTTGATCAGAAAAAGACTTGAAGCCCTGATTTAAATTGCATGCTAAGCGCATTTAATTATTTTTTTCAAGAAAATGTGATTTATTATTATTCTCTTGAAAATTCAGTGTGTGGAGTAATCACAGTCTTGTGAATCCCGGGTCTACTTGCTGTACTTGAGAATAAAAATGGGAACAGACTAAGTTCTAAGGCTTTCACATGGTATTTAAGCAGGCCAAGTTATGCAAACATAGAAGAGTCCATCTTTCTCCTCTACGAGTAGTTCATTAAACTGCCTGATTTGTAGTACATACCAACATGAAATGAACACTCTTATATTGAGAAAGTTTCAAGGTACCCCAGGCTGTTTACCAATGTGCATTTCCTATATGACAAGTATTCTGTATATTGTGTATAAAGCAATAACACACACTCACACACACACACACACACACACTATTGATATAACATTATTAACAGTTTTAAATGGAATTTGTACAAGCTTTCAATCAGAGATTAAACCTAATAAACAGACTCTATTAGCCATTGCTATAGATGGTCGTGAAGCATTATTTGAGTGATGAGGGGGAATGTTTCTCACTGGAGCTCATATTGTACAATATTACGGACCTCTGGAAATTGTTTCCCTGTTCTAAGCTTGGGGAATTGTGTTGTGTGTGTGTGTTAGTTTTCGCGTGCCTGACGGATCCAGTGTATCATTGAGCTTCAAAATTAAATACCGACCATGAATTGACATTGCAGGGCAGTTATTTTCAAGCAGAATGGTTTTTTTTATGTGTTCACCTGTGCCTCTCAGTTTAGAGGTACAAGCAGATTGAAGTCTTCAAAGTAATGAATGTGATCTGTACCGTACAACAAGAACTAATGTGTTTAGCCACTACGCCAGGAGAGACTGTGATTTATAGACATGTAAGCACATAGCTAATATGTTTATTTCCCTTAATATTTACATTTGAAGTCACAGTATTGCATTTATATAACTATTGTTGAACAAAGTGGAAGTGTTGAGTAAGTACGACTGTATTGTGATAAACAAACATCCCCAGCAAAGCAGCTACGCTCTTTGCTTTTTTATTTTACAGATGTTACGGTTTTGACACCGGTTTTACTTCCCTCAAAAACACAATTGATGGTGGTATTACTGGTATCAAATTTCCCTTTTAACTGATCATTGGTCTCAACCTGTTTTCGTTAATTTCCCTTGATTAACAAGTGAGCTAACGGTCTGAATAATCCATTGGCAGGTAAAGACACAGCTTCTTTCTTCACATCATGTTAGGGAGATTAAATTCACTGTTATAATCACTATGGAGGCTACACATAACAAAAACATTACATACCACTGTTAACTACCATGTTAGCTTCCAGCACAACCTGCAATAAAGGCTATCTTTAACTAATTCTGTGCATTGTAGATCTTTGCCATGGATCTTCCCACAACGAAGAGTACACGTATCCACAATTTTAAATAATGTTGATAAAATGTGCACAATTTTGCGATGCAAATAAAACTTATTTTATTACTCGCCTAATTGAGAACTGGCTATATCCAATGGTATTAAGTATCACGTTAATATAATACAATGTCCTTGTATTCATTTAATAACATCAATGTTGAAGCTCTGCAGATGCACTTTTGTTTATTTTTTTACTCGTTTTATTTAGAAAATTCTTTTACTTTTTTTTTTTTTTTTGCAAAAAGTAGAAAATTTTATCTTGTTTTAAGTGACTTTTCGCTTGACAAGTGAAATGATCTTACCCCACTGGCAAATCCTGAAATGAGTAAAACTATCTTACGCCACTGGCAGATATACGTATAAGGGTAAGAATTTCACTTCTCAAGCAAAAAGTAACTTAAAACAAGCTAATATTTTCCACTTTTGAGAAAAAAATATGATTTTAAGTCTCATTACAAGACTAAAACACTTGCCAAGACAGACATTTTTTGCAGTGTGCAATCATAGCTAGAAACTTTGACGCGTGTTTACAATGAGGTGTGTGGAAAAAGGGGGTGTAGGCCAATTGGTGTTACGACTTTCAAAATGCCTTTGCAACATTGTGACCGTTGAGAAAGTGTCTTACTGCAGCTTTAAATAAAGCTACTGGGCATTCATTCTGACACATCCTGTCCTGGTGTGTGGATGTGCCTCCATGTTCTGATTTAAAATCCCACCGTGCAGACTGTGGCCAGCTTCCCCATGGAGTAGTCACAGCCAGTGGGTGTGACTGTGTCTCATAGCGTGCAATCATATTCCTCTGATCGATCACGCTCTTGCAGTCTGCGCTCTCAGTTAGAAGCACATGTACTGACTGTGCAGCTTTGGTGGTGGACAGCGGAAAGATCGAGGGACGGACTGTTGGAGAGGTGCACTTGGTTGGCTGCACTCTTTACTGAACTGATTCAGTTGGGCATTGGAAATAGGGAAAGACGCTGGGGTTAAACATTAAAAATGATAACAAGTAAATCATTTAATTAAAAATTTATTAAACTAAAATTTACAACCTAATTCATTGAGCTCAGGTAGAAAGAAAACCAGAACACACAGGTGTCTCCATATTAATTGGGCCACAGTAAGGAAACACTGCTTTTCAGACCTTAGAACATTGAGGTGTGTGTAGAAAATGGACATGCATAAGGCTCTATGTTAATGCTAGTATCTATGGTACATGACCTTTCGGCTGTAGAAAATTTATTTTGAACAAAATGAAAACATCAGGAAGCAAGTAGAAAAATGCACATCTAGGCATTTTATGACTTCAGGGTTGCTGCTTATGAGAATGATGATGGCTGATCCCCCCGAGTAAGGGTCTGCCTAACGTTCAATATTGACCAAAGTGTCATGTCTAACATCACAGTCCTTCAACTACTAATGGATATAGACATAAAATCTCAAGTACAGCTAAATAACTCATCCCTCTGCAAACAGCAGCTCTTTCTAGGACTTCCTCAAACAACAAATATTTGTCACGGCAACACATATCCAGAAAACACACAGACACTGCTCTAAGACTTGATCTATTGCTATCTTAAGTGTCTTAGGCAGCACTAGGCTCAGTGTATTATTATGTTTTCGGCTCAGAGGATGCAAAATTACTTGAGGACATTTCAAAGAACTTTATTTTAATGACGGGAAGATGTTTTGTCATCCTCCCTTAGGCCCAGTCTTTATGATTGTTGGCATTGAGCTGCTATTAGTCTCCTCTGGATGATATGGCATGCCCTGATTGGCTATGGCTGTGGTTCTGGTTGTGACTCTGGCTGTCTCGGGGTCCCAGGGTCAGGGGTCGCAGTCGACTGTGCTGAAACCAGGCAGCGTGACCTTACCATTCCTCTTGAGGTCACGTTCTGAGCCCGTGTTCATGTGCTGGATCAGCATCTTCTCGTAGAGCAGTGGGTGGTAGGCACCCAGAGTGCACGCCGCGTCGTAGTAGCGCTCGTGGTAGTGGCACAGGTCCGTCTGTCGCAGAGAGGGGATGTACTCGTAAACATGGACCTCCTTGCAGAGTGACATCATGAGGACAATTCCTGAAATGCATGAAGAAGGAAAATGCCCAGTTCAATTCACAGCAATAAATGTTGGCACTCAAAATAAGCTTAGTAAATATTAGCACTGGAAATTTGCAGGAGGCAAATGTTTACAGCAAATGTTTACAGTATAAGCTATATGTTAATGTAAATGAGTGCATCAGAACATTTTAGTCTTGCATTATACCTCTCCCCATCTGATCTTCAGCACATGGCAACACAGTTACAAGACTCAATTCAACAGAGACCAACCTATCACAGAGGCACAATGTTAGAATAATGTGCACATTGTGCTTTTCGTTTTGAAGCTCACTTCCTGGTTGGACTGGGAGCGGCAATTGTGCCATTGCTCACTAGCGCCACTGCGATTGGCTCCAGTATAGGTCTTTCACCGTGTAAATCAATGGCAGCAATGTGGTCAAAATACTCAGTCAATAAATTTTTCCTACAAAAAAATGTAATTGCAATAGGTGCCTTTCCTTCATCTAATGCCTCTGCATGTGCTGATTTTTAAAAATAGTGTCGTTTGGACAGGGTATTAACATTTGTTCAGGACCAATCAGGGACAGGTTGAGTCCTCTTCGGCTCCACGGAGCAGACGCAGTTTGTACAAACTGGCGGCGAAAAACACATCCGGACCTTCAATTCGGTTTTTACAAGGCCGTGGGAAGGCAATGGGTGACGTCACAGTGACTTTGTCCATATTTTTATACAGTCTATGATCTAAATGCGTAACTCAATAAGGGCTTGGTAAGTGCAAAAGAAATGGGATAGTCACTGAGAACACAAAACGCATAAGTCCGCTTCACTGCATTTTAATTGACTGGTACAATTCAATTTTCCAGTTTTTCAAAAATTGTGTAAATTGAGGTTTTTCATCTGTTTTATTCTCTCAATCCATGTGACAACCTGTTTATAAATGGAACCATTCAAAAAAAAGAAAGAAAAAGATTGAGTGATTGATGACTTGAATTCCAAAGAGTGACTGATATTGCTGGGGGTTCCCGTCTCCAGTTCTACAGGTGTTTCCTGATTCTCTTTCGCTGCAAGCACCAGTCACCGGAGAATGGCCACACCTCCATGACCTCCAAGACCACGGTCATCCAGCTCAACCGCAGGGTCTACAGGGACAATGTGGACTGCACTGCCCAGCTCTCCACAGGCAACAACCAGCAGGACTTCAGCAACCGTGTCACAGAGAGGACCAACCCCCCGGAAGTCACTCAGTGATGCCGCCCCCCCCCCCAACCCCAACCCCAACCCGAACCCCAACCCCAACCCCATATTCCCATCCAATCCCCGGCTGATATGTGGCACCTCCTGTTTCCTGTGTGAAATCTCACTGTGATTTATGACACTCATACCAAGCAACTGTTTTAACCTGCTCACTTCTTATTAAGCAAAGGCAGGCTCGAATTGTCATTGAATGTGGGGGAGCGCCAATCCCCTTGTTAACCGAAAGGGAAAAAGCCGTCCACCTTAAGATAGGCAATTCTGTAAAACGAAACGCATTGATTCACATGAAAGGGAACTTGTCTGAACAAAGTTCACAATGTTCAATGTCATATTGCCAGCCTGGAGTGAGTTCGGAGGGGGAGGCAATGTGAGGGGGGTTGGGGGAGTTATGTGAAAGATGTTACTGTCTGGGATTTGCCAATTGTCAGCATGCATGCTACAGGCGGTATATCTTAAAGTGAACTTCAAGTTCAATGCATGCTTTTGATTGGCACAGACAAGTTTGGTAGGAGGTGCTATGATAATTTATAAATCGCCGGTTCCTGTACTAGGGGGTTTGGTGTGATTTGTGAGAGTCTGAATTTAGCACTCAATAAAAAAGAAGAGATTTACAGGTCAGAACAAAGGTTTCCTTTTTTTGTTATTGGGAATATGCTGCGTTGTGTTAACATTGCTGGTTGGATTACTTGGTAGCTAATTTAACTGCTTGGCATCCTTTGCTTACAAATAGGCTAATGTGGCTGTTTTTTCTCTAACATTAGGTGACCATCTACATTGGATTTTGGCTAGCTAGCCAGGTGGGGCAATGGTTGCTCTGAACAGCTGTCACTTTGCACATGGCAGGCTGACATACTACAGCCTTAGATGCTCAACCACTTGGACCTTTGTATAATTTCAATGCCCTCACTTTAGTTTAAATGGGGCTAGTTGTTTGAAATTAAATGTCAGATAGTTGTCTGTCAGTGTATTTTGCTAATGATGAAGCAGAACGTTAACGTTAACTCTTAAGCGGGTGTTGTCGGTGTTGGATTAGTTGTAACAGTCACTTTATTTGATAACGTCTTTATCAAATTTTTATTCTTTCTTTGGTGTGGTAACCTGTGATCCGCTAGCTAGAGCAGTGCTTGTGCCTGGTCTGGGAAAGAGTACTGGCATTTCTGAATTTTGCTTGCATCCAGCTATGTATTGATCATTAGACACTCCTAACCTCTCGTTTCATGCAGTTGCCTTCACTCAGGGGGTATAATAGTAAAGGATGTTTGAACATGGCTAGCTAATTTGACAGCAAAGTAAAAGAAAATAAATTTTCACGATTTTGTCTTATGAATTGTTGTGTTTGCGTCTAATTTAGCACAGCAACAGAAAATGTACATCGTGGTGAGCTTGGTAGCTAATGTAAGCTGGCTAGCTTTCAGTGTAGCGCAGCTAATTCATGAGGTGAACGCATAACTGCCTTTTCACATTGGCCACGCATAGGCGGCAAGTAGGCTACCGTTGATATCAATGGAGAGTCGTTTGCCGCTTTGCGCTCTGGTAAGCGGTGAGCGCTGCGCTCAAAGTTCAACCAAATTCAACTTTGACCCCTCCAGTCGCTGACCTTTCAAAGCGCAGCCAATAGCTAGAGAGTGGGCGGTACTGAACGGATGAACTTCGCGAACCCAAAATGGAGGAGAAATTAATTATGTGTGTGACCGAATTCCCCGAGTTGTATCAATCGAACTTGCGGGACTACCCTAATTTAAATTTAAAAAAATTTGCATGGCGAAACATAAGTTTTCAATTGGGGCTACCAGGTTTGTAACAAATAAGCACTACTACATTGATATCGACCAGATTATTACCAGGCTGCGCTAGCTCGCTACGTTAACTATCGATAGCCAGGATGGCATTCTATATTACGGTCAGCAGATAAGTGTTTTTTGTTTGTTTAGAACGGTATACATTTCACGTTCAACAGCAATTAGAAAAAGTAGAGATGAGCAGAGACCCTGAAAACGAGTGACAAGCTCTCCCTATCCTGGTTCATGTGGATCAGGTTAATGTTGTGGGCAATGCTGAATGAAATTAAATCACATGTAAATAATAACCGGATTTTGGGCTTGTATGTGTAGAGGAAGAATGACTGGTGTAAAGTCGCTTTTAAAATACCCGTCCCGGATACGGATATGTATTGTTATTTTTGCCACTTCGCTCTCTGCTTGCGCTGACCATAGCGATCTTTGCTACTGCAGCACTCGCGTTTTCCAGTCTACAAAGCGCGGCATGTTTAACCGCAGCCAAAGCGTGCCTGTTTTCTGTGTATATATGGAATGAAAGCTGAATCTGATCCAGTCGAGTAATTACATGCAAATATCCTCAACAGTGATTGGAGTAAAGCTGCATTCTCACCAAATCCGGCGACGATGCATGTGATCGCGCAGGAACCCCAAACTGTGGGCGTGTTCGGCTAGAGCCGATTTACGTCATATCTGCGTCGGACTGCATCGGAAACTGTCCGAGATGGCAGAAAAGTCGGTGCTGCGTGAACTAAGGCGGAAATGACAACCGGAGGTTAAGCAGGCGCCCTAATAAGGCGCCTTAGCAGCGGTGCAGCAGCTCTTGGGCGCCTTCATCAACATCGCCGTGCCTTCAAACAAACCAACAACAGCATTGGTTAGAGTGCGAGGAGAGAGAGGTGTTTCGTCATGACACACGCGGATCGTTTCACAATATCGCCACCTATCTCGGCGTATTGATTCTACTCTTAAAAAAAAAAAATTCTTAATGAAATGTACCCCTTCCTAAGTGTTCAAACACAGGAATAAGGGTTATTTATTAAATCCTACAATGTAATAGCAGTATTTTCCTCTTTCCCTTCTCTGTTCTCTTTTCTATTTTCACAATGATATTTATTCAGTTTTGTCTTATTATTGCTTTTTTTAAATTTATTTTTTTAATAATACAATCCTTTATTGTTTTTCAATTAATGTGATTTTGTTTTGTAAAATGAGCTTCTAGCATAAGCCCTGTAGGGTTTCCAACCTCTCTGGCATATTTCTGTAAATGATTTTGACTTGCATTTGTTCTTTATTCATGCAAATACATAAATATGTGTTTTGAGAGTGTGGGATTGACTAACATAAGGTCGCTACTCTGGTTATTATTGAAGTACGAATGTAAAAAGTACAATATTGGTAATGCTACATAAACAAATGAAGTTGCCAATTCTCATTCTTGACTGCTTCTGTTATCCAAATGCCTTGAGATAAATTAGGAAAAGATTTACCTCTAACAGTAGGCCTATATAAAATCTGTTGACTGAACCAAAAAGTGTATGAAGAAATAACAAAAAAAGGCCTGTCCAAATATAGGTAACAATGTTTTATTCAATACTTTATTCAACTATATTTGTAATTATACCATATTCTATAGAAAAGTAAAGATTCAACTTTGTTATACGGAGTGGTTTGTTTTTGCAACAGCAAAGTGTAAAATCCTAATTGGACTGTTGTCCAAAAAAGTGTCGTCTCCAGAAAATTTGGTGTGACCATATAGAACATTAAGGTAGCACCACCAAATGATAACTCATTCATTTATTTCAAAGTATTTGGATGTCTTTTGATGGGGAAAAAACTGTTACCTAATCAATATTTATCTTCACCATCCTTGTTATCAGTAAGACAAGATCGTAACGCACTTGTTCCTAGTTCGAAAATGCACTGATGGTCTGGATAAGAGCGTCTGCCAAATGACTATAATGTAATGTAATGAAGGTATGACCTGCTGTCTGTCATTGTGTTGAGAAGTGGAGTTTTCCCTATATCCAGATGGGACAGTGTATCGCCAGACCTCTGCATGTCACATGCCAGCAGAGAGAACCACATACAAACAACACAATGCCATAATAACATGAAGGGTATTAACAATGAAACAATATTAAGCAACACAACCTGGGTACAATGCTGTACATCCATCTTACAAATTGTTGTAAGATTAATGATTGAGATTAAAGATCTAACACTGTTATTATGGCTATGGGTTGATTAGATGTGGGTGGTCTGGTCTCCAGAACAAAACAGATAAATTATACCAGCAATTAAGCAAAGAGAACATTTTCAGAATATTTATTTCACACAATATGGTGACATTCCCAAAAGGTAAATACACTGTAGAACTATTCCCCTCCACCACCATTCAAGCCACAATGACACAGGGTTCTTTCTGTCATTTTGTATGTTTATTGTCAAATCAGAAATATACACTGCCCGGCCAAAAAAAAAGTTGCACACTGTAATATTTTGTTGGACCACCTTTAGCTTTGATTATGGCGCGCATTCGTCGTGGCATTGTTTCGACAACCTTATGCAACGTCACAACATTTATTTCCGTCCAGACTTGCATAAATTTTTGGCCGAGATCTTGTATTGACGACGGGAGTCGAACCACTCCGTGAAGTCTTCTCCAGCACATCCCAAAGACTTTCAATGGGGTTAAGGTCAGGACTCTGGTGGCCAATTCATGTGTGAAAATGATTCCTCATGCTCCCTGAACCACTCTTTCACAATTTGAGCCCGATGACATTGGCATTGTCGTCCTGGAATATGCCCATTGATGAGATAACCTGGTCATTCAGTACATTCAGGTACTCAGCTGACTTCATTTTATTGCTGCATAACGTTGCTGAGCCTAGACCTGACCAATTGAAGCAATCCCAGATCATAACACTGCCTCCAGAGGCTTGTACAGTGGGCACTATGCATGACTGGTGCAACTGCGACTTTTTTTTGGCCGGGCAGTGTATGAACAATGATTGGTGACAGGTAAAAGGAAGATGGCATGTTGATATTGGAATACATCTTATGCAAATACAATTCTATTTATCCATACATTACCATAACTGGCAAGGAAAATGTCATCTTTCTTGACATTGTTCCCTCAAAACACATAATGACTCCCAGTATCCCAATGTCCCTATATGTACTATATTAGTTATTCATTCATACAAACTCAATTTATGTTGTTAAAAACATTGGATGGCATTCAATTCAATAGGTTCTTTGTCAGGGTCCAAAAGGACTACCTGCTCTCATGTAATTTGAATAAATCATGAACACTGACATTATGAGTAGCTGAATCATGTATGTTATGTATAATGTTTTAGTGTGAAAAGAAATCTCAACAGACTGGTCAAGTAAAGGATATATACAGTGAACAGTGAATATTTGTTTCCCCTGTGTTTTGGCTCTGCACTCCAGCACTTTGGATGTGAAATGATCAGACTGTAAGCTTTAATTTGAGGGCATTTTCATCCATATTGTAACTGAAGAAGGCTGCAGTACAGGCCTGGCTTAGCATCACCAGTGAAGATACAGAGCATCTGATGATTTCTACAGCTTGCAGACTTCAGGCAGTCCTTGCACGCAAAGGATATGCAACCAAGTATTATTATTTCATAGCAACATAATTAATGATTAGGATTAATACACTTTTTCCTTTATGTCACAAGGAATATCTTCAATGCATTAACATTAACTCTAAAGAAGTCTCATGAGAGACATTTCTCAATTATATTGGTACAGATATTCTGCAATAAAATATTCTTTAGAACCACCACTCAAATGTCTATGAAAACATGCATGTAAGTTATGATACTTAACATAGCTACATAGATTCTCACATTACAATGTATGGCTACCGATGGCTATGATGTCTTCTGGGTTTAGATGAACTAAAATTACATGTCTACCATGTTTGCTAGTCTAAACAGAGATGACAGGTGTAGTTTATGCCATTTCATAAATTGACAGACAAGAAACAACTGAATATGAGCAATAGAACATAAGCAGCCTAATGTTTACAGGTATGTTACCATAACAGATGACAGCTTAGCTAAATAATTTAGTTATTCGATAATGAAACGGCACCCAGCGCTTTAATTACAATGGCAATTATATTTATTCAAGAACTTTAATTGCAGTTTCACTGTGGAACAATTCGGCGCTTAGCCAAAGTCGCATAGCAAAAGATAAATATTGACTACCCTTACAATACAAGTCATTAAATAATGCAAGTCAGTATTAAAACAACCTTCATTCGTTCTCCATTTCTTCAAGATTTTGAAGTAAAAAGGAAATTTCTGTCGCCTCCAAGTCATCCGCAACAACAAACAACATGGCTAACTCCATATTGTTTTTCTCCCTGCCGGTTTCAGAAACGTCCGAAACTGTACCAGTTCGATGTGTGTTTGGTGGGCGGTGGTATTAGACGGGTTCAGTAGCCTACGAGGAACATCAACGGCACCTGATTGGTTAGACGTATTTTGCCTGCGTTTTCAAACCGGAACAATATGGCGGCCTGCTAATAATCTTTCTTTTATACCAAACGGTCCACTAAAATACATTTCTGAAAACACTTGAGGCGAGAAATAGTCTATGCAGTTGCTAAATCTTGATTCATATTTGATCTAAAACGCCTACTTTGACCGTTTGATCCGAGTTTCGCGGGCAACGGCGGACACATTAATTTGCCTAAAGTAGTTTTGGAATCTATCCTATGCAAATTCAGAACCGGCGAACGTTCCACACCGTCGCCGCGCCACATCCACCATGCACTGCACGATCACATCGCATCCTCTCCATAGAAAATGAATAGAATGCGTCCGATCGATGTACCTCACCGGATTTGGTGAGAATGCAGCTTAAGATAACACCATCTGATCCAATCGCATGTATGCAATCCTCAACTGTACAAGAGGAAGGCAGGCACTCACAAATGGTTGTAGTCTTTGTATTTTAATTGGGCTATACTTAAACTAACATTAAGATGCCCTTTCTATGTGTCATGTGCCGCTGGCAATCATTGAATATCATTCCCCAACAAGTGCCACTCTTTGTCTGTGCATTTAATTTGAAAGTATACATTTAATATGTGCTGTGATATTTTATGTTTTTGTCTCACTTTAATTGTTCCTTGTTTACTCTGATTATTCTGTAATGTAGCCTAATGTTTTCATGTTGATTGTGTTTCAATTATGGATTAAATATATAAGATTTGGGTTACATTGAGCGTTCAGATTGTAAGTTTATTCAGAAATGTAAAAAATATACAAAACAAAATAATATGGAGTGATTGGTTATGTCACATTTGTTGCATACAGTGCTCACCAGTATTATTGGCAACCTCAATATGAGCTAAAAGTACAAATGCAAATGTCTAATATACTCAGAAAAATGATAGTTTCATGGTGATATCATTGATCAGAGGAAAAAATCTTTAATGCAACATAATTTTAATTTGAAGATGTGTGTCACAATTATTGGTATCCCTGCATTTAGTACTTTGTATGCCCTCCCTTTTTCAAGATAACAGCCTTGTCTTGTAATGTTTGATGAGGTTGGAGAACAAATAGCAAGGGATTTGAGACCATTCCTCCATGCAGAATCTCTACAGAGTCCTTGGTCCTTGCTTGTGAACTCTTCTCTTCAGCTCACCTCACAGGTTTTCAATAAGGGTCAGGTCAGGGGACTAGGATAGCCATTGCAAAACCTTGATTCTTTGGTCAGTGAACCATCTTTCTGTATATTTTGAGGTATGATTTGGACGGTTGTCCTGCTGGAAGATCCAGCCATGACCCACTTTTAGCCTTGTGGCAGAGGCAGCCAGATTTTGGTCTAAAATCTCCTGGTATTTGATGTCCATGATTAGTATGAGTATCGTGGACAAGCACATCTAATCATAAGTATCCTAACAAGGTTCCAGGGCCTTTGAAGAAAAAAAAAAACAGACCCACAACATCACATATCCAACACCACACTTCACAGTGGATAAGGCTCTTTTCTGCATAACTATGCCTCTTATTACGCCAAACCCACCTTAGGTATTTATTGCCGAAAAGCTAACTTTTAATCTTGTCTGGCCATAGCACCCGGTTCCAATCTAAATTCCGGGATACATTTAGCAAACTCCCGGCACTTAATGTTTGTGTATGATGACAGCATATGCTTTCTTCTATCAAGCTTTCTAAATAGCTTGTTGGCATAGAGGCGGTATCTAATTGTACTATTGGCGACTTAGTGAGCCCAGGATGTAACGACCTTCTGCAATTTTCCAACTGATCCTTGGAGACATTTATGCCTCTTGAACCATCCTTCTCACTGTGCTTGGGGGCAAACTAAACTTGTCTGCTTTCCCAGGCAGGTCCATCACAGCTCCAGTTGCTTTAAATGTCTTAATTACTGCCAAAATGGTGTAAATAGGTAGTTTCAGACATGAAGCTATTTTTCTATAGACATTACCCGATTTATGAAGGTCATCAAAGTTTTGGTTAATTTAATTTATATGTTCTCTGATCTGGTGATGGATGACTAAGGGCTTTTGGCCTGTGTGTCACCTCATTTATACCCCAGTGAAACAGCAAGTTCAGAATGACCAAATAATAGTTCCTAAAGACTCAGGTGTGCTTAAAAAAGGAAAGTATGAATGAGGCTATACTTCAATTAGGTTTCATTTGTAACTATTTCTTGCATTGCTAATAATTGTGATAATGGTGCTGTAAATCTAAGTCTAATTAATTTGTCTGAACAAACGAGTTGACTCAGACATGATTAAGACAGACCATGGACAGCCTTATGGAGGCAGAAGTCATTTGTTTATTATTTAATGTTTATTTTTATTGTTATATTAAGTATGGTGGAATTAGCTGGCTAACATTAACTAGCTAGCTATGTTGACCACAATGGTGCTATAATAAAAAATAAAATGCATCTAAGCATTTTGGATTTAAAACAATTATAATTCCAGGCCTGTCTTTTATTTATTTATTTTTTATGTTATCCGCATATAGGTCTTCAGTTTCTTACACATTTTAGTTTAAAGCTGGCAAAATACATCCTTGACAGCCATGTCATTGTTGAAAAAAGTAATTTTATACTCTCAGAAGTCATCACAATGATCAATTTCAGAGTGATTTTTGGAAAAATTCTCTCATGGGGGAGCATGCCCCCGAACCCCACTAGAGTCACTGAACACCCACCCCCACCCCAGCTCAACACAAACCACCTCCCTTGCTAACATTTTTTTGACCATAGTTGTACATATGATACCATTACTGTCTTGCAGTCAAGAGGTGTAAGTGATTTTTAATGCTTCCTTTATGTTAACTTGTGCACAACTTGCAGTACCATGCAGTATGGTAATTACAATATTACTTAATTTTTCATATATATAACACGCATACACACACACACACATACACGTGATATCAGAAATAACCTTCTTTAAAAGTGGGCTTTTAAAGCATAGGGCTCTGTGATATCTTACAGCCCTCAATGGTGACAGGAATACAGATGCAAGTGTTTGGCTGGTCTAACAATTAGCAGCTCAGATTTATCATTTAAAATCAGAAAATTCTGAGATTGCCATGATCTTTTCACTTCAGCTAGGCAAGTGTTCAATGTAAAAAGTTGGGAGGAGTATTCAGGGTTTATTGGAATGTACAGCTGAGTATCATCAGCATAAAAATTTAAGTTGATGCCATACTTCCACATAATAACCCCAAGGGGCGCTATATAAATAAATAAAAATAAGGGACCTGGTACTGATCCCATCCCTGTGGGACACAAAAGTTTACTTTAGAACAATGCAAAATTATATTATTAAAGATCACATGTTGAGTCCCATCAAGTAAAAAGGAGAGGAACCAAGCTAATGCTAACCCTTGGTCTCCAAAATAATTTTCTAAACATTCCACAAGAATTTTGTGATCCACAGTGTCAAAGGCTGTGCTCAGGTCCAGCAATAGTAACACTGAGGATGAATCAGAATCAACACCCATTAAAAGGTAATTGGCCCTACAAGCCACTTAAATAACCAGCTGTATATGTGAATTGACCTATCGCTAAGTCCCACCCCTCTTGGTTACTGTTGCTAACTCGGACAAACAATTGATTTCTGTCTGAACTTTACAGTGTAAACAATTGGTGCCACATTGGCACTTTCCAAAATACTCTAATGGGTAATTGACATGTTTTTTGGAAAAACGAGAGTGATTTCCTCAAGAAGCAGGCAGAAAGGTTTTCAATATGGAATGGAGTGGTATGTGCAAGAAGTAAAAGTGTGTAGAAATGAAATTGTGATTAGAATTGAGGTCAAGTAAAGTCTATGTTAAGTTACCGCTGGATAAACTGCAGGTAAGATTAATGAACTAACCTAGTTATCATTCACATTATGAAAAAAAGCCCCCAAAGCCAATGACCTGAAGCTGTCATGTTAAGATGCTAGGATGAGCTATTGAATACTTAGCTAGCTAGGTAACGTTAGGGTGATCATAACGTTATTGGATTTCAAAGAGGGGGCAGGGGTAGATGGGCGTTATGAACATAAATACCAGGCTATCTGTTTGTTTATACGTATATGGTCTATGGAAATTCTGGTTTGGGGAGGAGCCTAAGCAGTCCACACAAGGCTGTTTTAAAAAAAAATTTCCTCCTTTGGAAGTTCTGTTCTTGTCCTTAATTAGAAATTATCAACTTATCAATCAAAACCAAGTGTGCTTCTGCTTTGAATATAAATGACCAGTCTTTTACTCATGGGAGACCTTAAACCTTTTTAAATCAAAAGAGGCTTAGCAAAGGATGACAACAAACATTTTGGACTGGTTATAACTTGTTGCTATTCTTCTCCCAAAGTGCATTTTTGCCGCAGTAAATTATGTCCAGTCAAAGCCAAAAATGTCTTACGTTTTGATGTCTTACAGCGTAATTTTCAAACTACTTTCTGGCATTCCGAGGGGGAGTTTGACTGAAAAACTTTTCAGATGCCTGCTCATTTCATTTACCGCACCGAGAGTCCTGCCATTTTGAGTCTTAACCTGGTGTGATTTTCTCATTTGCTGCCGTGCTCGTTTATACACATCAATCCTGAATCCATGCAATCCTGAGGGTAATTGATTTCTGCATGCAGAATCGGTTGTGGTCACAATTTTTCACTAAGCCTGTCAGGTTCTTCAATGGTATCCCCAACGCAGCAGCAGAGATCAAATAAAAAACTACTTTGAACATTGAGAGTCACAGTTAAAACCTACAGTGGCACTCAGGACAGACAAAATTGAACACATAGCAGCAGTGAATGTTGCATCAGACTGTAGAAACAGAGAATATAGAAACCATGAATGTAGCATCAGAAGGTAGAAACAGTGAATGTAGCTCTGAAGGTACAAAGAGTGCATGTGGTATCCAAATGTAGAAACAAAATGTAGCATCAGAAGGTAGAAACAGTCAATGTAGCATCAGAAGCTAGAAACAGTGAATGTAGCATCAGAATGTAGAAACCACGAATCCCAGTGAGCAAAAGCCAGAATCTAGATGTCTATGTTGAAAGATCTTTCGACATAATCTGACTTACCCCAATATGGCTCAGGTTTCTATAGCCTGGCTACGTCCCAGTTGGCTAGAAAACATTTAAAGCAAATGTAGCCGAGTTTTCACTTGGTTTGAGCTCAGAGTGCAGCAGCAGCAGGGGGAGGGGCTGGGAGGACCCACTCCTGTCTTTGATGCCCCTGACCCCAGGGCCTGGCTGCTTGGTTCTAGCTGTGAGGAGGAGCCAGATCAATACACTTAATCAGCTTTCATCAGTTCCGACGTCTCGCACGCGCGCAGGGGGGAAGCACCACTAGATTCATGTCCGCGCAGGGGGGAAGCACCGCTAGCTTCATGTCCGCGCAGGGGGGAAGCACCGCTAGTTTCATGTCCGCGCAGGGGGGAAGCACCGCTAGCTTCATGTCCGCGCAGGGGGGAAGCACCACTAGATTCATGTCCGCGCAGGGGGGAAGCACCGCTAGTTTCATGTCCGCGCAGGGGGGTTAGCACCGCTAGCTTCATGTCCGCACAGGGGGGAAGCACCTCTAGTTTCATGTCCGCGCAGGGGGGAAGCACCGCTAGTTTCATGTCCGCGCAGGGGGGTTAGCACCGCTAGCTTCATGTCCGCGCAGGGGGGAAGCACCACTAGTTTCATGTCCGCGCAGGGGGGAAGCACCGCTAGTTTCATGTCCGCGCAGGGGGGAAGCACCGCTAGCTTCATGTCCGCGCAGGGGGGAAGCACCACTAGTTTCATGTCCACGCAGGGGGGAAGCACCGCTAGTTTCATGTCCGCGCAGGGGGGAAGCACCGCTAGCTTCATGTCCGCGCAGGGGGGAAGCACCACTAGTTTCATGTCCGCGCAGGGGGGAAGCACCACTAGTTTCATGTCCGCGCAGGGGGGAAGCACCGCTAGTTTCATGTCCGCGCAGGGGGGAAGCACCGCTAGCTTCATGTCCGCGCAGGGGGGAAGCACCACTAGTTTCATGTCCGCGCAGGGGGGAAGCACCGCTAGTTTCATGTCCGCGCAGGGGGGAAGCACCGCTAGCTTCATGTCCGCGCAGGGGGGAAGCACCACTAGTTTCATGTCCGCGCAGGGGGGAAGCACCGCTAGTTTCATGTCCGCGCAGGGGGGAAGCACCGCTAGCTTCATGTCCGCGCAGGGGGGAAACACCGCTAGCTTCATGTCCGCGCAGGGGGGAAGCACCGCTAGCTTCATGTCCGCGCAGGGGGGAAGCACCACTAGTTTCATGTCCGCGCAGGGGGGAAGCACCGCTAGCTTCATGTCCGCGCAGGGGGGAAGCACCGCTAGCTTCATGTCCGCGCAGGGGGGAAGCACCGCTAGCTTCATGTCCGCGCAGGGGGGAAGCACCGCTAGCTTCATGTCCGCGCAGGGGGGAAGCACCGCTAGCTTCATGTCCGCGCAGGGGGGAAGCACCACTAGTTTCATGTCCGCGCAGGGGGGAAGCACTGCTAGTTTCATGTCCGCGCAGGGGGGAAGCACCGCTAGCTTCATGTCCGCGCAGGGGGGAAGCACCGCTAGCTTCATGTCCGCGCAGGGGGGAAGCACCGCTAGTTTCATGTCCGCACAGGGGGGGAAGCACCGCTAGCTTCATGTCCGCGCAGGGGGGGAAGCACCGCTAGCTTCATGTCCACGCAGGGGGGAAGCACCGCTAGCTTCATGTCCGTGCAGGGGGGAAGCACCGCTAGTTTCATGTCCGCGCAGGGGGGGAAGCACCGCTAGTTTCATGTCCGCACACGTGTTCGCAACACGCATCGTCGTCGCCGTGGCAATTTCAAACAGCCCCGCCAGCCCAGTCAACCCAAGCCTATTCTGTGTGAGCTATACACATGAGTCATGAGATCTGCAGATCAATTACTCGCACTACATTCAGTGACACTTCCACTGACAGTGGGTTTGCAAGCCAGGTTTGCCTCCTCTGAATGAGGATGAGGGTCCTGCAAGCCAGGTTTGGCCCCTCTGAATGAGGGTGAGGGTCCTGCAAGCCAGGTTTGGCCCCTCCAAATGACGTCTGATTTCAAACAGGGAGACAGCAGAAGGCTAAACAATCACCTCAATGGCATCTGACCGAAAGCCCAAATTGAAAGACAAGCTTCAGGATGGTGTGGCTATTGTTTCCTGTAGATGTTTTTAAGGAATACTCAACAACGGTTGTGTCAGGCAATGGACACAATCCCACAGACAGATGGACACGCAGACCACAAGAAGAACATGCAAACAGACAGACAGGCAGACATAGACAGACAGATAGACAACACTTGCCGATGAAGCCAGAGGAAGGCGGGTTGGGTTGGATGTTCTCCTGGGTGTGTCCCTGAATGAAGTCCCACAGCTGCCAGATGAAGGTGGGGTGGAGGATGTAGAAGGGCTGGGCGGGGCGGTGCTGTCTGCGCTCCACATAGGGGCCGAACAGGTCGTAATCTGGGTTCCGGTACCACTGCAGAGACAGAGGGGGTAAAGGAAGCTATCTCAGGACCCAAGTGAACTTCAGAACCGACGCTCACACTCCTGCCAACGTGACCAAGACCAACAGTATCTGCTTCGCTACCGGCTGAAACTGTTACCTGAAAAGGCGAAGTGTGTTCTTGTTAAATGGACGGGTTCCGATGAATGAATATGTCACGTTAACACTACTTGTACAGCAGCTGCTCAGAGATTTGTATTTTACAGTTGTCTGAACACAACTCTGCTCTGACACAGCTCTGATAAGCTCCTCTACAGAACCTCAGCTCTCTATAAGACCTGATAAACCTCCCTCAACAAAAACATGGCTGGATAGGGACTGTTACTGCCTGGCCAGACCACTGAAAAGACTGCTACCATTGCAACAGGAAGTAATAAAAAGGATTCTTATCAAAAAAGGATTCTACTTCAAAACAATGTTTCATTAGAGTGTTGTACTGCTATAGTGTAACAAAACCAGTGCTGCTTTGTGCAACCTTTTCAACCTTGTGTAATTTAATTACATTGCTTTTCATTTGTAAGAAAACAAAAAGGTAGGAATGCTTCTTTGCTTTTTAAAACATAAAGATGTAAAAACGCATATCAAAAAAGGGTGTTCTTTAGGGCAAGGGTCTAGGAAGTTTCAGAATCCCAAAAATCCACTTCATATAATATGCATAATGCTTGTTAAAGCCTAGTAATAACAATCTTAAAGACTACAATAAAAAATTATCTAGTAATGAGAATTACCAGCACATTCACATACAGTGCACTGCAGGTACAGGGAAAACAGCCACAGTCCCCTGAGACAGATTAGCCTCCCCGCGTCAGCCAGAGTTCAGATTAAATTTCAGGCAGCATCAGAGGCGCCCGACAGCTCCAGCTGTGATGATCTATAGTCCTCTGCGAGGCTTAAATCCCGCTCAACAAATCGACGGCTGACGGCCCTGTCACCTGCACATGCTTCCAGCGCGAGACGGCGCACCCGCGACGAAATGCGTATGTGCGGGGACGGATAGAGGCGTGCTTGACACCTGACTCGATGATGTGTGGCGCAAGTTTCGCCGACTCTGCTATCAGGAGCTGCACGTATGTACCCAGATGAGATATGTTCGAATGAGCCAATACTTTACTGTATGGAACAGCAGGCATGTTTCACCATACACTGATCATGACGCAGATTGATACCACGACGCTGTAAGACAGCAGACACAGCACAATGTAAACATGACCAATTTTAGGTGCACTGCATATTTATTGATGGATTATTTGTTTAGATTCTTTCATCGTCTTATTTTTTCATGTTTTTAATAAATTTGGCACCAACAAGGGGCTGAGCATATCCAATTCCCACCCCAATTTGCTAATTAGCCACGTACATTGCGTGAACCCCACTGCCGATTCGGGAGAGTGTAAACACCCACGGCTCTCGTCCGAAACACGTGATGTCGCCAGCTGCTTCTTGTTACACAGCAAAGTGGTTATTTATTCTAGGTACACAGTGTTTTGGCAAAAGGAGAGGAGAGACCAATTTGTGCTTTTTTAAAGTACAGCTTACAGAATAAATCCACATTCTGTATACCCACAGAGCACAGTAGTAGAGTATAGGTGTCAATGCAGAAATACTGGCCCTCTGCATACCAGCAGAGTATAGTGGTACAGTGTATTAGAGAGCTGAGTGTTGAGAGATCCATGTTCTGCAGGATCACAGAGTATAGTGGTACAGTGTATTAGAGAGCTGAGTGTTGAGAGATCCATGTTCTGCAGGATCACAGAGTATAGTGGTACAATGTATTAGAGAGCTCAGTGTTGACAGATCCACCTTCTACAGGATCACAGAGTATAGTGGTACAGTGTATTAGAGAGCTCAGTGTTGACAGATCCACCTTCTGCAGGATCACAGAGTATAGTGGTACAGTGTATTAGAGAGCTCAGTGTTGACAGATCCATGTTCTGCAGGATCACAGAGTATAGTGGTGCAGTGTATTAGAGAGCTGAGTGTTGAGAGATCCATGTTCTACAGGATCACAGAGTATAGTGGTACAGTGTATTAGAGAGCTCAGTGTTGACAGATCCACCTTCTACAGGATCACAGAGTATAGTGGTACAGTGTATTAGAGAGCTCAGTGTTGAGAGATCCACCTTCTACAGGATCACAGAGTATAGTGGTACAGTGTATTAGAGAGCTGAGTGTTGATAGTGGCATAGTGGTAGCAGAGAGTTGAGTGCTGAGGGAGACCCACCTTGTGCAGGTTTACAGTGTACGGTGCTGGATCCCAGGCCACCAGGACCACATCCTTATACAGGGAGCTGGTGTTGAAGCGATGCGTGGGCTTAGCCAGGATCTGAAAGGGATTGGGAGCATGGGCAGGGGATTAGAACCCCCTTCCCAGAGTGGTGCAGATCCTTCTGCCCGGAGGCACTAAACTTATCAATATAATACATTCTGTGTGTGTGTGTGTGTGTGTGTGTGTGTGTGTGTGTGTGTGTGTTTGTGTGTGCAACTGTGTGTCTGTGTGGCTCTGTGTGTGTGTGTGTCTATGTTGATATGTGTGTGTGCAACTGTGTGTCTGTGTGGCTCTGTGTGTGTGTGTGTGTGTGTGTGTGTGTGTGTGTGTGTGTGTGTGTGTCTATGTTGATATGTGTGTGTGCAACTGTGTGTGTGTGTGTGTGTGTGTGTGTGTGTGTGTATCTATGTTGATATGTGTGTGTGCAACTGTGTGTCTGTGTGGCTCTGTGTGTGTGTGTGTGTGTGTGTTCGTGAGCGCGTGCGCGTGGTAGCTCTCACCTGAGAGTTGATGATGCGCACGGTGGTCTTGTTACCGACGTCTTTCTCGTAGCCCTCTGTTGGCGCGGCGTTGAAGCGGAGAACAGCCTCATGGGAATCTGAGAAAAAAACAGGTGTCAAAAGGTCATGATTCAAAAGCTGCAGAGCAGAGAGGAGCTTCTTCTGTAGTTAAAGCCCATGACCCCTCTCACAATTAGATTGGATAGCCGCTTTTATCCAAAGAAACTGTACGTACTGTACATATACTTCAGCTTATCCATTTATACAGCTGGATATTTACTGAAGGGGATCATTAAGTACCAGCAATGTTTAGAATCTACAGTAACAAGTATCCACTTTACTGTTTTTCTCCATTACTGGTTTAATGTTTTCTTGTACCCTTAAAGGTAGCCTACACTATAAGCTGTCAAACACTGCATTCAAAACAAACACCAAGTACTCAAATGTAAATATCCACAATATGTGTTATATCATTAAAATATGCCATTTGCTGTGTGTTTGAAAAAGTCCCAGTCAACATATGAGTACTCTCTGCCACATAACTTAATGCATAAGCACACACACACACAGAGAACAAAAGTGAAATGATAATTATTAAAATTGTAAATAAATTTTTTTTTCATTCTTCAATTTCATGATACAACAATACCACTTAAGTGAATGTTTTATCATAACACAAATCAACCTAAATCCAGTCTAAATGCAGTTGTGATGTGTTCATTCCTTTGTCTACAACAATGGCTCCACCTAGTGGTCAGGCCCTGTCTGAGGCAGTCGTACTCCAGTCCTACCTGACAGTGTCTGTTTATTGGTTTAACAGTAAAAGTTTGAGCCTAACAACCCTAGCGACCCTCCACACATCCGCACACCTTCTCACAATACAGAGGTGAACACTAACTGTTAGCTGGATTTGGGGGTAAGGGGATTTGTACTTGGGTTATAGAATGTACAGGCACACAAACTCATGTATGAACACACACACACACACACACACACACACACACACACACACACACACACACACACACACACACACACAGACACAAGCACTCACTTGCATATGGTATATGGTGAGGGTGATGGGCACACCCTCCGACAGTCACACGGGTGTAACCACTCACAAAAATCAACGCACACATTTTCTCCACTGGATGCATGATGTATGAATGGATTTCAAACATGACTTGCATGCACTCATCCATTACCCTGCCCTCTGACAGACACATTTGCTGACTTTCATTGATTGAACATGGCTATGAGAATAGAAAACAATATATATCTTTAAAAAAAGTATGTAACATACGGGCCCTTGCCAGTTTCTGGGAGACATCAATTAGCCAGACAGACAGTGTTCATCTGCTATTTAGATTCTGATGAATTTCAATCATCACCAATATGCTTTGGTGTGTTTCCAAGGTAGGAGTCTTCACAGTTTGAGAGATGCACCTAAATCTAGACCTTTATTCATAAAGCGTCTCAGAGTATGGAGTGCTGATCTGAGATCAGTTCAGCATTTTCGTTCATAGAGGATAAGATTAGGATATGGACAGGGGCAACCTGACTCTAGATCAGCACTCCTGCTCTGAGATGCTTTGTGAAGACAATTCCTGGTCATATCCCATATTTTGTTTTTGGTAAATGAACAGGAGGGAGTAAAGAGCAGGAAGTGGGGTGGTGGTGGGGGAGGGCTGGACCTTAACTGGCTGACTGCTATCCTTTTTTTAACACCAACACCAGCAGAGCACTTTAAACTGTACCACAGTACAGACTCTCACTCTCACAGTCTCACTCTTTCAGTTCTTTACGACAGTTGTGAAATTGCTCCTCGGCACACACAAAAATAGCCACACCGCGCTTTACTATACGAGCCATACGTCCCCCTCATCCATAAACTCATCCTCCTCATCCTCCCACTTGTCCTCTTCGCCCTCTAAACGACTGCGGCTCATTTGAGGCGTGGTTACCCACGGCGGTTTCCGAGGTTTGGCAGCGCAGAACCGCCGTTCTGTTATTGGGAAAGGGAGCCAGCTGGTAGCGGTGCACGGGTGCAGCGCTGCGCGCATGTAGAAAGGTTAAGAGAACAGGGCACCCAGCACGCAGGCCCACTGCTTTTCTTGTGAACCTCCTGCAGACGACATCCACTCCGCTGGTTCCGAGTCACATTGAATGCATTTGACCACACGGGATGTGCGAAGAGCATCCGTCGTGCTCAGGTTCTTTAAAGGTCATTTGGCAGTAGCAGTTGCCACAACAAACACAGGATTTCTATTGCTTGTACATGCACTCAATTAGTTAAGTATTTTCCAAAATATAAGGACTGCTAACCTTGTTTTCCTTGCATGCCTTTATCTTGCTTTCAGAAACCTCTATAATGTCATGCCTGTTTGAATCCAAATTTAGAAGCATAATAATAATAAATATAGCTGCAATGAGCGGCATGAGCAGCATTTGTGCTGACCTATATTCTCTGTGGAAGTACGGCGGCGGAGCAAACGTGGCCATTGCAACTTGTTGCTCTTCTTTGTTGTTGTAGTCGACCAGTGCCGGCACTACACTCGTAGGTAACGTAAAGTATCGCTCCGCCGCTGTACTTCCACAGAGAATATAGGTCAGCACAAAGTAAAGGATTCAACGATAGTTTGACTTCAAAAATTATGGCATAAACACTCAAAATAACCCAGATAGACTGCCGTCGTATTTTATTTGCTTTGGGTGCACTGTGGAGTGTTTAAGTGCGTTTGGTAGTGGATGCTACCGGTTACCATATAGTTGCGCTAGCATTAGCAACGTGTGTATGTCCAAAAGAAGGACAGCATGGAATTAGCTGAAAATGGTTTCCATCAATCAACTACATCATGGGTAAGTCGTAATTGAGACATTATGTCCAAAATTCCGAACTATCCCTTTAACTTAGCCATTTGTGCCAAGCGGGAATTGAACCACTGACCTCACGCATGGAAAGCCAAGATTGTAACCACTAGGCCAAAGCAGGTTAACAGAAATGTAGAGGCCAAATAAGACTTTTGTGTTGCAGTATCAGATTGTGTTGGCTTACTGACTTCATAATTCAAACAGTTAACAGTAAATATTGTGAAATTTCTTAGCCTTTGCAATAAAAATAACTTGTTTTATGTTGAAAGAACATTCTTCTTAGCATGACATGCACATTGTGTGCCTCAAAAAAAAAGTTAGGAACAGGTGGAAATAAAACCACCAACCTACTACATGGTAGTACAATGGCCTAACCACTAAGCTACAGGAACAGTAACAGCTGGTAAGGTAGGCAGAGAGCCTGTACATAGATAGTGCACTTGGCGGATGGCATACCTGCCATCCCAACATATGTATTTCTATAGCGCCACCACACGGATTGATTGGGTTAAAACTTCAGGGCTCAAGTCTTGATCAAGTCAATCAACCCACTAACTTTCAGAACTTTATGTCAAATGGTTTCAGAATTACTAGCATTTTTGTGATAAGCCACGCCCACTGAAAATTAATTGGTTCATCATTTGGCCATTTCTTGACAAAAGCCTTAGAAAAGCAATGCATTAAGGAAGGCCCGTGAGCTGAGTGAACGCACCAAGTTTCGTGTAACTTGCTTGAATTTTGTAGGAGGAGTAGCATTTTAAGTGTTTTACAAAAAATGCTAATTAGCGGAAAATTCAATGTGGCTGACTTTATGGTTCCTTGAGGTAAATTTGTTCATCATGAGCAGAGGGACCCGTTTACCACATTTTGTGACTCTAGGTCAAACGGGGCGTCGGCAGTGGGCGTGTCAATGTCAAAATCTTGTCACGTGCACTACAGCGCCACCAGGTGTTCAATCTGCGTCATAATACAGAGGATCCAAGACTTTGGAGATCCCAACAAGTCTGCCAAGTTTGGTGATTCTAGGCCAAACCAGCTCACGGGAATTTTAGGTGATAGGGGAGAAAAAAAGAAAGAAAAAGAATCAGAACAAAAACAATAGGGTACCAGCAGCTATGCTGCTCGGCCCCTAATAATAATAATCAGACGTATAACGTAAAGTCATAAACATATGCGTATTAATTAAAGGGAACTTCAAAATGCATTAAAGCCCATGGAAGCATATCCGCGCCAAAATTCTAATGAAAATGCAAATTGCCAACTGCATTTCGTTTACATTCGATGTGCGCAAAAACCATGACATAATTCAAATGAAAATGCAAAAGGCCACTTTGCGTTTTCATTTTAAAGTTAATGTACGCACTTTATCTGACAATTTGAAAATGTTAATGCAAATCTATTTCAAATTTATTTTTTCTCGCCCTCTACAACAAAACCCTGCCATAATTTAAATGAAAATTAAAAACTACATTTGCATTAGCAGTTTCTTATTGTAGTCGCATGATCCATGACCAAAAGGAAATGATAATTCAATTGGCCATTTAACATATCGTTTTCATGCTTTGCGGCACAAGAGTGACACAATTCAAATGCAATTGCATTGTATCTGTTCATCTGTTTACATTATCATTTCCGTGTGGTCATGCAAAAACCCTGCCAAAACTCAGAACTGAACATGCAAACTGTCAAAGCATGCGCATCAAGGCGGGGCCTCGAAGAAAGGGGCGTTACAGGGGACCGTGCAAACCACTGTATTTATGGTTCATCTTCAGTGGTTGT